>OZ037772.1:4499732-5099732 GCA_964035545.1 Bugula neritina | reverse complement strand
GGGCAGTCACCCGCTCCATAATTTACCTCATCTGCAATCAGGGATAACTCAGTTTCATCAGTAGCAAAATAGTCATACAGCACTTTAGCTTTTCCTTTGCTGTCATTGGCCGATCGATTGATTGGTGCAGTGGGAGAATAATGTAGGTCATGTGACCTCAAGCTAGGAGTAGTAGTGGGCGTGCTGTCAATATAAATATAATGACTCAATCCCTGAAGGCCATCGCAGAGATAACAGATAAAGTGTAAATACCACCACATGTTCATGATTATGAGAAGGGGAGTAAGGAGGGAGAGAAGGGGTCACTTATAGCCTCCCGTACAAAGCAGTAATCACAGGCTAAGTAGAAGAATAAAGCTAAGGAGATGAATAACTAGAATCTAGACACAGCACAGCGGAAGAGAGAATAGTGGATATTATCTGAAGATAGTCTGGGACATATAGCCCTAAAATATGATTCCAATACCCATAGCATGTGCTGATATTGAAAGAGTCAAGCACTATAAGTTGTACTAGAGCAGGGCTGTCCAACAGTTGGCCCCAGGGCTCGATGTGGTCCCAGCCAACATCTATGCCGCCCTCAATGGCATAACACGAAAATTATTTTTCATACACATGTTACAAAACATGCAGCCTGCAGTAACTATTGGGACTTTATTGTGTAACGATTCATAAAAAATTAGAATAAAGTAGTTTGAAAAATGCCCGACGCTGTGACCCCCCAGGAGAAGTTAAAGTTTACAATGTGGCCCTCGCCATGAAATATTCCCTTTCAGTGGCCCTCGATCTCAAAAGGTTGAACACCCCTGCACTACAAGCACCAGTACGTAGCAGTTGGTGAGGTGAAGACAGAACATAGGTAGCGGACATACAGACAGACACAAATCATCGCATTAAATCTAGCTGCCCAACTACAATGTATAGCCTGCATGATTAAACAGAGTGTGATGAAGGAGGGTATAGTGTGAGTAACCAGAGTACAGAGCATGTATAGCCTTAGAAACTCATCACACAGTGAGGGAGGGGTATGTATAGCCCGAGTAGTGTATTCACCTGCCGAGCTGTCGCTGTAAGTCCTGCATATACTGGTGACAGCTGGCGTAGTAATTAGCCTGAGCCTCCACAAAGCTGTTCAGACATTTCGTGTGATACTCGTGGGATTTGTTCACTCCTGAAACGAGGAGAATTTGGTAAACTATATCTGACCAGCGAGATGACTAGCACATGGGTGTTTATAGAAGATAACCGCTGCATGTGACAATTTGGAGGAAAGACAACTACTTAGGGATAAGTGACATTGAAATATGCACACTTGGAAAAATAGATACAATTCTAAATATAGTTTTATTACAAAATTATTTCAACTCAAATTGTTATTTATCACGGAATCAAAATCATGATCATATTTTCAACTTAAATGAACTAAGTGTTGAAATTGCTACATGAGGAGCAACTGTGGATAGAGCTTTTGCCTAGTAAACACGACGTTACAGATTCTAGCCCTAGACAAAGGCTATTGGTGATGTTAGGAAGAGCATCCAGTCATAATTGCTCCTGTGCCCCATCTGAATAAGTTCTAAGCCAAATTTAAAAACCCTTCTATAAGAGGTTCTCACAGGGATAGTGGCTATAAACTTGCTTGAGCGTGAGTTACTGACATTGCCACATGGTTATACCCATAGACCCAATAAAAAGAAAAGATAACTGCTACTTGAAGAGTAAATTGCTATGTCAAGTATTGTATTCACCTTCTAGAAGCAGCTTAGTGGTCTCAGCCTGCCTGTCAAACTCTGATTGGGCGTGCCTCAACTCAGACTCCGCCTGCAATTACAAATCAATAAATATATTCTCTGGTATGAAGGAGAAGACAACTCTGAAAGTAGCACTTTAATTAGAGCACTTAGCTATGAGACTGTAAGAACGATTCCCAGACCGAACCATAGGGACATGAGAGAAGATAAAACTATCTAGAGTTGTGCTCTCATGCAAAATGGTCAGAAGTTAAACCAACGAACCCACTGAGTCTAGACAGAGCTGTAAAGTGAGGCCAGAGGTGCATAAGCCCAAACTAATAAAAGTAGAAATAAAGAAGCTGCTTAAGTTCTAAGGCTATGAAGCTGCAAATAATGGCAACACAAGTCTAACTGTTCCAATCAACAAAACTTGTTGAGTTAGCATCGTTAACTCAAATAGGTGAAAACTATACCTTCCCCCTATTCACTACACCCCCTTCTCTACAACCATCACACACCTTCCTCTACACCCCTTTTTCTACATCACTCACCCCTTCTTCCACTAGAATCACAACCCCTCCTTTACACCATCTACACCCCTTCCACTACATCCCCTTTTCTACACCCCCATACCCCTTCCTCTACACCGACATCCACCACTGGCTACATGCACCACAGACGTCCTTACCATGACACAACATATAGCAAGAAGCCGCACCAACAATATAGAGAAACTGATGAGCTAGCAAATTATATGAAGAAACAAATGATAAATCATACACAACATATAAGTGATGGAAGAATTCACAATATCCCAACAAACCTTTACAATCATCTCCTGCAAACAACAACAGAAACAATATGCAATGCCACACATGCTTGTCAACTGGAAAACAAGTTAAAAATACTAGTTATCCCCACTCTGAATAACTTTGGAGTAGATCTCTAAATTAGATGAAACGCTCTTAAATAGATTCAAATAGCTTTCTTTTAAACCAAGATACACACATCGGGACTAAACCAAAACTAATAAATAAAGGAACAGTAGCTTCTATCTCAACTTTACACAAACATATATCATTATTGGTATCCTATATCAACAAGTTTTAGTTATCAAGTAGCCATATTTGCCAGAGGAAAAAGGAGAGGCAAAAAGTAAAAATTAAATTTATAAAAGCTATTTGTGCACTTAGTAACTTTAGACTAAATAAAAGGTGAAATCATCTTGATAACTTTGAAAGCCCTTTCCAGTCACACTCACATGAATGAGTGAATCACTTGAATGAGTCACACTCATATGAATGAGTGAGTCACTTAAATGAGTCACCCCACATGAATGAGTCAGTCACTTAAATGAGTCACACTCACATAAATGAGTGAGCCACTTGAATGAGTGAGTCACCTAAATGAGTAACACTCACATGAATGAGTGAGTCACTTAAATGAGTCACACTCACATAAATGAGTGAGGCACTTGAATGAGTCACACTCACATGAATGAGTCAGTCACTTAAATGAGTCACACTCACATGAATGAGTGAGTCACTTAAATGAGTCACACTCACATGAATGAGTGAGCCACTTGAATGAGTGAGTCACTTAAATGAGTAACACTCACATGAATGAGTGAGTCACTTAAATGAGTCACACTCACATAAATGAGTGAGGCACTTGAATGAGTCACACTCACATGAATGAGTCAGTCACTTAAATGAGTCACACATGAATGAGTGAATCACTTAAATGAGTAACACTCACATGAATGAGTGAGTCACTTAAATGAGTCACACTCACATAAATGAGTGAGTCACTTGAATGAGTCACACTCACATGAATGAGTGAGTCACCTAAATGAGTCACACTCACATAAATGAGTGAGTCACTTGAATGAGTCACACTCACATGAATGAGTGAGTCACTTAAATGAGTCACACTCACATGAATGAGTGAGTCACAAATGAGTAACACTCACATGAATGAGTGAGTCACTTAAATGAGTCACACTCACGTGAATGAGTGAGTCACCTAAATGAGTCACACTAAATTGGTAGAAGATTGGTGAACTACTCATGAGTCATGACGTTTGAGTGTTTAAACCAGGGCTGTCCAACAGGCGGCCCGACCCCAGGGCCTACCTCTCTGTGACCCTCAAAGGCATAAGAAATACAATTACTTTTTACACACATTTATCAATCAGAGTGAAAACCACCTTTCAAATGTCTTATTTATGTAAACTATAAAAACATGCAGCCTGCAGAATCTATTGGAACTCTATTATGTAATGGTTCAGAAAGTTTTGGAATAAGGTTATTTTAAAAAAACTGTGCTGTGCTGTGGCCCCCAGACTCAAGCTTAACTATAGTGGCCCTAGCCATTGAATGTCGCATTTCAGTGGCCGACGCTCTGAAAAAGCTGGACCCCCTTGGTCTAATCAACTTTGAAAACTCAACAATCTATTACAGCCTAGACTCAAATGCATATCAACAGAAAGGTAGGGGTGTTCAACCTTTTCAGATCGAGGGCCACAGAGATAAAATATTTTATGGTAAGGGCCACATTGTAAACTTTAACTTTAGTTGGCTGCATCAGTGTTTTCAAGTGACTTCTCTTCGAATTCCTATGACTCATTACATAATGAAGTCCCAATAGATACTAGATATGTTTTAGCTTATATATAAATGAGACATTTTAAAAATGTTTTTCCACTCTAAGTTGTATGTGTGCAAAAGTTTATATTTTATGCCTCTTAGGGCCACATAAATGTAGGCTGAGGGCTGCATCCGGCACTAGGGCCTCCTGTTGGACAGCTCTGCGGCCTAGAGTAAGCCCGCAGTTCAACATATTACATGACAAGAGACACAGCCTAAACTCATCTACAAATCTACACATACAAGTCTAGCAGACTTTCTCCACTATACAAGCAACTGATACTGTGCCCTACACACAACATGGTGTTAATACACACGAAATTATATCTCTCCATAAGCTACAGTAACCTAAACAAACACTGTCCAATGTGCAACTCCCTTTCAAACATCTTGCCATTCAAATCTTCCGTCAAATAATGTGCAAGAAGCAAACATACTGATCTATTTAATTTAAAATGTCAATTTATCAGATATTGAATGAAAGGGAACTACTATGGGGTTATCACAAAACTGATGTACAATAGGCATGGAGCTGGTCTACCTCAATTTGGGTTGGCTTCATCTTACTCTAAAATCAACCAATCACAAGTGTTGTTACTCAAAGTTAATCCATGGTGATGATTGTTATAAAAATAGGAGTAATAAATCTAATTTTCACAACAACTAGGAAAACAGGACTAGATTAGAACTTATTTTAGAGTAGATAACTCTAAAATTTGGTCTATTTACTTCAAAATGCTTTACAATTTTCTCAAAGAGTGAATAGACAGTTTCCTGCATTTACATTCTCAAATTGATAAACTCACATCTGACTTTCCCTTCTCTGACTTTGCTCTCTTCAGCTTGCTCTTGGCAGCATCTAGATCTAACCTCTTGACCTCCAGAGTTCTCCTCTCTTTCTGTAAACCACAACACAACGCAATATATTAGATGAACATGTTGGGCACATGCTTCAATGGGAGAAAGCTAACTGGAGGGTCTTGTGATGTCATAACACCCTGATGATGTCATCATCATATTAGTTCATTACTTATACTGTGAGTATACTATTAGTTATACTGTGAGTATACTATTAGTTATACTGTGAGTATAATATTAGTAATACTGTGAGTATACTATTAGTTATACTGTGAGTACACTATTAGTTATACTGTGAGTATAATATTAGTTATACTGTGAGTACACTATTAGTTATGCCATATCCAATGTTCTAGATGGGTTTTCTCCATGCAAATCATATTGAATATAACTCTCTCTACCAGCAAATAGTTTCACACATGACTCATTAAATCAGAAGACAAATATCTGTGAGATGACAGAGCAGGTGGGTGAAGGTGCTAACAGACACACTGCTGGATGAGAAGGTGGCCAATAGATAGCACAGGTGAAGGTCACTATAAGGTCACATGATGCTGAGCAGTTATAGACAGTTAAAGATTCACCCCACCATCTCATGATAGGCTTATATATATATTTATAAGTTTGCTCATTAAATATGAATAGAGAAACAATTTGCATGTCTGTTGGGAGAACACATTAACATTAAACTATTGTATTTCTCTCTCTCAATTTCTTATACTATCTAATAACACCAAACAAAACATGGCATGTAAGAAAAACTGGAAATTGGCCAATGAACTACCAAAACAACTGGAATGGCTGTTCATAGTGGACAATATCTCCTGTTATAAACTGTGGTCCCTGACAGTTAGCAACAAAACAAGGGGAAGTGAAAAGGGCCCAGCCATATGCATGTCTTAGGAGCAGCGGTAGAGGACTTGAGATAGCCTAAGCTCTTTAATTTTATTATTAAATTTTGGTTTGGGGCGCAGGTTAAAATTTTCATGAGGACATAAATTCTTTTGTCACATTTTTAATTTAGAACACAGGCTTTTCTCAATCTCTCTATTACTGCACCTACCTCGTCTTACAGGTAAAACTTTATCTCTTCGTGAAATAAGACAACTGGGTGTCGAAATAATGGCCAACAAGAAATGACAGAATGAAATGGCTGACAGGAAATGGCAGACAGGAAGTGACATACTAACCGTTATGTTCTTCATGTCGGTGTCGAGGAAGGCCTTCAGGGGCTGCAGGTACTCAGTCGTGGCTGTCGACACGAAAGTCTTCTCACAATCTCCGAGTTTCTGCTCAGTTTGACCGACCTTGAGAAGGACATTGCCTGAGGGAAGAGAGATTCACAACTCATCAGATAGGATACTGAGGCTAAGAAAGTCACAAGATACACGTAGCAACTAGCCAAGTACTAAAGCACAGTTATGACTACTAGTCACAGTGATCACTTCAACTCAAATCATCTTCTATAGAAACTAACTAATAATTAATATGAATATCTTGAATTCTCAGCTTGGAGACTTTCAACTTGAATTAATAATGAAATTAAAGAAATTTGCAACGAAACCCCAGCATTGACAGTCAAAATGGCTGAAAAGTTGAGTTTTATTGTGAAATATTATGAGTGCAAAGAACAGAAAGACTAAACAGATGAGTTGAAAGTATAAGTGAACCAGACTAGCATTAACACTATAGACAACACGACGATGAATCACACACTTCCACAACAACATGATGAGGAAAGTTCTAGAAATTACGAGTACACAGGGTGCTGTTGTGAGACATACTTAGCAAAAGTTCCTCAGACCGCATTATAGCAGAGTCGCAGCCTGTAGAACACAGTCTATGAATAAGAATAGTCTCTTTCCTAAGTTACAAGCTTAGAAATAACACTGAAGACACTTTTGATATCTGACATTCATTCAACTTGCTGATAGCATAAAGTGTAGAGGGTGTAGAATTAGAAACCTACTTGGTGCTTCTACAATTTGAAAGTTGCTAGAAGTAGCACCGAGTCCACGGTCACTGAGTAATTTGGTTGGGGATCTCGAGTTTCGCCAACGCAGTGTATACAAATACTGTACTCAGTAACCCCAACTCGGTGCTGCTTCTAACGATATTCAAATAATCCCTCGCACAACTTAGCCCCAGTTCATAAACAGAGAATCAGCATAAAACTAAGACGGTGCAAACACCAACCGTAAACAAGACATACCGTAAGAAGAACCCGGGCCATACGCAGCACTGGCTTCCAGCATAGTCCCTCCTAGTTGAGTCAGGTTGGAGAGTCTCTGTCGCTTCTTCTCCAGGCCGGTTCTCTCCAACTTGTCGTAGAGATAGTCCTCGGCTCTGGCAGCTGTAAGGGAAACTCAGTCTGAGTCATATTGCTAGTAGCTAGTAGCCAGTAGTTAGTAGCTCAGTATCTAGTAGTTAACAGTTAGTAACTAGTAGTTAGTAGCTCAGTAGTTAGTAGCTCAGTATATCATATGAAAATAATATCTAGATAAATTCACAATATTTCCCACAATGCAATAAAAGTAGCCATACTTCCTATACAACTGCATTTTAGTATGCATACCTTACATGCATAAGATATATAAATATTCATAGACAATACTGGATAAAGCAAACATTGTATTACTAGCCTCAGGACCAACACTGGTTTATATACACTCTGCAGGGAGGACTTTGACCCAAACTCACAAGATAACCTTAATCTAATATTGCCTTAATCTTGGCAGGGTAGAAGGATATTTAATGGTAAAGTCTTACAGCTATCATTGTTGAAGTCATTTGATGGACAATTATATTGATTTTAATAGTTGAGTGGCCTAATGGGAAGCCTGAGTTCTTAGAATATTAAAGATATAACTGCATATCAGAGAGGGGGGGGGAGTCTATGAAGTGAAGTAGGGTGCGACAAGTGACATCAGCTCAGTTTATATTCAATACTTCTCCAGTTATTAGTTCATATTTCTAAATTGGAACCAACTACAATTAAGTGAATTAAAACCCCATATCCACTACTGCTTCTACAAAGCTAGTAGTAACAGTGGCTGATACTAATTATATAGTACTTATAGGTATTGGTACTGCTATTAGCAGTTGTTCTGCTACCACTACTGCAACTATGAGCATTGCTACAATAACCAATGTCTATGCTACAGCCTTCCATGCTAGTGAAACAACTCATACTAGTATTACTACAGTCACTTTGTCAAAATATAACTGCTCACTCAAATACAAGTTACTAGTAGTATCAACTCACACTATTACTAGTAGTTACTATCACTAACAGTACTTATTACTAGCAGTACCTATTACTAGTAGTCAGTAGCCTACTACTAGTAATAGTCACTACTAGTAGTAGTAGTACTACTACTACTAGCAGTACCATTTACTAGCAGTAAATTTAATACTAGTAGTAACTAATACTAGTAGTAACTATCACAAGCAGTAACCAATACTAGTAGTAACTATCACAAGTAGTAACTAATACTAGCAGTAGCTATTACAAATAGTAACTAATACTAGCAATAACTATTACTAGTAGTAACTATTACTAGTAGTAACTATTACTAGTAGTAACTATTACTAGTAGTAACTATTACTAGTAGTAACTATTACTAGTAGTAACTATTACTAGTAGTAACTAATACTAGCAGTAACTATTACTAGTAGTAACTATTACTAGTAGTAACTATTACTAGTAGGCACTGTATAGTTAGTACCCATAGCCAAGTCAAACTGCAGCTATATCCATAGCAAAAGCCGCTATACTTACTGGGATCTGGGTGGAGCACAGTCTCCGTACATTTGAGTAGAACTTCAGTCTGAGCTTTAGTCTTGTCAGCTCTTTGTAAAAGCTGTTCGAAATGAGCATCTAGATCCGTGTGCTCTGCCGTGCCTAGCTTTTCTCCGGTGTACTGTGAAAAGTAAGTCTAACGGTTAGCTAAGTTATCATACCACAACTAAACCTAGAGCACTGTCTCAAAGATCTACATCTTACACTATTTGGAGGTGATACTTCTGGATTCCAGTTCACAGGCTAGATGCAAGAGTAATTACAGGGTGTGTATAACCTTGACATAGTTGAAAACAGTTATATTTACTCTAACAGTACTCTAGAAGCTCACATGCTGAGCGAGGCTTGAGCATCAAAATAAGCAAACTCAAAACTTTAGCCCTGGAGCTCTAAAGGAATAGGATTATATAAACTACTCCTAATAAATTCAACTTGGGACAAACTAATTTATCAGAGTGAAGGCAAATAAAATTAAGAATACTAGTATTACTGCCAGCCTGCACCAGTCATTACTAAACAAGTACTGACAGCTTGCCTATCATCATTACCAAACAGATAAACTTACGGATTGAGAGAGTAACTGAAATCATAATGACTATACATAGATTATTAAATTGTTACTATTAAACAAATCCACTCTTTAGCAGATCAGCAGTACAGACTGTGACATATAAAATAGTGTCACTTGGAACAGAATGATTATGTTGATTTGAAGTTGTCCTCACAACTGGTACAGCTATCTGTTGTAAACAGCAACAAGCTGATATCTAAGATAATTGAAGTTGACAAACTTACTAACTAAAGAATAAAAATGGTCAATGCAGAAAAATTGAATTCAAATTGATTAGTATAACTGAGAATCCTACAAAAAAGCAATACCTAGTATTACAATGACAAAATTGCCCTTAACCAGTCACAGTGATAGTATTTTAATAATTTTGAAATAAATTCAATCGGAACACTACATTTGGAGTAAACTTCCTTACCAGCAGTCAGCAGTTAACAATATAAGTTAAACTAGTTTCAAGTCTTAAGCTTAATTTAGAAAAGCTTAGTGAAGCCAGAATAAAATTATCACTTTGATATACAGATCAATCCAAATGAATTTTGAGAATAAATAACAGTTTTTATTATTAAATTGCCTGTAGCATTTCAGAGACTTTTGAGAGAAGTTTACTGGTGATGTACAGCTGTTGGTGTTTCAAATAATAAAGTGAATACATCAGGAGTAAACTTCATCTCAAAAGTTTCTGAAATGCTACATTACCCATAGCCCACAGGCTTACATTTTGATTTACATTATCTTTATGGGTTATCGCAGCAACTACAACCTAATTACTAAATAACTAATATAATAATTTGAAACTTAGATAACTAATTTATATGAGTTTTCACACTAATAATTCATTATACTGCTAATACTAATAGTAACAATCATAATGATAATAGCACTCTAAGTGATAACTGTGATAGTCATGATGATTCTGTTCATTACAAATATTACATGTACAATGATACTATTATTCGGTGTTAATTTATTTTATTACATACGGCAAGTTAAGACTGTCATTATGATTATCCCAATCACTAATAGATAATCACAATAATTAAGTTAATCATAATGGTAACACTAACTGTGACGATCTACCTACACTCTACACTCCACAGACTACAGCAATTTAAAATTGAAAAAAATGTACAATGCACCTACTCTTAGCATTACAGATTCTGATGATCACTATCAGTTTCTAGAAATAAATTTACTATTTTATAATCAAATTCAATGCTTTAAGTTTAAGCTTAATTCAATAATTGCTATTAGTATTAGTATTATCATTATGATTATTACTATTACTATTACTATTGGACTTAGTATTAGTATTACTACTAGCAGTATAATGAATTATTAGTATGAAAACTCATATAAATTAGTTATCTTAGTTTCAAATTATTATTAAATTTGATAAAATTATGTTTATCTTATTTTAACTGCAACAGTATGAGTCAAACTTCACAGTTGACTTACTTCTCATTTTGATTTACTTTTAGTTTTACTTTTACATTCCGTTTCACATTGCCTGATTCAATTTCAGCAGGCATTTTCTTTAGCTCAACACACTAAAAGCTTATTTTCAACGCAATGAATTTTACAGAATTTTGAATGTAAATTTAAAGTTGAACGGCATACTGTCTTACCTGTACAGCGCGGTTAAAAAGGGCAGAGGCACCTCCAGCCAACTTCTTTAAGTCCTCCATTTCTTTTAAAGTGAAACCAATTCACAGTCAACTTCCGTTAATCAATAAAGAGTAGCCAAAATTACAACCCGAAATGACATCGGAGTCATATCGTAATCATATTTATAGTTAGCAGCTACTGAACTAGAATGATATTGGATATTATTGAGTTCATTGCGCGCAACGAGCTCGGACGTAATCACTAGGATTCCTGGTAATTACTAAACTGCTCGATTTGCATTTAAAAGACAACTCCGTGCTACAAATTTCCGTCCCGTCTAAAAATCACTTGGCACTTGGTTACAGCTTACATTGCGTCATTATGTTGCACTAAAATTTATGTTTTCCAGTACAAAAAAAAATTCCAATAAGCAAATTTGAAAAAACAAATAACTAACATAGCTTCAACAAATTATATATAAGCACACACAACGCATTTGCCAAGGAATGTCAGCTTTTTTCGTATAGGAACTATAAAGTGTAGCAAAAGAAATACATGCATGCACAATATACTATTACAAATTATTTTGCATGTGTATAAATCACTTAATGCATTCATGACTTTATTTCATCAACAACCTGCAACTACCCGCTTATTCCACATTATTTTAAAAAAATACCAAAACATTATAGATCTATCCTAATTAATATATGATATTCAAGAGTGAAAAAGCACCATATATAATGAAAAGAGTATTTGACGTCATGTAATATATATAATATTATTTCTCAAATATATATATTATAGAATATCATATATCATAACATATCAAATCATAGTATTTCATGTACTTCAAGTCAAAGCATATGATATTATAAATTAGTGTTATTGGCAGCTAAATATTGATTGATTTTTAAATATCTAAATTCTAAATAATATATTTGATGTTTTGAAACAAAGTTGTCTCCAGTACAAAGTAACCAAAATATATTGTATATTGTCTAAAAATGAAGTTTACCAGCAGCCTCAAACACTTGCACAAACATTACACTTTAGGAAATTGATAAAACTCCTATTATAAAAAGTAACCACAATTTTATGCTCTTTAGAATATTATGTTTGGACATCATATAACATGAGCTTAGAAAGCTCTTCCTAATTCATTATAATTTTTTATGTATTATCACAGCTATTTCCACAATAATTATGGCTACTCAACAATAGCAACCAGTTGATTTATTATTTTCTTAGTTTTCAAGCCGGCCAGCAACACTCAAATTTATGCGGCTGCTAATTACACAGCCATAGTACACATGTATTGTATAAAGTAATGTCCAATTATATATAAGCAGACATATGATATGTATATATAATTTTATTATTAATCAAAATATATTGCACTTTATGAAATAGAATAGGGTAGAAGCTGTACATTTGAATATTATTTTGCTGAATGTTTATATCATTGTGTTTCTATGACTGCTTATTGCAGTATGGATTAATTGTGGTTTGTGGTTCGAAATAAATTATTATAATTGCAGTTTTACTAGATATAACTAATGTACTTCCATTAGTCAAAGGAAAAATTATTTTGCAATGCAAATTAATAGAAGCATATTATAGTGTATATGTACCTGTTGTATTGTTAAAAGTGTGTTTCAATTTAGAAACATAATAATATATCAATATGTTTTGTGGCATAGCTGTTTGCACAATTTCATGTTCCATACCCATAGCTCTTAAAATTTACCAGCTCACAATTATAAAATTTGATTGTGTCCAAAAATTGAAATCTGATTTTTATTATAATTGTTTTATATTCAGTTTTAAACCTCAAAAGAACATTTGCTGAATGTTGTAAAATTTAGGGTAATAAGAAAAATGTTAAATATAGGAAAAGATAACTCCTAAAAGAATTTTTCGTGGAGCTAATTTCCAAATAGGAAGCAATTAATAGCGATATAAGTATAACTGTATAAATAACATTATGACATAATACAGGATAACAGTCAGCTGAAGTAAGTCTAGAATTGTGTAGATTATCACGTGCATTCTATAGCACTAGAAAGAATAATAAATAGTGAATCAGCTGCAGAGTAAATATCTTCTACTTGTTGGATTAGTGTATAGATGAAACAAAAACAAAAAGCTCCAATCATAATGCATAAGACACCTTGCTGTTTAGAGTTAGGTGCTTAAAGTACCATAAAACTATATAGAGGTAACTTAAGTGTGCCAAGCTGAAGGCCTAAGGAAGGCCTCAGGTATTAAAGTATGCTACAAAAGTGTGTGAGCAAGGTTGAAGTAAAAGGTGTATAACAATGCAAGAGTGACCCTTAGTTTAACTTCACTGCAGAGTCAATAAGCCGGAAAACATTATGAATAGGTTTTCGAACTTGACAGTAGCTACCAGTAGGAAATAGTTCACGTGCAAGGTTCTATTATTACCTCCATTTGTCAAATTTAGCATGAGCTGTTGACAAGGTCATTTAGTGCGCGGGCAGTGCTAAGGTCAATATATAAGCCTATCTAAGTTTGCCTATAATATAATTGTCATCTGGCTGGACAGGTGATTTAAATTTTTAGATCTAGTTCTACTCACCTGCCATAGTTTGTAATTAGCTGTACAGTTACTTTCTATACACATTGTATCTTTTCGATCTTTTAGTTGAGTTTGACTATCTTCATGTCAAGGATATATTGCATAGGTACTTATAGGTACTTCATCAGGTGCTATAAAATGCACTTGTGCAACAAACTGGGAGATAGAACTACTTTCTAAAATTAGAAGTGTTTTTGTAATTTCTTATATAAAGTGAAATATAAAAATAGCAAAAAAATTCAAAACCGAATAAACATATATATATATATATAGGGAGTATGAAGTTATTATAATTATAGAAGATTTCGAATGTGTGAAAAGTATAGAAGCTATTTATCATGGAAATAGAAGTATTAGTTCCATCTTCACTTTTGCCAATCTCGGGTAATAATTTTTAACCTTATACATAATTTATGTCCGTCTGTGAAACTGGTTAATAGAACTGAGCGCATCTCCAGTAGGTATTCACAAAACTGAATATTTTGAAGTGAATTTTTTAAAGCCTCAAGTGCCTAAACTTATGATACGCTACATTTATACTTAAATAACGCACACGCACATGCACACGCACACGCACACGCACACGCACACGCACACACACACACACACACACAACGCTTGCATTACGTATTATCCATATAATAATGTTATTGCAAGATGGTCAAATTTTCTAGAAGAACTTACTAAAGCTTTTTTTCGGATCTTATATGCAACGTGATGTCTTTATAAACAAATAAAGTGTTTTACAAATGCAATATACAGACTGCCTCAGGTGACTCATGCAGTAGACTATAACCTTAAGTCAAATCTGGGGACAGCCCCAGGTCATCGAAATAATTTAAACAACTTTGATATAGGTTCTGCTACTTAAATTCTAATTATATACAGTTTAAAAGTTATAAAGCATGTTTATGTGACAAATGCATATATAGCCATGCATGCGTATGTTATTAGCTTGAGGTGACAGTTATAGTAGGAAAT
Source organism: Bugula neritina (assembly GCA_964035545.1). NCBI lineage: Eukaryota > Metazoa > Bryozoa > Gymnolaemata > Cheilostomatida > Bugulidae > Bugula > Bugula neritina. The sequence continues at coordinate 5,084,932 of OZ037772.1, read as the reverse complement.
TTCAAATGGCACTTATTTGACCGCATGTTATTAAGTTATTCTTATATACATGCAGGTTGCCTAGCTGATTAATTCATATCACTACAGATTTGTATATATGGTCCACTTAAGCACTAATTGTAGCATTTTTGATTTAAACATCGTAATTTAAAGTTTTTATAGGGTGCACAAATTAACATTTTAATAAATTAAAGGTGGTACAAGAAGAATATTTATGCAAAATATCCAATCTTTGTCCTGTAATTTAAAAGTATAATGCAAACACTATAATTAGAAAGTAAAGAAATGATTGAATGCCTAATAAGTGAATATATGCATATGATAAATGGCAGATCAAAACTACACATAAGTAAACGTAATTCTTTAGAATTCAAAAGATACTGCAAAAGCTTTCTTCAGTCCGAATTGGCCGCAGGCATAAAATAATTGCAATCGTAATATAATGAAAGTTTTGATTTTAAAAAAAGTGTTGGTAATACCATAAAAGTCTTAAAGGTATAAAAATACCATTGTTCAAAATTATAAAGTTTGAACTCCAGAAATACAATCAAAAAGCATATTATATAAGTTGCATTAGATTTTGTCACACACAATTATATATCAAGTTAGTGTAGAATACACAATTAGCGTCAAATCTACCACGAGGAGAATAGAAATATTTACTTTGCATTTTTTTAACTATGAGGACCTGGTTTACAAAAAGATTACTTGGCAAAGCTGTTTTATTATTTCATTACAATAAAGAAATGCTCCATAACAATTGCACAAAAGACTAAATATATCGAGAGTTATTATAACTTCCTGTTGAAAGATTTTAGAATGCATAAGAAAGCCTGAAATCTTAAAAGTTTCACATCAGTGGTGTGCTACACTCAATGTCCCCTACACTAATTTTTAGCCTGCCAAACTCATCCGTCAGACCGGGCGGGGTGTGTAGAACTGCTTGTACTGAGGCTACGTATGGTAAGATGTTCTTGTGCAGCACCTGAGTCACCGTGTCATAAGTGTCTGTCATTCTATCTCTGGCAGCACATCGACATCTGAAATACAGACAGTTATATATAGAGCAACATATAGCAGCATCTTACAAGATACTTTCATATTGTGATGAAATACATTTTATAGTATTATAAAGCAATATAACACTAATCTCACTGTAGTGCAAGAGTGTTGGTATCAGAATGGTGGAAGTCTATACATGCTTAGTGTTGGTAGAGTAACTTTTGAGAGGTAACACAGCTAGATGCTTTCATCTTTAGTATCATAATTGCGTTGCAACACAAGATGCATGCACTCTTAATTAAGTATGTTGAAAAAATAAAAATAAAACTCATAAAATTTATAGTCACTATCTTCGTGAGAAACCCCTGATGGAAAGCGCTTTTGTTAAAGCGTGCTAAGGAATTTTTTAAATGAGGCACAGAAGCAATTATGACTGGATGCTCTTCCTAACATCACTAATAGCTTTTGTCTGGGCTCGAACCCATGACCTCATGTTTACTATAAGGCAAATGCTCTAACCCCTAAACCACGGCTGCTCCCTGCTCTTGTATGTTGAAAATTATTATAAAATTACATATGTGTAAATACAGAATGCACTATTTACAAGTATAGATAAGGGATTAAAAAAAGCATGTTATTGTCAAATTAAATAACTTGCGAAGCAATTTATTTAATATATTTTTCTAATTATGTTGTTGGATTCTAAAAATTACAACTGATATATAAATACATATAGACATACTTTCTCTAATTAAACTTTACGTAGTAATAAGACTTAGATAAATCCTTTAGTATAATTGCTGCATGTATAGATTAAACTTATTCATGGGACTTTACCAAAATAACTATTGCTGAATGGCTTTGAATGACAGTATTCAAAAATTATTTTCACTTGCCTAAATATTCAAACCTGTTTGCTCAAGAGGCTACACATTACTTCCATAACCTGATCTATACAGGTCCTATATGAAACCACATGCATGTACTTTTAAAGTAGGTGTAATTTACCCAGAGCTACAGTAGCCAGAACCAGTGTCCTCAAAGCAGTCACATGTAGAGTGTTTAGAGTTGTCTGCTCCATATGCACAGACTGTCGAATGGGACTTGAGTTGCAGTATGGGTACGAAGTGAGAAGACCCCTTTAAACAGTCTATTCTTGTCTACAAAATACACTTCAACTTATACACTATTTTATGCAACAAAGGTCTTCCATCAAATAACTGCATGGTACATGCATGTGCATGATAAGCTTTACTGTGTAAAAATGCAAGGGGTTATGTATAATCAACATGTATTGTTGCTCTCCTACGTCACACTATAATATTTGTGCAATTAGTGCCAAATATGTGGACTTGGGTAAATCTAGTACATCTAACTTTTCCTGACAATAATCATATCTCATATGACATACAAGATGGTGGACTCTCATTTATAATTTAAGCTAATATAAAGCCAGAAGTGTTTCCTGTATTTTGGTTTTTGGTAATTAAGCATCGAGCTTTGCTCATGCATTAGTACTGGTAACACCCTCTAGCGATAAAAAACCGTGTGATAATTATGCACTAGCTTGCAGTCAGTGAACAATGTGAGTTTAAATCGTAATGAAATGCAATCTTTTTAGACTACTATCAAACACTGCAGCCTTATTAACATGTAAAATACAATAAAGCTTGAAAATTTGACAGCATCAAACTTTTGGTTAGAATTTTGTTTTAAATAACTTACTACTTGTTGACATTTTGTCTTGTTAGAACGTGTCAAGCTCTCTACAATAACAAATATATCTTCGTCAGTACTCGGGCTGTATGTGACATTTACTGAGTCACTGCAGTAGCGAGTCGTGATCCCATCAATCACTGTTGGTTGCTGACTCTTACTCTGTGTTGTGCAACTTTCACTTGAGGTTCTGTACACTCGACCCCCAGCTGCGTGAATCTGCAAAACAATCATTGATGAGATCATATATAAGAAAGCATTTCACTCTTGCTAATATTAAACAAGTGTTATGATTCCGCCTTTGCTTTACTTTTAGATTATAGTTTGTATAATACTGTCAACAGATTTTAGATCTTTTCTGTCTAACCCAGCTTTTCTGAGAATCTAACATCTTATTAACATATTGAACCACCTTTTATGCACTCAGTCTTTAATTAACAAAGAAAAGTTGGTGACAATTTCAATACTGTACATATTTTAAAAGATGAAGATTATTATGATGAAGAGACCTAGATACAGGTATAATATTTTTATTTATAAGGTTTATAAATTTGTAGTCACCTTAGTCCAGACTTTGCCATCTTCCTTTATACAGTTTACGGGAACTTCATATGACGAGTCTATAGAAAGGAAAGGCACGCATGTTCCATCTTTAATTTCAGGATGTGTCTTGAAATACTCCAAACAAGTTGATCCTATTTGTCTTTCTACAAACATTAGAAGATGCTCAGCTGTTGGGTATGCAGAACTAAATATCTACATATCTTAATGTCCACACATACTAAAACACTAATTTCGAAAATTCAATATGAAAAAACTAATGCATGTATAAATTCAACATTTCAAATTGCTGCCACATCCTTTGATAACTTTATAAGCAATTCCTCATGTCACACACGCACACGCACACGCACACGCACACACACACACTTGCATACACTTGCACACACTTGCACACAAACACACACACACACATACACACACTTGCCTACACCTGAACACACTCGCATACACTCGCATACACTTGCACACACTCGCATACACTTGCACACACTCGCATACACTTGCACACACTTGCACACACTTGCACACAAACACACACACAAGCACACACACATGCACACACACATGCACACACATACACACACACACTTGCCTACACCTGAACACACTCGCATACACTCGCACACACTCGCATACACTTGCACACACTTGCACACACTTGCACACAAACACACACACATGCACACACACAAACACACACACATGAACACACACATACACACACACATGCACACACATACACACACACACACTTGCCTACACCTGAACACACTCGCATACACTCGCACACTTGCACACACTTGCATACACTTGCACACACTCGCATACACTCGCATACATTTGCACACACACAAACACACACACATGAACACACACATACACACACACACATGCACACACATACACACACACACACTTGCCTACACCTGAACACACTCGCATACACTCGCATACACTCGCATACACTTGCACACACTCGCATACACTTGCACACACTCGTATACACTTGCACACACTTGCACACACTTGCACACACTTGCACACAAACACACACACAAGCACACACACATGCACACACACATGCACACACATACACACACACACTTGCCTACACCTGAACACACTCGCATACACTCGCACACTTGCACACACTTGCATACACTTGCACACACTCGCATACACTCGCATACATTTGCACACACTCGCATAAACTTGCACACACTCGCATACACTTGCACACACTTACACACACTTACACAAACACACACACATGCACACACACAAACACACACACATGCACACACATACACACACACACACTTGCCTACACCTGAACACACTCGCATACACTCGCACACTTGCACACACTCGTATGTACTTGCACACACTCGCATACACTTGCACACACTTGCATACACTTGCACACACTTGCACACAAACACACACACATGCACACACACACACACACACACACACACACACACACACACACACACACATACACACACTTGCCTACACCTGAACACACTCGCATACACTCGCATACACTTGCACACACTCGCATACACTTGCACACACTCGCATACACTTGCACACACTTGCACACACTTGCACACAAACACACACACAAGCACACACACATGCACACACACATGCACACACATACACACACACACTTGCCTACACCTGAACACACTCGCATACACTCGCACACACTCGCATACACTTGCACACACTTGCACACACTTGCACACAAACACACACACATGCACACACACAAACACACACACATGAACACACACATACACACACACATGCACACACATACACACACACACACTTGCCTACACCTGAACACACTCGCATACACTCGCACACTTGCACACACTTGCATACACTTGCACACACTCGCATACACTCGCATACATTTGCACACACACAAACACACACACATGAACACACACATACACACACACACATGCACACACATACACACACACACACTTGCCTACACCTGAACACACTCGCATACACTCGCATACACTCGCATACACTTGCACACACTCGCATACACTTGCACACACTCGTATACACTTGCACACACTTGCACACACTTGCACACACTTGCACACAAACACACACACAAGCACACACACATGCACACACACATGCACACACATACACACACACACTTGCCTACACCTGAACACACTCGCATACACTCGCACACTTGCACACACTTGCATACACTTGCACACACTCGCATACACTCGCATACATTTGCACACACTCGCATAAACTTGCACACACTCGCATACACTCGCACACTTGCACACACTCGTATGTACTTGCACACACTCGCATACACTTGCACACACTTGCATACACTTGCACACACTTGCACACAAACACACACACATGCACACACACACACACACACACACACACACACACACACACACACACACACACACACACACTTGCCTACACCTGAACACACTCGCATACACTCGCACACTTGCACACACTCGCATACACTTGCACACACACACACACTTGCACGCACGCACGCACGCACGCACGCACGCACGCACGCACGCACGCACGCACGCACGCACGCACGCACGCACGCACATATATATTTTGTGTATAATGGTTATAATAAGCACAGAATAAACTTACTCTTGCATTGTGGGAGAGGTAAAGACCATGTGCCATTTGCAGTAAATTGAGTGGTCATAAAATCACACGATCCATAACCAGGTTTACATTGGTAAGTGTAGGCACCAGAGAAGGTGGTGTCGATAGTTTCTGGAACTTTATCTGTCTCAATCCCATCAGCAGGCAGTTGGCATTCAACAGCTGAAATATTATCCCACACCTTATAATTAATAAAGTCTATAACTTATTAGTCAATTGGTATTATAGGTGTGAAACAAAATATTATAGCTTATTATATTATATGTAACTGAGGTAATGCTAAATACAATAGAAAGTTACCTTTTCAGACGACTCTGAAAACATGCACGTTCTTACTTTTTAATGCAAAGGAAGGGTAAAATGCTTAAATTTAAATTGAAAAATTATGTTAAAGTTTCATCTATAGATTGTAGATGTTATTATAGAAATTAAAAATAAATGCCATTGCCTGCACTCTGATCACAGTATTGCAGTGATGCTATCATAGTCTAACCTGTAGATTATAATAAATTAATTACATTATAACTATGATTCTATAAGATCTCATCTATAAGCTATAATATAGCATTTTAATTATCTATCTAAAGCACAAGTTACAACCAAAGCAATGTTTTCAATTCTAGAACTAATGTATTGTAATACTTTTAGGAAAGTTGTTTTGTTATTGAAACAGGTATCAATATCACGTTTTGGAAGAAGTATTAACGTTGTCCCAGTATGTTAAACAGCAACATTTGCATTTCAAGTTCACATATAACTTAATATGAGTGTTTAAGCTTAACAAACCTTGACATATATCTTAATATTAATATTTTAATCTACAACTAATTTATTCGAATAAAGCATTTTTCAAACAAAGATATTCAAGTGACCTAAATGTTTTTTAATAAAAAATAACTTAGATCATCTTGAGGAAACCAACCTTTACACTTTGGCTTTAGATTAGACCAAGTTCCATTAGGGAAACATTTTGTTGTTAGTTCAGTAGTGTTTATATACCCTTCCTTACATTTGTATGTGTAGGTGCTAGTAAATGAGGTGTTCACTCCATCTTCAACTGGCACTACATTTGCTCCATTTGGAGGTAGACCACATCTAACAGCTATATATCATAAAAACATAAACTATGCAGATGGTTTTTAACAAAGAATGAGTAGCTATAGATAACATAATTATCCTTCAATAAATGTTAAAGATGTTTGCCCATTGTATACTTCAAAGGAAGGCGCATATAAAATTTATAGATTAATAGATGCATTCAGCAACTTTGCTGCACAAGTTGAACATGGCTGTGACAAAACTAAATTAGTTGCATTTACTTCTGCAATACTGCATCTCTATAAGTCACTAAGAATGTTAGAAGATCACTTGCTCAGTCGTTTGACAAGTACTGTCAGTTTTGATTAAAAACTATGTTTTTTAATTCCAACTGTTTAAAAAGTTGAATGCTTCAGGCAGTTATTGCCTAAACATTTGAAATGTTTGCTCAAACAATGGACATATCAAAACTTTTGCTCAATGTAAAGTTGAAATGCCTTGAGCTTTACTAAATATTATGTAGATTATTTCTGGATATAATTGACAAAAATACTTCAAGCTATGCCTAACTGCATGATACCTGAAAGGAGGCATGCAATTTACCTATACATATCGGTGGTGGCATTGACCAGGTACCATTCGCCAGACACTCTGTAGACCTTGATTTTGAGCTGGATGAGAAGCCATCTCTGCACATGTAGTTGTACAGACTGCCAAATGTTGTTGAGGTATTCTGGGACACAGCAATTGTGTTTATACCGTTGGGAGGCAAGCCACAACCTATGACTGAAACACAGTGATGCAGCTATAACTATTATTTTTTAAAATGATTTTTCTTGGCAATTGTCAGTTCAATGTTTAATCTGAAAAATGGAGCTAAGAAATTTTGCTTTATGTGATAATATCAGACTCTTCATGACTAGAAAAATGATGACTCTTGTTAACCTCACCTTACACACTTTACTACAGACACAAAATAAACCATATTTGGTCAAAATTTCATAATTTACAAATGGAGATAATATGAGCAAAGCTTGTATTTTTAATGAAATATGCATGCATGCATGCATATTTTGTGTTCGTTGTTATAAAAACTAAACTTAACCCTTTGGCGATCAACTTTGAAGTTACGTAATTTTATGCCTCGTTTGAGTTTATCGCGAAATTTGCCAACAAATTTTGCATAACTTTCAATTTCATTATTAAAAAGTTACACTTGATTTTGGCCTTAAATAAACTGGGTATTATAATTTTAAGAGTATTTTCTATTATAAAAAGCTTCTTAAAGTGACGGGAGACCTTAATTCTAGCTAAAATGGGTCATTTTAATTTGACCTCTCAAAACCGCCATTTTAAAATTGAAAACTCAAAATGATAAAATTAATTTATAATATGATTCAAAATATAGTGACTTTAACATTTCGGTTTATTTAGATGTTCTTCTAAATGTAATCTGAATAAAATAAACTGGCTCTCTATAATTTGACAGCAGTTTCTTGCATTTGAAAGTAGCGTTAAAACTTAGGTACCGATAATTTTGAAATTTAGGGATTAAATTAAAAAGCAACTAGCTGGCTTGGTAGCTATTAATTTAATCAAATTTAATGGCTATAATTATCCCAAAATTACCAAGCTGCACTATCAACATCAATTACAGAAACTTTTAGGCTGTTCGGTTGAAAACTGGAAGTTTAAAGTAAGCGCTATTGTTTATTTACCTAAAAGACCATAATTTATATGGTCCATTGATCTGTGGATAGTGTCGCTTTGAGGGACATATATAGTCCATTGATCGCGTAAGGTTTAAATATTCCTACAAATTTTTTACACGCCTCTAATGCTTTAAAGCTCAAGATCAATTTATTTTAAGTGCCATAACAGTGAAAGACTTGACAAGCATCTTTGGTATCTAACTCTATCACAGCTCTGTAATGATGTAACTTACCATCACATTTAGGTGGTTTATTAGACCAGGACCCATCAGAGTTACATCTGACTTCCAAGTCATCTTGGGTTGTATAGCCTTGCAAGCACTGATAGGTAAAGGATGAGTTGGATGTGGTTGTAATATTTTCTGGTAATGTCTCTGTGTTGATTCCTTCAAGCGGCCGGGTACAGTCCGCAGCTGAAATAATAGGCAACCAAAAATGATGTAAAAAGAAGACTAAGACAAAGAATTAGTTAGCCAATAGGAAAATTGGTATTAGACAAGTTGCCAATGTTTGTAATAAAGTTATAGATTCACATAATAAAAGTATTTTAACGTGCGCTGCTATTACTAAGCAGACAAGCAGCTAGAACCAAAGTCAGCTTAATGTTTAACCAACAGTTTAAATAATTCATAGATATAGTTATGTTTATTTGGAATGATGCAATGCTAGAGATCGGCATATCTCAAAATCTTACCATGGCACTTTGGAGGTTGTGCAGACCAAAATCCTGTAGAATTACAAGTCATTTCTACATCTTCTGTAGTGGAATATCCTTCTAGGCAACTATAGGTGAAGGAAGAGTTAAAGACTGTTACAATGTCATCTGGTATGGGAGCAGTGTTTTCTCCATCAAACGGCTTTCCACAGTTGACAGCTGAAATAAAATAAGCATCTGATGAGTTAAAAGAAAAAATAGCTTAGATGAAAAGATGAAATATTGTTTTGTGAAAAACTGTGTATTGAAGAGACCCAATCAAAGTCGATTAGATATAAGCAGACATTAAGTTACTCGCATCTTGAGTAATGTGACAAATTTTAAACTTTTAAGAGCAGTAGTGGAGAAATTGAGATAGTCCATGTTCTGCATGTAAAGTTTTTATAAAGTTTGGTTGGAGACTTGGGTTGAAATCATTGCGAGAACATAACTACTTTTGCTACATTTGTATTCTAGAACACAGGCCTTTCTAAATTTTTCCATTACTACACCATACCTCGTTGGCAACATTCCAATTTATTACAAAGCAATATTTCTATATAATAATGTATATAAGGATCTTTACCATAACATTTTGGAGGGTCATGACACCAAACTGCTGTAGCAAGACAATGAACTTCTAGCTGGTCTGTGGTTGAATATCCTTCCAAACATTGGTAAGAGAAAGAGGAATTGAATGTAGTTGTGAGTATAGTTGGAACAGAGACAGTGTTGAGTCCATCAGATGGCCTCCCACAATCAATGGCTTTGAAGAAAAGAAATCAAAGCTTATGATCAGCACAGAAAAGATACTGAATACTAAATGTTTGCATGTACAGAAATAAACTTGACAAGAAATCAAAAGTATTTATCATGTATATCAGGTTATCTTTTGTATTGTGTGTCATTTCTGTTATATGCAATGCACATAGGTTAATTACAACTATTACAACATTCAGCAAAATTGTTATACCATAACTGTTTTATTCTATGACACTGAATCGTTATATATGTGGTGTGCATTCATACATTATTATGAAGAAACATGAAGGAATTTTACTTTTTGTTGCAATATATCCTGTTGTTGAAAATAAATGGCAAAACAACAAACAAATTGTGCAAGTGGGTGATTGTAACACAAACACTACAACACCTAGGTAATTAAAATGTATTTGAAATAAAACAATAATATTGTACCATGACACTTGGGCGAGGGTTTAGTCCAATTCCCTGAAGAGTTGCATGTGGTCCCCAAATGATCTTGTGTTGTGTATCCTTCCAAGCATTGATAGATAAATAGAGAGCTAAACGTAGTGGTGACGTTTTCTGGTACGGGTACTGTGTTGACTCCTTCGAGTGGCTTTTCACATTCTACAGCTACAAAAAAATCAAACAAATTCGAAACTTTTGTAAGATTTTATTTTCATGAAAAAGTCAGAATAGTTGATATTATAAAGAAAATTCAGTATGACTATTTGGTAAAAGTTATTGTCTCATCTGTAATTATGTAAGTTTTAGACCTGAAGATGTAAACCTGCTTAGTGCACTTTAGTTCACTGCAACACTATGTTTCAATGTGCTGTCAATTGAGTGACATGCATATATTATTGGTAGGAAACACTAAACCATATATTAAACAAGTAAAAATTACACAAACTATTGATTTAACATAGTAAGAATAAATCAGACCAAAATGATTGGTGGTCAATCAAATAGAAATCTTATTATTGCATGTATTTTGAAAAAAAACCCACCAAAAAGTTATCTAGAATGTTGTACAGATTGGTTTTAATCCTTAATTAAGTACCCTGCTGTGTAGATTAGAGCAAAGCTTACAGAGCAAAGCGTAGGCTAGATACATTTCAGGCCACAAATTCTCTTTTAAATATTTCAAACATTCCACGTAATGGGTGGTTTGCATTTAAATAACTATAATTATATACACATGGTGTGAGTAATATTATATACATAGTTTTCGTCGAACATTTAACTATAAGATGAAAAGTGATGGTATGCTAAGAAGTTGTTGCATAAATGATATAATATACGTATATGGCTTGTCTATAATTCGGTTTAAATGGATAAACTATCAAAACCAGTTTGGGCCTTCTATTTTTAAAAAAGTATTTGTGCTGCAGGAAAAGGGAACTATATATAGTAACTTGAAGCAAAACTATTTATAGTAACAGGAAGTAGAAATATATGTAGTTTATAGTAACAGGAAATAGAACTATTTATTTATAGTAACATGAAAGTAGAACTATATATAGTAACAAGAAGTGGCACTATATATAGTAACAGGAAGTGGAACTATATATAGTAGCAGAAATTGTGGCTATAAATATTAACAGGAAGTAGAATTATATATAATAGCAGAAATTGTGGCTATAAATATTAACAGGAAGTAGAACTATATATAGTAACAGGAAGTGGAACTATATATAGTAACAGGAAGTGGAACTAAATATAGTAACAGGAAGTTAAACAACATATAGTAACAGGAAGTAGAACTATATATAGTAGCAGGAAGTGGAACTATATATAGTAACAGGAAGTAGAACTATATATAGTAGCAGGAAGTGGAACTATATATAGTAACAGGAAGTGGAACTATATATATATAGTAACAGGAAGTGGAACTATATATATATAGTAACAGGAAGTGGAACTATATACAGTAACAGAAAATAAAATTAAATATAGTAACAGGAAATGGAACTATATACAGTAACAGAAAGTGAAACTAAATATAGTAACAGGAAGTGGAACTATATATATAGTAACAGGGAGTGGAACTATATATAGTAACAGGAAGTAAAACTACACATAGTAACAGGAAGTGGAACTATATATAGTAACAGGAAGTGGAACTATATAATATATATAACAGAAAGCGCGGCTATATATAGTGACAGGAAGTGGAACTATATATAGTAACAAGGAAGTGAAACTGCTGAGTTATTGGTAGCAAGATGCATTAAAATTTAGCTGCAGTTGTATACAATGCAGTAAAACCCCTGAAATAAATTCACATTCAAGTATTTAAAAGGAATTAGCAATATATAACTAGATATAATAACTAATAGCATATAAGTTTTGGAGTTATATACCATGTATGCCAGTGCAGACAGAAAGTTGATTATCCGTATAACAATTTTTGCAGTAAATTGGCTCCAATTCTACTATTTACAAACTTTTCTTGTTTTCAGTTTGAAAAATAGTTTTTTTTCCGTCAAGTTTACAAATTATTAGGAAACTTGAATCGTTTTAAAAACGTTCTACTCTATGTACCTTCAGAAAAACATGTTAGACATAACTTTTAGTTAGCTAAAGACTTTCATAAAAAGGAACATCTGCAAGTTTATATAAATTGTTGTTCAGAGACTAGAATATAGCTTATTTGTGATTCATACAATTATCTGCCCTCTACCCCAAGTTTTAAAAACACAATCAAATAAATCAAAATTTTCTGTTGATCTCTAAATTATGAATTTCATATGAGCATGTGATAACAATACAATAGATAAACAAATACAAGCAGCAATAACTCTAAGCATCTCACCAACGCATTTAGGGGGAGGTGATGACCAGTTACCCGACTTCAAGCAAGAAACCTGAAGTGAATCTCTGGTTATGTAGCCTGAAGAACATGAATAGTTGTAGGTGCTGAGATGGGTGGTGTTCTCTACCACAACTGAAATTGTGTTAATCCCATTTAAAGGAACTCCGCAATCTGAAACACATGTGAAGTAATTATAGATAAGTAATAGTAACTAATCAGCTATGACTGACTGTTATAGTCACTGAGCAGGTTGACTAGCTGCTAGTTACATTATTTAGTTGTTTGACTATCATGCAGTCATCATTAAACTGGCTAATTATAATTGATACAATTATAGTTAGTTGACTGTGACAGTGACCTAGTTGGTTGAATAATAGTCACTTTGGCTATTAGTGATAACTGAGCTAGTCATTTTGATGATATGAGGTACGTGATAATTGTTATACATGTCATGAATACTCAATCAACTTCATTCAATAGATAAATTTTAATTGCTTTTATGTCATAAAGCTTCTAGCGATTTGTCTATAAAACCCATCAAATAACATAAAGCAACATTGTAATGGCAGATAAGAATCAGTGCTTGAATATGTTTCGTATAATACTATAGACAATGGTCTCTTGTAACGTCTTGTAACATTGGAAAGCTCCTAGCTAGAGCAATACAATCGGTAATTACTGCAAACTATAAATTGTTCAAGTGTGAAAAAATCTCAACCACATCAATTAGTCATTTATATTAACAACTAATCGTGACAATCTAAACAACCAAATAAGCCAATCAGGAAAAAGAATTTAAATGTGCCTATTCAAGGCAACTTTTAACGAAACATAATTATATGCAAAAGCAAATCTTTTATATTAATATTATAGTCTAATAATCACACCATACGTAATATGGTAGCTTAACAGCTACATGGGTGCAGGATTTCACAGTATATATAAAATAGTGCACTAATATTGTGATATAATATTAAAATATATCCAAAGGAAATGAGATATACCAACAGTGGTGAACATTAGATATATAAACACTATAGTAAGCGTATGAGCAACATTATATATCATACAATACACCAACGGTATAAATTATAATGTATGAAATTCATATATTAGTGAAAAGAAAAAATTTGGCTAAACTATAAAATGCTACCATTTACTAATAAAATCCTTCAGCACACTGAAGTTTTATTTTATTTGACATTGATTTTGAATTTAAAAGTTGATGAACCGACATGAACTTGTGACAACTTTAAATCATGTTTTGACTAGCATTAGCAGGTGCCATCAAAATGACAGCTTGTATATATAAATACATACTTTTTGTTGATTAGGCTATTATGTTGTAATAATAAATCAATATCATTGGACTGTTTACTGAAAGTTTATTAATTTTAAACAAGAAGGCACCCACATAATTTCGAGCCGGTTTTCTAAATTTATATCATTATGGATATATTATATTATAGCAAGTGTAGTCACTGCTTTTAGTCCGATTAGAGCAATAATAACTAAAAGTAGCTAAAAGAATTATTGTAAACAGCTCTTGGAACTGATGTCCCTGTGAAAGCATGCAAGGATAACTTATTTACCAGAGACACTGAGTTGAACATTTTGGAGGCAAATATGTGCTTAAACTTGGTGAAACTAAGTTCTTAGAAAAATTACCAATTAAAAACGATTATGTGCCATTCGTTGATGGAGTTAAATGTTATCAAATTAAAGAAAATAGGCTTTTCAGCTGAATAGCCTACTATTTAGTGCAATTAAAGGGCAAAACAATAAATGCTGTCGAGCCGGTTATATGCGACACTGAGTAATAATATATTTAACCAAGAAAGTGATTTATTACTGTTGAAAAAGAGGGTTTACTCACGGAGGACAGCTTACTAATATCTCATCTGTATTTAACCCAGTAGTTACAATTACTTATGATAATTGGCATAAAATTGTCGTATTTTTACAAACTCAAACTATATATATATATAGTCTTTTATACTATTTCAATTCCACAAAAGGGTCAGTATTATCTTTGTAGTCGCATTAGTTGTATGCAATATCTGGATCAACAGTGAATGAAATTTCAAAACTTGCATTAGCTCATTATAGGCTACACCTGACACCACTTTTTTCCAATCGTTGGAATTACAGAACTTTACTAATATAAATCATCATCAGGACTAAATCATTGCAAAGTGTTAATGATAATTTATTTGCTATTTCAACAAAACAGCTATAGTCTTTTGCTGTCTAATTCTTGTTTGCTTCAACTATTTTTACCACAATATGAAGTATTTTAAAAAAGGGAGTAGTCGTGGGTTCAAACCCCAACAAAGAGCATATAGTCATAATTGCTCCTGTGTCTCATATGAACAAATCCTTAGTCCGCTTTAACAAAAACGCCTTCCATCAGAGATTTCTCACAAGGATAGCGACTGTAAACCTGCCTGAGTTTTTTTATGAAATATTTTAAAAGTAGCTGTACTGGGCGAGTGTCACATGCAATCTGGTTTGAATCACTAGGGTTTTACGATTTTTTCCCTGTGAAATCACAATCATTCTAAGTGCCTATAATTATAAGAAAGGGTGGCCATAGGAGAACACCTTTAATATTACAATGATGAGAATGAGGGCATTAGTGTATCCGATGGTTGCATCATATAAGACAGATGCCTTAAAACTGCGCAAACAATATGTGATATGATAATTGCATCGCATAGTGAATACATCTATTTGCAGGTCAATTCAAGCAAACTTCCGATGTTGATGCACTGGGTCTGTCAGAAACTTGGCATTGTGCCCAACTATGTAAATATAGATTGTGGTTTCATATAAACTTCATTTTCATAGCTGAAGTTAGGGATATTTACATAAATTAAGTTTCCATGCCTATACTGGTATTGTTTTAGTATTATAATAAGTTCAGTTCAGTTGCAAGGAATTGAAAACTAAAAAAGCTATTAGAACATTACAATGGGAAAAGACTTTGTCTACGACGTGACGAGTTTTCTTTCAAAATATTTTCTTCTACTCACTCACCCAAGTGTATAGTCGCTATCCCTGTGAGAAACCCCTGATAGAAGGGGCTTTTGTTAAAGCGGGCTAAGGACTTATTTAAATGAGGCACAGAAGCAATTATGACTGGATGCTCTATCTAACATCACCAATGGCCTTTGCCAGGGTTCGAACCCATAACCTTCGTATTTACTAGGCAAACGTTTGAACCCCTAGACCATGGCTGCTCCCTTTACTTTCTTCTACAATTTGCATAAATACCCATTTCTATTGTTCAAAGGAGATTATATATGTATTATAATATGCTAATATAGATAAATAATATAAAAAACAATTAATTTTTTGATTATTATGCTTTTATAACTCTTCAACGGTTCACATAAAGCACCTCAGGAAATCAGTAATTTAGAATGCAATATGATAATTATGTTGTTTGATTCCCATGCATGTCCCTGAAAAGTGACACTGAAAAGTGACACAATGTATATATACAATAACCTGCAAGTACCTGTATTCTCTGACTGGTCACTCAAGTTGTCCAGGGCAGGTAAAGCTAGTGCAAATGGTGATGATTCTACAAAAAATAATTTAGGTTAGCCAAAGCAATCAAAGCACTTTTATCTTTTGCTTTATATGCAAGAGAGACAGCATAATAGTCAAAAAGGAACACATATAGATGCTACTTGTTTTGTTAATTTTATCAAAAATAACATTCGAATGCTAATGTTTTACTGTAAAATAAAAGTTTCAACTGTTTTGTTAGATTTGGTATAACTCTTGCTATATTGAAATCTCCTAGTGAAACCTATTTAAACTTAGATTTGATTAGAATGCAACTTCAGTAAAATATATGGTTGGCGGAGGCTATAGAAGCCAGCCTAAGAAAACATGCTCTTCACAAACATCAAGATATAAAAGAGCAAAATTTTTAATTTACAAACATATGTTGTATTATTATGAGTTCATAAGGCAATAAATCAATTTGACTTCTCATTAATCATACTTTAGGCTGAGTTAAAATTATAGTTGAGACATGAATATTTATTCTAAACATTCCAGAAAAAAATTAAGCTGATAATTGATTTTATAGGAAATAACTTGTCACTTTCCACAATTAGTTATGTAATCCTTCATCAATCAATTCACCTCAAGCTAAACTAAGAAGGTGGTGATATATACACAAACCCTTAACAATACAACACTATTTAATATCATGTCTCTTGTAAGCAACTTCGCTTAATTAATACTTGAGAGAAGTGTATATAAAATATTGAATGGTTCAAAATGTGATTACATTGCTAGGAGATTGAAGTTTATTTTATACATTTAATTGTGAGTTATAATGTTATATTCTGTACTTCAATATTAAAAGCTTAAAATTTAGCTACAAGACAAAAGCAAACTTTAATGGTATTGATTGAAATGGTTGACGAAAAGGGCTATTGAAATAATTTTTCCGTTGATCAGAATTTCAAGTTTGTTTATAGCTCTACTATCTAGTCACATAGTGTACCTTATAATACTATATGTATGTGTATATACAAGCTCATATAGGCATGCTATACATACATGCATATACATGCTGTAAACTTGCTGGCACTTTTAGATGCAAGCACAGTTTGCATATAAATGCTTAAATATATGCATGCTTCAGGAATCTTCTGACAAATTATTTTTCAAATGTTTCTACCAATAAGAAATTTTGCATAAAAGTCATTATAGGCTATTAAGTTTACCTATTCAACATATACAATTATGCTAAGGTTTTTTAATAACAAGTTTTCTTCCCCTGCTGATAATTGCACTTTCAATATTTCTTAAGTAATGTTTTTTTCACTGATAGGTAATCAAATTCAACTGACATGCTTATAATATAAGCTCACCACACAAATTAGAGATGTTATGGGGAGGCCAACCATCCTTTCCACAGGTTATGTTGTTTTGAACACCTTCTTTCATCCAGTATCCATATACACAGTTGTAGATAGCCACATTTCCTTCTACAGTAGCCTCAGCCCACGGCACATTGGGAGGAGCCGCCTTGCACTTTTCCAGTAATTTCTTTGAGAAATCTGCAGCATAGACGTTTGTTTAGTAGTATATCTTATAAATCTTTAGATGAAAAGCCTTTACATATATTATTTATCAAGGAATGGCAGTGATTTATAAAATTGATGAGTTATCCCTGTTCATAGTTAATGTAAATGATGGCACTATGTAGTATTGAAAAAAATTTAAATAATGATAACAATATTATGTTTCTTTGGAAATAACATACGTAAAAGTGTATTTTTAAATCTTTTTCAAAAAAGGCATAAAAGTGTGATAATATTTTTCAAAAAAAAGTACAAATAACAACCCAATAATAGTAAACCCATATCAACCCAACAACTGCGAGTACACTTACAAAGCTGCTTGCTGTCAAGCAGCATTGCTGCTTGTGTCAAAAAATGAACAGTTTTAAATTGATTAGCCTCTAAAATCTAAATCATGTAACTTTTACTCTGTCATAGAAGTGCAGACTTACTGTTCTTTGAGGAAACATGCAGCCACACTAACACTGTAGCTAACACCGACAGCACGACAAGAGCGACAGCAAAGCTCATCACATACGCAGCAAAAATCCTCCCATCTGATTTAAACTTGTTCTTCAGAGTGAAGTAAACTCCTTGTCTCATGGTTCGTTTGTGTTAACAACTATAGAAGTAAACAACAACAGCTGTCGGTTGTAGAGACAACAATTAATGTTTAATCCCTTTCAGACTTCAAGTTGTTTGAAGCATATAATGGTGAATATAAATTAAACTAAATAATTACAAAGCTATTCTCTCTTGCAAATAAGGAGTTGTGTATTGCAGGAATCAGTGTTTCAATATGAAAATGTCCAAGCCTAGCGACTCTAAATATACCAGCGTAAATGAACCAACTACATTGGGTGACGGAGAGAGTAGAATATGTGAGCTGCAGAGTGAATGACTGACTTATAAGCAATCCGCACACAATTAACCAGCATGCAGGGCACTGGAGCATTAAATTGAAAGATGCACTCCATATAAAATGGGACTATTTTCCTAAAGTCTCATCCAAGTTAAATTATAATTAAACAATGTAGAATTATACTACATAATACAACATAAATAATACACTGTGTATATTAAACATTAAAACTTTAGGCAGTGCTTTATATATATATATATATATATATATATATATATATATATATATATATATATATAATGTAGTGTGTTCAGATTGTTAATGATACATATATATTTTTTTATTTAAAAAATCTCACACGACTATATAGTTTCGTACAGTAAACTGCACTCGTCAGGTGTTAAGTTGCGTTTATACCTCTGCTGAAAAAAGTACCGAGTTTAAGTTAATAATGCTTGTCCGGGTACCCCTTTATAGTCAAACCAAAACTCGTTGAAATCATATTGATGCGGTTGCTCACTTTCTGAAATTGAAATTTGACTCGCATAATAGCTATTTGATGCCCTTTGTAAACGTCGTGAATTAGTGAAGCGGAAACCATAAAAGCGATAATTGAGAAGGCATAGGCTATGTAATTATAACCGTATAAGTACGTTGTCTAATCGCCAAAGTAATAACTAGATAACGATGTTTACAAGGAGTTATTACTCCTATTCTAAAATTGGCCGATTAAGTTATCACAGTACAAAAATTTCAACGGGTGGCTTTTACAATGCAATGCAACTCGGAGAAATTTCAACCCGGCCAAATTGAAATTTTGACCGAAAATCGTGAAGGTATAAACGCAACTTTAGACTAAAAATAAATAAAATCTATGAGGCATACCGATTATTCAAATTTTTACGTAAAGAAAACCTTTATGTAAAAGTTTGAATAATCGGTATGCTTCATAGATTTTATTTATTTTTAGTCTAACACCTGACGAGTGCAGTTTACTGTACGAAACTATATAGTCGTGAGAGATTTTTTAAATAAAAATATATATATGTATCATTAACAATCTGAACACACTACATTATATTAGCTCTGTCACCGGTGATATCGAGCACTTTACACTGCTGGAACTCCAACTAGATTGACAATCAGCATACAGTATATATATATATAATTATATATACATATATATATACATATATATATACATATATATATACATATATATATATATATATATATATATATATATATATATATATATGTATATATATATATATATATATATATATATATATATATATATATATATATAGTAAAATGAGTGTTTATAAAACATTACTAGAGTGCTCTATAAAAATAAATCTAGAGCATAAACATTAGAAGAAATAAGATGAGATTTGATTAATATAATGGCATTTATTACTAGTAGTTTCGTACACAAAAACGATGTGCACTCGTCAGATAAATTTGCCACTATATATATATATATATATATATATATATATATATATATATATATATATATATATATATATATATATATATATATATATATATATATATATATATATATAACAACATAACGCAACCTATCTAAATCAATGCCACCGTCCAACTGCGCTTATCCAAGTGCACTACTGATTAGCCCATGTCAGTGTCATTGTTAGTTCCATTCTATTTGGTTGATCCTCCCTTTGTTCAGAGCGTACGTCAGTAGTGTAGTAATGCAGACATTGTTAGGCTGAGTGTACCAGAGACGCTACGCATTAGGAGAACAGAATAAAAGCCGAAGAGTTGTCCTTTCAATATACACAGGAGCACAACTCTTTACACTATTCACGTATATATAGTATAACTCCAAGAGAGTGGCAACACCAATGTATATACATATAGGCTGATATTTTAAATGGAATGCATTTACAATATATAAATGAATTTATATTAAAATATAAATTGTATTTTATTGATAAACCTCTTCACATCTGCTTTAAAATATATTTAATAAGTTGAATGTCTTGTATCTTGATAAAAACTATAAATGACTACTATACTATGCTATTAATTGTTATAATACTTAGTGTTATTTGATTAGATAGATTTCAGACAGTAATGAAAATAAACTTTCAAACATTATGTTGAGAACCAAATATACTAAATGTTTTTGCAACATCAAGTACTTTAAATTTTACTAACTTTAGAACTATCTGCAATTGAGTTGCAAAGTTTCCCTGTCCCTGTATAGATATAGATAAATATTGTGCTAACACTGCATTTTTTAAATTTACAATAATATATATATATCTCAATCTATGGACAGCAGCTGTTTTGGGATTTGTTCTCTCATCAGAACAAAACGGAATATTGTGGCTCACACCTTCGCAACATTAGAAACACGTTCGTGGTAAAGTTGCTCCAAATTTTTTTGTAAGTGATGTTAATAACGTAGCTTAGTAGTCTACAAATAATTATAAACATCAAGTCTGAATAAATGACTAGCAAGTTTTCAATGCAACAAACTGTTATTAAATTATGCCTACCCAGCTGATTTTATTTAGGCATTTTTTATAAAGAAAATACAATAAACAAAAATGTTCAAATTGCAATTTTATGCTTAGTTTTATCGAATTTTGTTATTGTTTTGGTTTTTCAGTTCGTAAGCAGTCGCTTTAAGGTCGCTAATTGAAATGACTGATTCTATATTGATAATTTTGGTCTCCTATCACTTTTAACGGCTTTTTAGAATAGAAAATGCACTTTAAATGCTATTGACTAGTTAATTTTAGACAAAAAACTTTTGTCACTAATTAGTAATTAAATAAAACCTAATACAAAAAGTTGAAGGCAAATTTCAGAATAATTTTAAACAAGCCGTATTATTATGTAAATTTGAAGGTGGTAGCTTAAAGGTTACTAAAGGAGACCCAAAGCTTTTATGTGCCTTTCTTGACATCATCCAAGAAACCTGGAACATTGCTACAGTTCTTCAAAAAAAAAACATTAAGTAAAATATGCCTTTGTGCATAATATCCATTGATGTTACTAACGCCGTTGACAATGTTGACTGGACTACTCTGTGGAAGATTCTTCTGAGGCTGAGATCTCCAGATCACATTTTGCATTGCAACACTGATAACATAATATAATAGTGAGAGAAGAACCTCCAATGCTATTCAAATGACAAAAAAAGTTGTTTTTATTCTAACCCTACAAAACAGTCGCCTTGATTCAAAAACTATAAACATGAAAGTTTGCAACTTAAACTTTTAAATCTGGCCTTTTATGTGCTGGTTTTAACTATGCATAACAGAAAAGGCTGGAAGAGGATTCCCCAACATTAAAGCACAGGTCATTGTCATATGCACTTAATATTCCATATGTGCGGACCGTTACGAAAAAACCGTATAACGGTCTGTAACCAAACCTAGCTGAATAGTTAGGGAAAAACATAGGAAATAAAGCAAAGTTGAAAAGAACTTTGATTATTTAAGTGTATTTATTGGTGTTTTACTAGTTTCGGCCAAAAGACCATGTTCATTACCAGCTAAATTGGGAAAAATAGCCAAAACTGAAAATATCCAGTGTGTACTAAATTAAGTAAAATGACCCTTATTTGATTTACTCACAATGTCTTAGATGTCACTATATGCAAAAGTATGCTAGCAATTGTAGTTTATAAATAAACATTTTGTGCTCTATAAAAATGAATAATAATTTTAAAATATAGAAAAACAACCTAATCAGTAACACTTAGCTTAAAGCATCAGCAAATATTGTTCTGATGATCCATTCAGTATATATTAACACAATTTTGCTAACAGAATTGATTTAAACTTACTATATATATTGCCTGTGACCTTTACACTTATCTTTTATTTTCTTAGTTTTCTAATATTATAATCTTCAGCATATAACTAAGAAAACCTGGTTTCTAATGAATTGATAAATAAAAAACTTGGTGCCTGGCCTACAGCTGCAATCAAAAACTCAATCAAAGCCATTCAGAAGTGCCAACATAATGTTAAACTTGTGATAACCAGTGATGTTCTTAGGATTAGCAAAATTCCCGGGTAACTCATAAAATTGTTAGTATAGCGTACGCATTATTATACTTGAAGTACACATAGTTAATCTGACATAAACAGTCTATTATATAGAGCTGTATAGTATGTTATATACTCATCTAGGGTTTCACTGTTTTTCAAACTTTAATAGGTTTGTTGTTTTAAATTATGATTCATGTTTTTAGCCTATCTACATGTATAGGTTTGTTTTAGTGTCATTGATTATTATATTCTACTTTAATAAATTGGACTGGGCTTTAATTGTAAACCTGCTTGGAAATATGCTCCTATAACAAGCGTTTTGCATGTTGTCTAAATTTGAAAATTTGTCAAAATGCCGTACAGGTAGTGATTGAGTCTATCACAAGTAGCTATTACTTATATAATTGTAGACTATTCTTCAACGTCAATTGATACAGTGGTACAACATTTAGCATCAAATAGTGTAATATGAAGACGTGGCATTTCAAATTTTCCTTAGTCGATATAGATATATATGCAACGCATATGATTCAATATCTATATATAAATGATGTAACTTGCTTCACAATACATTCTAACCAATCACGTTATATAAATTGTTAGACTAAACCAATCATCTGCCTTTTTCTATATATAAATTAACAAATATTCAAATAAAGTTTTAAGCAATCAGGTTGAGTTGATGCCGAAGTAGAGCCAATCAATGGTGTTTACTGAGGAGCTTTGAATCACGTGATGCTGGCTCAGAATTGTTGCTTGAAGCCTGATTTTAACGAAAGAAATAAGATATACACTGCAGTACATCATAAGAGATTTATCAATAGCACACGGAGGAATCACCTGAGAATAATTAAAAAACTAAACCAGATCAGTTAATAGTAGAGCTTAGCTGTTTTAATCTGTCATTTGATAAGCCTCATTCACTTTAAAAGATAACTTAATAGTCACATAATTCAAAGGTACGTTCTATTCTTGTTTGATTTGTTGTTTTTAATTTACATACATTATAGTTAATTTGTATATACATATCATTTTGTGGATTTACTAATTATGTCTTTTCTCTTGCTATAGAAAATGGAAGGAAACAACACCTCATCATATGACGAGATTTTACCATGTCACAATGAGACAGAGAAGTGTTACCACTCATTTGTACAGATTAATGATGGGATAAACTGTCTCTCTATAATTGTCAATGTCTTGCATCTCATTATACTCAACCGGATGAAAGAACTTAAGAGAACCAAATTTCTTTGGGTGTTGGTAAACATCGGTTTGTCTGATATACTATACAGCGTTTCGGATGCTGTGTTCTTCAGTTGTAAACTTAAAGAAATTGTTTTACAGCTCGGTGTACAAACAGCTTATTGGGTTTCAAAACTTTTAATCTCTATAATTGCACGTGGAACCTTTTCAAGAGTCCTTGTGTTTCTAGTTTCAAGCGTTGAGAAGTATATTGGAGTGTGTCACCCATACAAATATAGCACACACTTTTTCATCAACAATATTAAGTCAATGACTGGAATAGTTTATCTTCTAGGAGTGTTAAACTGTTTTGCACTTAATATGATAGCAACAGTAGAATTCTGTTGGACTGCAATAGCAATACAAATTGTGTCAAGAGAGATGGGATACAGTGTAGTGTATATCTTGTATGCACTCGAGCTCCTAGCTCTGTCATTCATTACATCTTTTTTCCTTGTCAAAGTATGGAAAAAGCTGAAGCTGATGGCTCAAAGAAATTTACCAGGAGATGAGCTGGTAATATCAGCCAGTAAATATATTATATGGAGTTATCTGCTGTATCAACTTCATTTTTTGCTCGGTGTCGTATTTCTCATTTGTCAGAGTTTTAGTTTTCTTGCAAAGTTAGCTGTTGTATTAGAGACAATCAGTGCAAGTCTGTTTTCATTGTATGGGATTGTGAATGTTTTCATGTTTATTTATTTTCATACAAAGTACATTGATCATGTGAAGAACATTTTAAGAATAGGTACACGTTCTCACATAGTTATTCGGCCTATTGATATCAATTAACAATTAACATTATTTCATTTCAGTTTCCAGAACTTTTCAGTTTTTATTCGACTGCATACACGTACTATAATTTAAGTACCTAAGGTCACTACAAAATGATTTAGTTTGTTGTACTTGTTAGAATAAAGTAAGCAACTACTATTTTGTGCAAATGCTGTCAATTGTAAGTTCTGTTTGAATATGCTGTTGTTGCTTTCATGAAAATTCTATTTGAAGTTGCACAGTTTTATTTGTTTTGAAAGCTGTTAAAAGACTTTAATGAAATGCTAAATATATTGTTTTTTCTATATATAGAGTGCCGTAAATTATTCAAAAGAATTATTTTTTTCAAAAGCTTTAGCAGATGCAGCGATTTAACACTTAATAAAAAAGAGGATAAACAATACAAGACCAGAGCAATGAACAAACACTGTTTTATCAAAAGTTCAACAACACCAAAATGTGATGAACAATGCTATGCTGGGCTTGTGTTACACAGCTAATAGTTTAGATTATATTATTATTCTTTTTTATTCAAGTGCCAACAGTCTTCATTTGGACTGTTTGACTGCAGATCTGTTACAGATTCAAGTTTTACTATCCAATTCTTACAGAGTAGTGGTAAAACTGGCAAAGATATAAAATATATGTTTATAAATTAAAGAGGAATACATAATTTTTAAGCAACTGAGACCAAAATATTATTTTAGAGCATCTGGAACTGGGGATAAGCCATTGGTGTAAATAGTTGAGTTATCTGGCTAATATTTTGCTAGGATTTAATGCAAAGGTTTTGATAAAAAATTAAACTCAAAAGAAAGAAAGTTCCACAACTTTCCAAATTTAAGAAGTCAGTTGCAATGTAAAAATAACTTTTACTTGCATGCGTTTCTTTTAGGGAAATATAAGTATTGATAATATAGCACTCCATACCACATAGTATATTACTTATGATGTCAATAATAGTTGTCAAATTAGATGTTCAACTTTCTTATACCTGTCAGAAGCAATCTGAAGAGGTTTATCAATAAATTGCAATTTGCATTTCCATCATTCAAGGTTTTCAGACGTTTCTGAAGGGTCCATTTGTCATTTTCCGATACTAGTGACACCTTTTTCCACGGCTCTGTTTGTAACATTATTTACACAATTTTTGTACCCTATATGTATATATATATATATAAATATATATATATATATATATAATAATTGTATCGTGAGATTTTTAAAAAACAGCGATAAAAAAGTGCTCAAATTATTACGTGTATAATAATGAGCAATTATATTATTGAGGAAAAGAGCAATTTAATTATATAGATGTTGTTTTATTGTACTACTAATAGTTTCATGCCTCTTCGGCACTCCTCAGGCACAATATTGACAAATTTAAATTTTTACATTAAGAAAATCAAAATGCTAAACACAAGGTAAAACGTAACGAAAACATAGCAGTGGCTGTATTGTTATATAGGTTTGTAGGTGTAAATTAATATATAAAAACCATAATGTAATGTACAAACATAATTTATAGCAGATGCATGAAGTTTTTGTTGGGTGACTATTCTCTATGGGTATTTGTATATTATTTACTATAGTACTTAAAATATAAATAGGCTACAGAGTTTCTAGGTTTTGTGGTTGCACAGTAAGAATTTTTTTGAGTGTCGGCAGGTTGATAAGAGTTCGTTTCGCTTGTTTAAAGTACACATGTTAGGTTTGTATAAAATAAAGAAACATTCCCATAGGCATAAATTACACCTTTTGGTAGTTGTGTTGTATGGTTTCGCTTTTCTTAATATTTTCCAGCTTATGTTGTGCTTAATGTTTTTGTTAGTTAGTTGCCAAATGTGTTTGCTAAGTTCTGTTTGATTTGCTTTCTCCTTGTTTTTAAATGATGATCTGTGGTTTGCGTATCTTAGTTTGAACGGTCCTTCACTTAGGCCAATGTATGTTGCAGGCTCGTTTTCGGTAGTTTCCACAGTTGCTTGGTATATAACTCTGCTCTCCTGGCAGCTTCCTTTCAGCGGACAACTTTCTTTTTTTCTACAGTTGCAGTTTTTTCTAGGGGTTTTGTTTTGTTGCTTCTGTTTCTCTAATAGTCTGTTATTGTGGGCATTTATGGTCTGTTTTATGTTTGGCATGCAGCTGTAGCTAACCTTTATAGTGTTTTTGTTGATTATTTTATAGAGTGGGTGTTGTTTTGGAAATTCCTCATTCATGATTTTAAAGAAGATTTTTGCAATTCTTGTGGTTACATGTTGGCTGTATGGTGGATTGTACCAAACAACTTTTCTTTTTTGGTTTCGAGATTTCTGTTGTGTGTTGTTTGTTTGGGTTCTTGGTAGGAATTGTAGTTGGTGTTTGTAGCCACTTTGGTTTAGGAGGTTTTGGTGGTTGTAGGTGGATTGTGTGAAAATTTTCTCGTTAGATGATATTGACGACAGTCGTTTATTAACGGACGAGGGTAGGTTGGAGATTATGCTTGCTGAGTGGTTGGATTTGTTATGAATATATTTAGTAGAACTGTTTGGCTTAGTGTATGGTGTGTAGGTTTTATTATTTAGGTTGAGTGTGGTGTCTAAGAAGTTAATAATTTTTTTATTTGCTTCGATTGTTATTTTTAATCCATTTTCAGAAAATATTTTGCAGATGTCCTTTTTTATGTTCTCTATTTCTCTGGGTGTTTTGTCAGAGACTCCTAAGCCGTCATCTCTGTACAGGCCAAAGTTTTTGCCATGTTTTAGTGTTATTGAGTTTAAAATGTAAGCCCCAACTAATTCGCATGTTTCCGCGCCGTCGTATCCTCCCATTGTAACGTCGAAGAGGTTGTGGTTATGTTTTCCCCATGCCTTTCCAGAGTTGAAGAGTAGTATATATATATATATATTTATATTTATATATATATATATATTTATATATATATATATATATATATATATATATATATATATATATATTTAAATATATCTTTACGAGCTAGTAATTTGATTATAAATAGGTATACGAGAAACATTGTTATTTATTACTTTATTAGGTAAAGTAATCACACTGATATTTCGGGTACCACTGTACCCATCTTCAGAGTAGCAATGAATGAAATTCAAAAATTATTATGTTACGTTAGACGTTATGCATGACACAAAGAATAGAGAGTGACAGTTATTGTAAATTATTGGAACTTAAAGGAGATAATCTTATTTTATATATTACACAGGTCAAAAATTATACTGATTTTTTTTTTTTTTTTTGCATAAAAAATAAATTAGAGTTGACAAAATAAAAAAAAAAAAAAAAAAAAAAAAATAAAAAAAAATAGATATATCCAAATATAAAATCAGCAAGAATTAGTGAAACTATGTGAGAGTTGAGTAGTGTGGGGCTATTGATATAGTTTCAGTGGTATGGAGTAATTTTGTTTATTGAGTTGCGGTTTTATTTGTTTAATGTAGAGAGCTTCGGCTACTTTTCGATGGTGAATTCCTTTAAATGAATAATTTAAAACTGTTACATTGTCTATTGATATGTTTCCATGATTAGTGGTAGAGATGTGTTGATAAATTTTGGAATTGATGTCATTGCAGTGTTCATGTATCCTGTGTGATAGGCGACGTCCGGTTTCGCCTACATATGTTTGTTGACAGGTAGCTTCAGGGCAGGTTATTTTGTAGACTAGGTTGTGAATGTGTTCTTTATTGGTTTTATCTTTGAGATTAAAATGTGAACTTAAGGGGGTTCCTTTAAATAAAATACGGGCATTGAGTTCATTTGAAAAAGAGTCTGTAATTAATTTATTGAGGGAGCGGATTAGTTTTTCTCCTGTTACTCCTTTATAAGGCAGCTGAAGTAAAATGTGTTTCCTGTTGTCTTTTTCACTGAGTAGTCCGTCACCAATGTTGTTAATAGTTTTCTCTATTACATATTTAGGGTAACCATTTTTATGTTCAAAAACATTTCGAATATAGTTTAGTTCTTGGGTCTTAAGTGCTGGAGTAGAACAGATTTTATTAGCCCTTAATACTAGTGACTTGAGTGTGCTTAGCTTCCACGTTTTTAGTGAGAAAGAGTTCCAATGTAAGTATGTATCGTTATGTGTTGGTTTGCGGAATACTGCGGTTTCCACTGAGCTATAAGATAAAACCAATGAAGAACACATTCACAACCTAGTCTACAAAATAACCTGCCCTGAAGCTACCTGTCAACAAACATATGTAGGCGAAACCGGACGTCGCCTATCACACAGGATACATGAACACTGCAATGACATCAATTCCAAAATTCATCAACACATCTCTACCACTAATCATGGAAACATATCAATAGACAATGTAACAGTTTTAAATTATTCATTTAAAGGAATCCACCATCGAAAAGTAGCCGAAGCTCTCTACATTAAACAAATAAAACCGCAACTCAATAAACAAAATTACTCCATACCACTCAAACTATATCAATAGCCCCACACTACTCAACTCTCACATAGTTTCACTAATTCTTGCTGTTTTTATATTTGGATATATCTAATTTTTTTTTTTTTTTTTTTTATTTTGTCAACTCTAATTTATTTTTTATGCAAAAAATAAAGAAAAAAAAAATCAGTATAATTTTTGACCTGTGTAATATATAAAAAAAGATTATCTCCTTTAAGTTTCAATAATTTACAATAACTGTCACTCTCTATTCTTTGTGTCATGCATAACGTCTAACGTAACATAATAATTTTTGAATTTCATTCATTGCTACTCTGAAGATGGGTACAGTGGTACCCGAAATATCAGTGTAATTACTTTACCTAATAAAGTAATAAATAACAATGTTTCTCGTATACCTATTTATAATATATATATATATATATATATATATATATATATATATATATATATATATATATTTATATATAAACATATTCCCAATAAAAACACGTTTCTTAGGCAATTCACTTAAAAAAAAGAAATGTTATCCGGTCTTTTAAGTCAAAGCAAGAAGCAATTAAGGCAGAAAAAAAAAGGGAAGCCTGGTTATCTAGTATAACAAAATGATAAATAACGAAAAGCAGTTTGGAGGACTGGTACAGCAGCATATTTTATAAAAATGAACTTTGATTAGGAGAGAGGACAACGGTGGCAAGCAATTTAACAATAATAGGCTGAATATTGTTCAGCAGAACTATACCTGCGTTTATAAATACAGTGCTGAGATAAATCATTGATATTGCATATACTAAAAATAAAAAAACAAAAGTGTAATCAATGATGTTATTTAACTTTCAATTGTAATAAAACATATTATTAAAGAGTGAGTATAGTTCAATGGTTTTATTAGAAATGGGAAGACAACTACGTGATTATCTGGTGTTGTACCAGTGATCTGCTAATAAGTCATCATATTGTTGTGAATTTGCGAACTCACTAGTTACTGGGTATTTATAGCTAATGCAATACTGCCAAGTGTAGAGCCACAAAGACTTTGTCAAAAGATACACAAGTAAAACTAATACAGAAATAATGAAAACACTGCGTAATTACAGACAGCATAACACAACCTATCTAAATCAATGCCACTGTCCAACTGCGCTTATCCAAGTGCACTACTGATTAGCCCATGTCAGTGTCATTGTTAGTTCCATTCTATTTGGTTGATCCTCCCTTTGTTCAGAGCGTAAGTCAGTAGTGTAGTAATGTAGACACTGTTAGGCTGAGTGTACTAGAGACGCTACGCATTAGGATAACAGAATGAAGATATTGGAGTTGTCCTTTCAATATACACAGGGGCACAACTCTTTACAATATTCACGTATATGTAGTATAACTCCAAGAGAGTGGCAACACCAATGTATATACATATAGGCTGATATTTTAAATGGAATGCATTTACAATATATAAATGAATTTATATTAAAATATAAATTGTATTTTATTGATAAACCTCTTCACATCTGCTTTAAAATATATTTAATAAGTTGAAAGTCTTGTATCTTGATAAAAAACTATAAATGACTACTATACTATGCTATTAATTGTTATAATACTTAGTGTTATTTGATTAGATAGATTTCAGACCATAATGAAAATAAACTTTCAAACATTATGATGAGAACCAAATATACTAAATGTTTTTGCAACATCAAGTACTTTAAATTTTACTAACTTTAGAAATATCTGCAATTGAGTTGCAAAGTTTCCTTGTCCCAGCTGCATAGATATAGATAAATATTGTGCTAAAACTGCATCTTTTAAATTTACAATTATATACATATATATATATATATATATATATATATATATATATATATATATATATATATATATATATATATATATATATATATATATATATATATATATATATATTAAGGGCTAATAAAATCTGTTCTACTCCAGCACTTAAGACCCAAGAACTAAACTATATTCGAAATGTTTTTGAACATAAAAATGGTTACCCTAAATATGTAATAGAGAAAACTATTAACAACATTGGTGACGGACTACTCAGTGAAAAAGACAACAGGAAACACATTTTACTTCAGCTGCCTTATAAAGGAGTAACAGAAGAAAAACTAATCCGCTCCCTCAATAAATTAATTACAGACTCTTTTTCAAATGAACTCAATGCCCGTATTTTATTTAAAGGAACCCCCTTAAGTTCACATTTTAATCTCAAAGATAAAACCAATAAAGAACACATTCACAACCTAGTCTACAAAATAACCTGCCCTGAAGCTACCTGTCAACAAACATATGTAGGCGAAACCGGACGTCGCCTATTACACAGGATACATGAACACTGCAATGACATCAATTCCAAAATT
This sequence comes from Bugula neritina, assembly GCA_964035545.1. Lineage (NCBI taxonomy): Eukaryota > Metazoa > Bryozoa > Gymnolaemata > Cheilostomatida > Bugulidae > Bugula > Bugula neritina. The sequence goes on along the minus strand of OZ037772.1, from coordinate 5,053,131 downwards.
TATCAACACATCTCTACCACTAATCATGGAAACATATCAATAGACAATGTAACAGTTTTAAATTATTCATTTAAAGGAATCCACCATCGAAAAGTAGCCGAAGCTCTCTACATTAAACAAATAAAACCGCAACTCAATAAACAAAATTACTCCATACCACTAAAACTATATCAATAGCTCCACACTACTCAACTCTCACGTAGTTTTACTAATTCTTGCTGTTTTTATATTTGGATATATCTATTTTTTTTTTTTTTTTTGTCAACTCTAATTTATTTTTTATGCAAAAAAAAAAAAAAAAAAATCAGTATAATTTTTGACCTGCGTAATATATAAAATAAGATTATCTCCTTTACGTTTCAATAATTTACAATAACTGTCACTCTCTATTCTTTGTGTCATGCATAACATCTAACGTAACATAATAATTTTTGAATTTCATTCATTGCTACTCTGAAGATGGGTACAGTGGTACTCGAAATATCAGTGTAATTACTTTACCTAATAAAGTAATAAATAACAATATTTCTCGTATACCTATTTATAATCAAATTACTAGCTCGTAAAGATATATTTAAATATATATATATATATATATATCTCAATCTATGAACAGCAGCTGTTTTGGGATTTGTTCTCTCATCAGAACAAAACGCAACATTAGAAACACGTTCGTGGTAAAGTTGCTCCAAATTTTTTTGTAAGTGATGTTAATAACTTAGCTTAGTAGTCTACAAATAATTATAAACATCAAGTCTGAATAAATGACCAGCAAGTTTTCAATGCAACAAACTGTTATTAAATTATGCCCACCCAGCTGATTTTATTCAGGCATTTTTTATAAAGAAAATACAATAAACAAAAATGTTCAAATTGCAATGTTATGCTTGGTTTTATCGAATTTTGTTATTGTTTTGGTTTTTTCAGTTCGCAGGCAGTCGCTTTGAGGTCGCTAATTGAAATGATTGATTCTATATATTGATAATTTTAGTCTCCTATCACTTTGAACAGCTTTTTAGAATAGAAAATGCACTTAAAATGCTATTGACTAGTTAATTTATGACAAAAAATCTTGTCACTTATTAGTAATTAAATAAAACCTAATACCAAAAGTTGAAGGCAAATTTCACAATAATTTCAAACAAGCCGTATTATTATATAAATTTGAAGGTGGTAGCTGAAAGGTTAATAAAGGAGACCCAAAGCTTTTATGTGCCTTTTTTGACATCATCCAAGAAACCTGGAACATTGCTACAGTTCTTCAAAAAAAAACAATAAATAAAATATGCCTTTGTGCATAATATTCATTGATGTTACTAACGCCGTTGACAATGTTGACTGGACTACTCTGTGGAAGATGCTCTTGAGGCTGAGATCTCCAGATCACATTTTGCATTGCAACACTGATGACAACATAAAATAGTTAGAGAAGAACCTCCAATGATATTCAAATGACAAAAAAAGTTGTTTTTATTCTAACCCTACAAAACAGTCCCCTTGGTTCAAAAACTATAAACATGAAAGTTTGCAACTTGAACTTTTAAATCTGGCCTTTTCTAGGACTTTTTTCAAAATTGAGTGTAATGAGCATATACAAATAAACAATCATCAAAATCTTCCAGTTAAATTTGATTTACTCACAGTGTCTTAGATGTCACTATATGCAAAAGTATGCTAGCAATTGTAGTTTATAAATAAACATTTTGTGCTCTATAAAAATGAATAATAATTTAATAATACAGAAAAACAGCCTAATCAGTAACACTTAGCTTAAAGCATTAGCAAATATTGTTCTGATGATCCACTCGGTATATATTAACACAATTTTGCTAACAGAATTGATCTAAACTTACTATATATATTGCCTGTGACCTTTACACTCATCTTTTATTTTCTTAGTTTTCTAATATGATAATCTTCAGCATATAACTGAGAAAACCTGATTTCTAATGAATTGATAAATAAAAAACTTGGTGCCTGGCCTACAGCTGCAATTAAAAACTCAATCAAAACCATTCAGAAGTGCCAACATAATGTTAAACTTGTGATAACTAGTGATGTTCATAGGACTAGCAAAATTCCCGGGTAACTCATAAAATTGTTGGTATAGCGTACCCATTATTATACTTGAAGTACACATAATTAATAAACAGTGTACATAGAGCTGTATAGTATGTTATATACTCATCTAGGGTTTCACTGTTTTTCAAACTTTAATAGGTTTGTTGTTTTAAATTATGATTCATGTTTTTAGCATATCTACATGTATAGGTTTGTTTTAGTGTCATTGATTATTATATTCTACTTTATTAAATTGGACTGGGTTTTTATTGTAAACCTGCTTGGAAATATGCTCCTATAACAAGCATTGTGCATGCTGTCTAAATTTGCAATTTTTTCAAAAAACCATGCAGGTAGTGATTGAGTCTATCACAGGTAGCTATTACTTATATAATTGTAGACTATTCTTCAACGTCAATTGATACAGTGGTACAACATTTAGCATCAAATGGTGTAATATAATAACATGGTATTTTAAATTTTCCTGAGTCGATATAGATATATATGCGATGCATATGATTCAATATCTATATATAAACGATGTAACTTGCTTCGCAATACATTTTAACCAATAACGTTAAATAATATTGTTAGACTAAACCAATCATTCACCTTTTTCTATATAAATTAACAAATATTCAAATAAAGTTTTAAGCAATCAGATTGAGTTGATGCTGAAGTAGAGCCAATCAATGGCGTTGACTGAGGAGATTTGAATCACGTGATGCTGGCTCAGAATTGTTGCTTGAAGCCTGAATTTAGCGAAAGAGATAAAAGATAAGACATAAGAAATAAGAGATACACTGCAGTACATCATTAGAGATTCAGCAACAGCACACTAAAGGAACACCTGAGAATAATTAAAAAACCAAACCAGATCCATTAATGGTCGAGCTTAGCTGTTTTATTCTGTCTGCTGGTAAGCGTCATTCACTTTAAAAAACAATTTAGTCACAGAAGTCAAAGGTACAATTTATTTTTGTTGGATTTGTTGTTCTTAATTTACATACCTTATAGTTAGTTTGTATACATATCATTTTGTGGATTTACTAATTATGTACTTTCTCTTGCTATAAAAAATGGAAGGAAACAACACCTCATCATATGACGAGATTTTACCATGTCACAATGAGACAGAAAAGTGTTACCACTCATTTGTACAGATTAATGATGGGATAAACTGCCTCTCTATTATTGTCAATGTCTTGCATCTCATTATACTCAACCGAATGAAAGAACTTAAGAGAACCAAATTTTTCTGGGTTTTGGTAAACATCGGTTTATCTGACATAATATACAGCGTTTCGGATGCTGTGTTCTTCAGTTGCAAACTTAAAGAAATTGTTTTACAGCTCGGTGTACAAACAGCTTATTGGGTTTCAAAACTTCTAATTTCTATAATCGCATGTGGAACCTTTTCAAGAGTTCTTGTGTTTCTGGTTTCAAGCGTTGAGAAATATATTGGAGTGTGTCACCCATACAGATATGGCACACACCTTTTCATTAACAATATAAAGTCTATGACTGGAATAATTTATCTTCTAGGAGTGTTAAACTGTTTTGCACTTAATATGATAGCAACAGTAGAATTCTGTTGGACTGCAATAGCAATACAAATTGTGTCAAGAGAGATGGGATACAGTGTAGTGTATATCTTGTATGCACTCGAGCTCCTAGCTCTGTCATTCATTACATCTTTTTTCCTTGTCAAAGTATGGAAAGAGCTGAAGCTGATGGCTCAAAGAAATTTACCAGGAGATGAGCTGGTAATATCAGCCAGTAAATATATTATATGGAGTTATCTGCTTTATCAACTTCATTTTTCGCTCGGTGTCGTATTTCTTATTTGTCAGAGTTTTAGTTTTCTTGCAAAATTAGCTGTTGTATTAGAGACAGTCAGTGCAAGTCTGTTTTCATTGTATGGGATTGTGAATGTCTTCATGTTTATTTTTTTTCATCCAAAATACATTGATCATGTGAGAAACATTTTAAGAATAGGTACACGTTCTCACAGAGTTATTCGACCTATGGGAATCAACTAACAATCCACATTATCTTATTTTGATTTCCAGAATGTTGTATTGTTATTGAATTGCATAAGCTATTAAAATGCTTAAAGTCACTAAAATATTTTAACTTTTTGTTCTTTCTGAAGTAAAATTGACAATTAACTGTTGTCGCAAATGCTGTCGATTGTGAGTTGTGATGTGAATGAATATTTATATGTTGTATGTAAAACTAGCTGATCCTGTTTTCATAAAAATTCTATTTGAAGTTTTCTTCTTTATTTGCTTTGAAATCTGTTGAAATACTTTAATAAAGTGCTAAATATTGTACCTCAAATATGAAATTCTGTAAATAACTCAAAATAACTCCTTTTTCTCAAAAGCACTAGCACATGCAGGAATTTAACAATCAACAGAAGAAAAGATAAAAAACACAGTACACTATAGCAATGACAGTAGAACGCTGTTTTATCATAAGTTCAAAAAACCCGAAACGTGATAAACAATATTATCGGATTGCTTGATACAGTCAATAGTTTAGATTATATTATTATCATCTTTAGTTCAAGTTCCAACAATCTGTATCCAGACCGTTTGATTGCAGATCTGTTACAGATTCAAAGTTTTACTATTTAAGTCCTACAGAGTGTTGGTAAAACTGGCATAAGTATAAAGTTTCAGTTTTTAAATTACAGAGTGATGCATAATTCTTAACCAGCTGAGACCCAAATGTTCTTTTAGAGCATCAGGAACTGTGGATGAGTCATTGGTGTAAAATTTAGTAATCTATAGCTGATTGACTGTAGGCGAAAAAAAATTGCTAACATTAAATGCAAAATAAAAAAATACTACAATTTTGTCAATTAAAGGGTTGGTTGTATGCATAAAATAAGTTTTACTTGTATGCAGGCAATATTGCGTTTCTATTAGATATATATTATATATTAGTAAAGCAGCCCATTTTAGTAAATGACTCATTATGTCAATAATTTTAGTGTCAATTTAAATGTTCAACGTTTATGGTTGTCAGAAGCAAGTTGAAGAAGTTTATCAATAAATTGCAATCTGCAATTCTATTGCTGAAAGTGTTTTCAGACAAGTTTGACATTTGCTTAAGGGTCTGTTTAAAAAAGTTGCAAAACACTAAATTAATGAAACAGTGTATATAAAATCAAAGAAAATCTATTAATTTTAAGAACATAAAATTGCACAATATTTCCTAAATTAATTGAATATTTAAACTGAATGAGGCTTTTCAATATATTACCACAGCTGGACAAGTTTGACCTAGTATTATACTTCTCATACTATAATATATATAGTATTATGCTTCTCATACTATAAAACATATATAATATATATAATATATATATATATATATATATATATATATATATATATATATATATATATATATATATATATTATATATATTATATATATTATATATATTATATATATAATATAGTGTTTTTCTAATTGTTATTTTCCATAGCCAACTTTCTCCAAAATATAAGCAGTCAGTAATAAAAAACAGCTAAGAAATAAAAAATTAGCAACTAAAGAACCTCAGGTACACTGTTTTATCAAAAGTTTAAATTTTAGTTTCACTATGTAAATTTTGATACGATAATAAATCTGAAAACTTGTAAAATATATTTTTATAATTCATTGCAAAAGATATGGAATTATTGAACATATAAGACCCAGGTATTGTTACAGAGCATCTCGAACTGCAGTTAATTCACTCATGTTAACTTGTGTATAGATAATTTGCTAGTAGAAATATATTGCTGAAAATAAATGCCAATTAACAAATGGATAAGAAATAGAGTCCAAAATCAATAAAATATCATATTTTTAATTAGAGAGTTAGTTTAATGTATGAAATTAGTTTTGTTTGCATGCAATAATCATGCAATATGCAAACTATTAAAACATTTCATACTTGTGTATCACTCATTATGTCAATAATCTGTGCCAAGTTGAATTTTTCACTTCTTTGGACTCTCAAAAACAATTTGAAGGAGTTTGCCAATAAACTGCAATCTACATTCTGATTCCTCAAGTGGTCTTTAGATAAACCAGATATTAACGTGTGGATCTGTTTAAAAAAATCAAAATGCAGTAAAGTCATACCCTTTGTGACTATTCGTAGCTGATGTAGATTGAAAAAATCTTGGTTTGCAATGAATAAGTAGACATCTGCTTTGAAGTATGAACCTTGCTTTTCAGATTTTTATATTGCCAAATAAAAGTATAAATTGAAATGAAAAGAGAATATTCACTTTGATCAACATAATTAGTTTTGCACAGAACTAAATACATCATTGAATGAGCTGAAACAATTTAAGGTTATAGAATGAGCACAGTCTAGGTAAAAGAGTAGCAAAAGCAAAACTTGCAATTGGGAGACCTGGTTTTAATGAAAGACTCGATAGCTTCGTATTGTGAAAACAATAATGTAGTGCATTTAGTGAAAGAACAAGTCTATAAGTTAGGTTAAAGGAGCAGTCATATAATATATATGATATTATTTTATATTAGAGGAGACAATGAACAAAAGTTATCACACCTTGATAATGAAGAAAGTGTCGTCTAATACAACATAATACTCAGTGTTGGCTGTATTCAATATGTCTGCTTGTTATAACTTCTTGAGATTATTAGCAACATTTTTTATGTGGCTTAGAATTATAAAAAAATGCTGCAAACACTCATCATTAATTGAATGACAGCCATGAAAAGATTACATATTGAATTAGTTTTAAGCATGACACAGATCTGTTTATTACTTTCTTCCCACAATTTCTGCACCCTAGTATAAAAGGTTATGTTGGTGTATATATACTGGGTACCAGGTGCAAAGTGGTGTGAATTGAGTCTAAATTAGGTCTGACTTAGGTGTGAAATTAATGGTGTAGGCGCGTGTGAGTGTGCGTGTGCGTGTGAGTGTGTGGGTGAGTGTGCGTGTGTGTGTCTTTGTTTACAGGTGTATCTAGGTGTGTGCCTCTTTGTGCTTGTGAACATGCTTTTATACATGCATATGTCAGTGTTTTTGTATTTATATCAAAGTAACATAAGGAAGGCAACTCACGGTAAGTAGGAAAATGAAATGGACATCTATGCAGGTTGATTGAATAATATATTATAATAAACTGATTTAATTTTTAGGAACTTTAATGGCTTATTGGAAATCTGAGCACATTATTAAAAAACATATTGCATTGGTTAGTATTTCTATTTGGAAAATTTGCCCATATTTATATACTTTGGAATATGTTATACAAATACAAGGGGTTTATTCATCTGATACTTTTGCAACAGTCTTTGGGTGTAAAATCATGCTAGATCAATACCATTTTTACTAATCATGTCTAAATAAGCTTCATCAATGAAGCATGAAGCATATAATTGTTTTTACCCATTTGACTGCTAAAACTTTGATTTGATATTAAATTTTTTTCACAAAGTCAAGAAGCAAGTAGCACAAATTGTGTAACAATGTTTTACTCCCTTTTTAAATTTTTGTGAAATCTATGTCTTATTACTATAGAGAGAAGCAATGGTTTAGGCGTTAGATCGTTTACTCAATAAACACGAGGTCATGGGTTCGAGCGTCGACAAAGACCATTGGTGATGTTAGAGAATTGCTCTTGTGCCTCATTTGAATAATAAGTCTTCAGTTTGCTTTAATAAAAAAACCCATAACAATGCAGCCGTAACTGTCAGAATTTGAGTAACACGGTACACCAGAACCATATTTTATCTGAATAAACAGAACTCTAGTTTTACAACCTTTGACCTCATTGGTGCATATCTCTACCTTAGCTCAGAATCTGCAATTTCCTGAGTATTTTTTAAAGTGGACAAGTGTACCTCAAAACATCCTCTCTAGTAGAGACATGAGGATGGTCTACTATAAATAATTCAGAAATGGAGAAACTACTCTGTTACACAGCAACATGTTTTTATGAGTTACTGTGCATCTTGCCCTATAATTGGTTATTTTGGTCAATCTTTCTGTCTCATCTACTGTATATGCATGACAATACCAATTTAATTTAAGACATGAATCAGCCAATTATTATGTACCAACTGTGCTTTCCAAAATACTTTTTTCGTAAGTTCATATAAACTTCTTTGTGACTCATGTTATCAGGTATTCAGCAATTAATGAACTAGGCAAGTTTCTTACTTTGTTTATTCATTCCATGACAATGAATAAGATAATTATAATGTTGTGACTGTTATACTAGCTGACACTTTACAAGGTTTAGATAACAGTCTACACTATTGTAAGACCTGGACTTATCCAAACTAAAGCTAATATGTAACAATCATACTTGCACACAGGACCACATGCAGGCAATATATTATAAGAAACTATATCTATTCTGAAGAGGTTCTTTTCACACCTTAATTTAGTTGGTAACATTTGACATACGTATAGTATATTTTAGCAGTTAATTATATACAGTATAATATCAAGTCTTGTCATAATTTTTAGTGAAATGCTAGATTCTAAATTAATAGCAATTTGAGTTGCTGTTTGAACTTTATAAAAAGCCAGCTGATAAACATAAGAAACTTCCTGAACTGTGACATCTTACAGAATATTATATTTGTTCACACAAACTATAGGCATATAAGTTACAAGAAATATTAAAGTTTCTAATTATATAGCAAAACACAGTAAACAATGCTTATATATAATCACAGTTTAAATTGACCAAAATAATAGTAAATTGTAACATACATCAAGTTTAAGGGTACAAAATAAAAGGAAATAGGTAAGACAATTCTATGCTAAGAATAAATGATAATAACATATAACATACTGTTATTATTGTGGAAAGTGTAATATGAGGATAACATATTATATAGATATCAAAATATTGGTTATGCAAATGCAGAGTTTGTTAAAAGCTGACACCATAAAATCATTTAGTTTAGTAGAGTAACTGTCCAATATTATGTAGTTTGAAAAGAAGCTTTCCTACATTTCTAATAATTGCATTATATTGACAAAAGTCTTAGCTCAAACATAATGATGTGTGTGAATCATATTGAATACTTTTTTCTAAGCACTCTTTGTCAGCCATGCTCAATGGTTTTAACAACATCTAGTGTTTGTTATGAGCTGTATAAAAAAACCAAAAACATGCCAATTTAGATACTGAGAGGTTTTTATGAAGCTTGCATCCAAATTCATTCACTCAACTTTCTGTGTTTTATAATTTGCATGCTATCCTTGCTGGAGTCTAATTTTCTCTTCTGGTTATTTGATTTGCTGCCTTGTCCACTCTCTGCCTGCTGTGAAGTGCTAGCTGACTCTGACAGTGTGGACTGTGCAGCTAAACTGGACAGAAATGACTTGGATGGAGGATGTTGATGTCTCTTTCTGAGTTGAAGTAAACTCAGCTCCTTCTCTTTACCAGAACTTCCATTGTATCCTGGAAACAGGTAGAGCTTTCTGTGGTGTGTCAGAGTGTCTGTAGCAACTGGTAGTTGTCCAAGAGAAAGTCTCTTTTCTGTACAAAATTTTCTAACCCGATTTTGTACCTACATAAAAATAATGCAACTTGTCACCCCAGAAGGAATTCTTAGACTTAAATGTGAGTTGAAACATAATGTAGAAATATTCTCAAATTGAGAAAGTCAACATAATCAGTGTTTCTATTTCTTTCTGAGTTATTTTCATTTAATTACTATGGTCTTTCACGTTATGAAAACAAAAGAGATGAGACACCGAATACATAAACAAGTTTTGAGAGAAGCTATGTTACTATATTATATCAGATGAAATGTAGCACACTCACAATTTTATAGATCTCATGCATGTCTCTGTGACCGGCATGTCGGTACATGGTCCTAACAAAGCATCTGATGAATAGAGATCCACAGTCAGAAAATCTCCAGGCACTATAAGCTATACAATATACAACAAAGCTGAACTTTTAGTACTTGAATAGCTATAAGTAATAATGTGAGTAGTAGAAAAGTGTTGGTTCTGGCTCAACCCCCTTCCCCCGTCGAGTCTTCGACTCTCCGGTGTCAGGGATTGAGCCAGAACCAACACTTTTCTACTACTAATGTGAAAATTGCTCTACTAACTGACATGAACTGGAATGCAATATTTTGGTTTTTTGTAAAAAAGTTAGCACATACAGAACAACTTTATGTTTAGATGTAAAAGCAAATATCTACAGAGAACATAGTAATCTAAAAAAAAGAACTTTTTACTCACACGGAAAGCTAGCTTTCATAACATATAAATTTTCACCATGACGTCTCTCCAGCAGACTTCTGTCTATGGTACTAGCAACAGAAACTGAAGGTGTAGCAGTCTCAGCACCAGGGTGTTCTGTTTTCTTAGATTTAGGTAGATCTAAATGATTCATATATTGTATTTGATTGGTAGAGGTACTTTTGATGCTGAAATACATGGGCTTATAGTAAGATGGAAAATATAGAATACTCACCAATGCTGCAAGCTTGGATGACAACCAGTTTAGGCTTGTCAGCAACCACTGGATTCTGAGGAACAGATAGCAGGTCATACGGGTCTGTCAGTTTTACCAACTCTCCATCTGATCCATAGACATGATTCTCAACTCCATGAGAACCAATGAACAGAAAGAACATTCCGTGGTCAGCATTTCTGCTGTTGTTAATTTCTGCTTTAACCGTTTGGTATATTTCCTGTTTGTATAAAAAATTGGAAATAATGAGTATATTTGTGTAAAAGTTGTGAGCTTTTGTAAAACGATTCAGACGGTTAAAAGTATATAAAAGCAAATGAGAAGCACAATCGTAACTTTTAACTTATAAATTATTAGAAATCAAAAGATTTAAACTCAGCTCTTATATTATATCTGAGTCGAATTTGCTTATAACAACACTTGTGATTATATAGCTTAAAATTAATTAAAAGAAACAACAAAATTGGTCATAACTGCCACCTCAGCTGTGAGATCTGTTTTCATCTCAATATTGAACTGAAAGGATCGTAGCATGTCACTCAGATTTTGAACATCAACTTGAGAACCTGGTCTGTCTGAGCTATTGGTTATCTTTTCATTGTTGATTATCAAAGCGGTTCCTCTTGGCATTGTCATACCAAACACCTAATTGGAATACATATGATAGGTGAAGTGCTGAACCTAATAATGCTAAATTAATAACATACCCTTAAAGCATAACACAGGCACGTTAGGAAGTTAATACTAATAACACACTTTTTTTATAATTGTGAGACAAAAATAGTACAAATATTTTTAAATTACTACTATACATGTATTTTTGAGCAATGCTGAAGGCTTTCCATAGAGTTGTACGAAAAGCTGTTACATTACCTTCTCAGTGTTTGAAAAGAGCTCTTTTATACTTTGTTTAGTTGTAAAGACAGGGACTTGCTTAAGATGTTTTAATTTGTCAACAGCAGATTGTGGAGGTAGAATATATTCATCATCATCAGAGAGATCACTCAGCTCATCTTCCACAGAGGTGGTGGTGGTTTGCTGATGAGATTTGACAGCTTCTGTATTGTAAAAATTATCATATTGTTTCATTAAAATAATACTCTGATAGAAAAAAAAATGTATAAATGTAGGCACTTAGATTTTATGTACTTTTTTCTCTAATGATTTTTGCATTGGTCACCTTGCGCTAGTTTGTTTTTGTTTTAGAGTGTCTTTGCTATTGCAAAAACAAGAAACTTGACATTTATGTTTGCTATAGACCAACATACTAAATGAGAAAAGGATTTACTAGATGTTGAAGAAAGGCTGTAGCTCACCACTTTTGGAGCTTTTCTCTTGTTTTTTTTCTCTCAGTCCTGCAATGATGTTCTTGAGACTTTGAGTTTCTTGGCTTGTTAAAGAGGTGCCTGGAATAGCAACACCAGACATGCACTCAGCGGTGCAAACAGGTAACTAGTATGATATTACTTGCAATTGAAACATCACACAACTACTCATTACTGACTTACAGGGATGAACAAGTGGACTCAAAATCTTATCTCCTCTACAGAGAACTGTCACCATCTCCTTCTGAAACTGATGATATGGTTCGTCAGTTTGAAATTCAAGACACCAGCTGGGAGTAACCTGAAATTCAGGACTGGATTCACCTTTCAGAATGCAGTGCGTACAACTAGACTTGTGTACCATTCTGCTGGCAGGCCATGAACGCCGAATCTCCTTGGATATTTGCCTGGTTATGCTGACCATGTGTTTCCAACAGTTTGTGATTTTCTCTGTTGCTCCAGACACTGTAACATCTGCCTTCCTTGAAAGACCATCATGGACAAGGCGCACCGAGATGTCATCGTGGAAAACCTTTACTCCGTTTTTTCTAACAAGGGAAAAACTTGTCTCATCCGGGAACATTTGTAGGACAACAACACTCATCTGCTGGTAGACATATTGTGGAATTGAGAGACCTTTGAACATGATTTCAGCATGGAGAATGACGTCTTCATCAGTAGTAAGATTGTTTTCAAAGTAATCAGTAGAGTAGAAGGGAACAATGAAGCAGCTCCTTGATTCCAGATCAACTGGTCCGTAGATAATGCTGATTTTCTGCAGCAAAGTGACAGCAAGTAGGTATGCATTTTCATCAAAGAATGCTGTCTCAGCTTTGAATAAATATTCTAGAAGTTGGCTTCCCATGATTCCTGCTGACAAGAAATCTCTTACAAGTTTTCCAAATTGTTCTTCTTCAAGAAAGGCTCCATTAGTCAATCGCAATGGTTGAAAACTTGATTGCCAAGTATGGCACGCATCTTTATCATGACGACACAAGACTTTGAGTAGTTTAGTAACTTCCTCAATTTTGTGAAAAATAATCAAGTTCAACTCCTTGATATCTTTGTACCACAAGACCTTACCACAATCATGCATGTAGGTGAGGATTGTGGTGAGCTGATCAGGTGTGATACTTCTACCTACTTGTTGCACTGCATGAAGTATCTCATCAAATGTACTGAATGCTGTCTGCAATCCTAAAACCTTCTCATTTACATCTTCCCATAGTTTTGGCAATACCTTTACAAATTTTTGAGCTGAATTAAAAATGGCAGATTTCATATTCTCAAAAACTTGAAAAGTATCTTCTTTTCCAACTGAGTAGATATCCTCACGCAGAAACAGCTCTTTGTGTTGATGGAAATGTTCTATCTCTGCTAAGCTTTGGTCTAGTTGTTTCTCTTCTCTGATAATTTCATCTTTCAGTAGATCAGCTGTGTTAGTGAAATTATAAGTCAGCTTTGTGAAATTCTCCTCATCAAACTTGTCTTTGTGAGTAAAAACCAGTTTCGGTTGTCTAATTCCAGGATTTGCCACATATAAATGAGCCAGCCAATCAAAAGCCAGTCTTCTCAGAGCCTCTCTGTCTCCCTTTTCTTGTGCCAGCTGATGATAATGCTCCATGTTCACCACTACTATCGGCATGCAGTTTTGTTTAAGTGTTAGCTGGTATGTCATGTGATACACTGGTTGTCCTCCCATGTCAATTAGTCTCAAAACTGTATTATTTACTTTCAACTCTTCGACTTTAAAAACTTTAGTTGTTTCGTCAACGGCAACCTCAGGTCCACGATTTGTCAGCACTCTTTTTCTCTCTTCACTCTGCAATGTTCTGATGAGACTCGTTTTCCCTGCCATTGTGTTACCAATCACGGCAATGGTGACTAGGGGAAGACTTTTTCCTTTACCTTTAGCAAGATCTCTGTAGTATTGTCTGATAGCTGATAATCCTTCTGTACAGACTTCATAAGGGGGAGTGGTTAGACTTTCACATCCAAAAACATCTATTTTACGTAATTTTTTCAAGTTGCAGACCGCCTCTGGAATTATAGTCATGTTGTTGCGCTGAATGTCCAGAACTTCCAGATTCTCCAAATACTGCAAACTGTAATTCAGATAAAATATGATATATAATAAGTCAGATTCTAGCAAACAAGTTGCTTCTGAATATAGCTTTTGAAGATCTTTAAAAAAATATATTTCACCCATTTCAGACGATAATGCATTTGCAAAGATGTCTGCAAACTTATCACTGGAAATTTTTCTTAAACACGTCATTTAAAAAACCTCAGCTCTATGCAACTGTTTTACTGTAGAAATTTTTCAGCATCACTTGGAAGTAAACTAAATACAGCAAAATGTTATAAAAGATAATGTTATAGATACATCAAACCTAACTGTTTTTTTTGAACAAATTAAATATCTGGTTTTCTATGATCTTAAAACAACAATAAAAGTAATAAGGAGAATTTTCATCATTATCATCATCATCATTATCATCATCACCATCACTGTCGTCATCAGAGCAGTCTGTCGGTGCGACAATGACTCTTTTCAATTTAGTTTGATCAAACGTCTCCATCCATATCTACATTAACCCTTCCTTTGCCAGCTATCTCTGTACATGTCCAACTTTTTTATATTTCGCTTTACAGTGTCTTTAAATCTCAATATTGGCTTCCCTTGGCTTTGTTTACTTTTTTTTAGCTGCGGATAAAAAAGTTGTTTAGGTAAGTGGCTATGACCTATCTTTTCGAGATGCCCTAGCTATTTCAAGTTTATTTGAATAAGGACAGATTTTGAAGATGCTAAGCTAGCTCTCTTTTGTACTTTTTGGTTAGTAATCTTGTCTCTCTAAAATACACCCATGATTGAGCATATTTATTGCATGACATATGCTTGCAGTCTGTCTACTTGCACACTGTGTATGTTCCAAGTCTCATCACCATACAGTAAGGCAGCGAGTACTATAGTATGGTACATCTGATACTTGACTTTGATTAAAAATTAACAATCAGTGCAAAGTCTGGTTCTCAACTTTTCATACACTGCACTAGTGCTTCCAATTCTCAGATAAATTTATTATCTTGTTTAGTGCTCACTGCTATTGTGCTTCCAAAGTACTTGAAGGTTTGACACTTTTTTAAAAGTTATCCATTGATGGCTATAGGGTTTGGCTGATATGCTTCATTTTCAAATTTTGCAAGCTGGTAGAGGCTTTCTGTCTTGTCGATGTTAATTTTGAAGATTACAATATTTTGCAGCATTGGCAAATCTGTTGACCGGAGTCTGTATAGCATGAGAACAAAAAAAAACTGAAGTACTTATATCACCAGCAAATAGCAAGTCTTTCACTAACTCAGTAGTGGTCTTAAATTTTGACTTGATATGACTAACATCAAACAGATCCGACTCTTTTCTAATTCTTTAAAGACAACCTCAAGCATTTGTTACTGCAAATTCATTTGAGATGGAACCGTTCACTGCCACATTTGCTTGCATGCCTGTATAAAAAGCTTCAGTATTGCCGGTAAACTTTTCTGTGCAGCCAAACCTTTTAATGACTTGCCAAAAGCCTGTTCTAGAAACAGTGTCAAATGCCTTGCTGAAATCAAAACATACTATGCAAAGTGGCATATTTTGTTCTATGCACTTCTCTTGCACTTCCTTCAAGCAGAAAACCATATCAATTGTACTTCTTCCACTCTTGAAAAAACACTAAGACTCTAGTACCACCTTTGAGAAAATATGGGCATTTAGCCGATTTAATAGCAATGGGAAAGAGTCTTGCCTACAATAGATAGAGGGGATATGCCCCAGTAATTCCCACCCCTGGTGTATTGCCTTTCTTAAATAATGGGATAATGCTTGCATTGCTCAAGTGTTGTGGAACAGTCGTGGTATCCCACACACTCCGGAAAAGCTTAAAAAAACAACCTGTCATTTCCTTAACAAGTCTCTAACTCGGTAAAGGTTTTGGTTTTAAAGTTGAAATGAGTTACATCAAACAGGTCTGCTTCTTTTCTAGTGTTCACATATATACCTTTTCCAAGCTTTCCATTTGCAGTAGAACTACTCATTGGTACATATACTTGCATGCCTGTATGAGGTGCTTCATTATTGCAAATAAACTTGTCTGGGAAGCCAAACCTTTTAAGGACCTGCCGAAGGCTTGCAATATATACAATATCAAATGCCTTACTGAGGTCAAAAAATACTGCGAAAAGTAGCATATTTTGTTCTGTGCACCTCTTTTACACTTGGACTTCTTTCCGCACTCCTGAATTTACACTGAGACTCCACTAGCACCTCTTGGATAGTATGTGCAATTAGTCGATAGTATGCAAGAGAAAATCTTGCCTACAATAGATACAAGATATGTGCCGATAATTCCCGTTTACTTTCATATTGCCTTTCTTAAAAATTGAAAAATGCTTGCTTCTGTCCAGTCTGGTGGTACCGTCTAGGTGTCCCATACATTCTGTATTGTAAAGACACCCTGCCATTTTTTGACCAGCATGCTTTCATACCACAAATGGAATACCATTTCTGCCAACAACTTCTCCATCCCGCAATGAACTAATTGCCGACACACGCTCATCCATATTGGGCGGACCATCCAAAAGTGCAACACGTGACCTTTGCATTATGTTTTTTGCTGCTTTATCCAGCTCGCCTGGTATGTTGAGCAAAGGATTGAAGTGATCAGATATTATTTCTAATATTTTTTCCTTCTCGTGTAAAACTGTGTTTCCATTATGGTCTCGTAGGTGAATCGTTACTCTTGATTTCGGATCATAAACTTCTTTTAAGCCTAAATATAATGCTTTCATGTCTTTTCTGTCTGCTGACATTTGGAGTTCTATTGCTTTTTTTTCCCACCAGTTATTTTTCATTTCTCTGGTATACCTCTGAAGACTGCTTTGCACTTTTAAGCAGCTCTTTCTTTTCACTCTGGTATTACACTGGAAGAAAGCTTGTCTTGCCTTGTTTCTCTTCTCAATCAACTGCCGTAGTAGCTCATCATGCTCATTAAACCAATCCGGATGTTTACGGCCTTGCTTCCCAACCACTTCACTAGCAGTTGAAAACACCGTTTTCCTCAAAATTTTCCACATTTGTCTATCTCATTATTATTTTCATCTCAACACTTTATATTCTTATTCAATTTCTTTTTAAGTTGTTCTGTTTTTTCTGGATCTTTCAGCATAACAGTGCTTAGTTTAATTGGTGGCTTTCTTGCAATGTTTTATCTTTTAATCCTTATATTTTTGATTTTAGCATTACATGATCTGTGCCACAATCTGCTCCTCTTACAGCTCGAGTAACTAAAACCTCACTCAAATTCCTTCGCCTGAGAATGATGTAATCCAGTAAGTTCCATTTGTTAACTTGTGGAAGCATTCATGTACTCCTGTGTGATTCCTTGTGTTTGAAGATGGTATTAGTTAAGCCTAGGGCCACACGGTGCGTATTTTCGCATGCGAAAATTAAAATCACAAGTAGCAAAGGTGTCCACTGTAGCGTCAGTGATGCGTGATAAATAAAGCTTTCATTTTTAAATCGCACTCGCTTTCAATAAAACGCAATTTGCTGGAATATAGCACTAAATAAAGAAATTGGGCTCGCTGAATAACTACCAGCCAATTAGGTGACGACGACAGAGACGATTCGCACTTGCGTTGAAAATGCAGAGCGACAAGTGCGAATGTTTTCTCAACGCATACAGTGGACACCTTTGCTACTTGTGATTTCAATTTTCGCATGCAAAAATACGCACCGTGTGGCCCTAGGCTAACACAAGACTGTACTCTAAACAGAGAGCTAAAAGCAACTCTCCATTTCTATTGCACTTACCTACACTATGACTACCAAGTACTCCTTTCTATTTCTCAAAAACTGAGCCTATCCTTGCAACAAAATTACCACTCAGTGTTAATATATCATTAGCTAGAACACAATGGATTGTGTCTCTCAGATAAATGTAGAACTGTTTGTTTACTTCTTCAGTATTCGTCATAGTAATCGCGTGAAATCTCTTTTGAAAAGGAAGTTTCATCATCATGATTCAATCATTCACAGGAGTTGGTTTGCCCTTCAAAGTGGCAGCAATCTTCTTTTTTGACGGCAAGTCC
This sequence comes from Bugula neritina, assembly GCA_964035545.1. Lineage (NCBI taxonomy): Eukaryota > Metazoa > Bryozoa > Gymnolaemata > Cheilostomatida > Bugulidae > Bugula > Bugula neritina. The sequence continues at coordinate 5,035,119 of OZ037772.1, read as the reverse complement.
TACTCCTGCTTCTCAACTTTCATCAGCTGACTTTCCACTCTAGTAGAAGAAATACCTATGATCTATTAAACTATCATAGCCTGGCAATGATGCCATATTTGTCCATCTCCATGGCTACAAGAGCTGTCTGTCTTTCTGGATTCTGTGCTTGTGATAGATCAATTAGTGTTTGTGCATTTTATTCTGTTACATATAAGGGAAAATCTCTTCCCTTTTCCTTCTGTCTCCAAGCACACTGTACGCTGACTGCCAGAGTAAGAACAGATCAGTGCAGATCTTCTTATTCTGAGCGATGTTCGAGCCGGCATGAATGTGCTATTGACGTACCATTTCATGAAAACGGCTTGCAAAGAAGTGAAGGTACTACTGGCTTTTGCATGACCTATAGCACTTACGTGGCAGGGACTGACTAAGAGAGAGGTATGTTAATCCCTGCACTTCTGGGAGTGTGTGTCACCTCACACCGACTGGCTTGCCCCCCCCACCACAGACCTAAAGATGTCCAGTCACACTCACTTGTTAGTTTAGTCGCTGACCACTAGCCACATGAATTAGGTTGTACCGGTTTTCATAATTGTCTGGTAGCAGGCATTCTACCTGAACTGACCTACTATGATAATAATGATAATATTATTGATCATAATAATTTTTTTGTAATTTATTTCATAAAAAGCTGCTTATACTGACTTCATATTCATTTGATGTTTATTAATTTGCCAATATGTCTGCAGATAAAATGTAAAATTACAACTTCCTGTAATTGAAGTTATGAGATCATGACGGTTAGCGCACGTGAATATCTTTATGGTAGCAGGGAACTGAATGCACATGTGAACAGCTTGGTGTAGTGCTGAGATTACCTAGTGACACATGTGTAATTGTTAGCGAGCTCTTTCACATTCAGTATAGCATTTTGGTAGTACGCCAAGAGAGTTGAGAGGCCGGGGAAGCCTAAACTGAATGAGTAGTAAGGGAACCAGCAGGGTTTAGAATAACTGGTTGAATGGAGTGTTAGGATTACACTTGTAGTGTAATGGCTAGAACGTCAGCTGTCAAGCCGGTGGTTGACTTTCAATGGGAAGTATGTAACACAGTTGGTACTTGTGATTCTACTGTGAACCTAATATATTACGCTTAAGAAATGCAGAAGGTTTGTAAAACTGAAGAACTTTAAAAACTGTAGAACTTTAAAACTGTAGAAAATGTTAATAAAAAAAGTACTTCTATTGAAGAACTATATCCTTCACACTAATGAACTTCTTATTTAATGCATTCTCACTAACCTCTCAGGTAGAGTTGGTAGTTCACAGATCTGCATATTCAACGTTCTTAGAGATGTCATTGATGTGAATACATTAGGTAATCCTTCACTCAACTTATTCCCTGACATATCAAGAGTCTCTAGATTCTTTAGATTAGACATGCTATAGTAAACATACACCAGTTGAGACATCATATAGTAATAAAACCATCTTAAGCTAAAGCAATGTAATTCTAGCATAAAATTGCCAATTGACATGCATACATTTATTCGATGGAAAATGAAGTCGGAATAAAATATATTAGTAGATAAGCAGTAGGTATTACATATGCATGTGAAACATGTACTGCAGCATGAGCCTTTTTTCAAAACTGTGTAAAGCATAAGATGTACAACTAAAATTTTATTCACATATAAAAGAAATTGTTTTCAACAATTACAGGTGATTTGCTAGAATAATTTGTTTTTGTTATACTTTAAAATTTAAAGAATGTCAAATTAACAATTTTTATTGTATCTAATAGAAGGCTGTATAATTTAGATATCAATTATACGTTATGTTGTCAGATCAATGGCTAGTTTTAGTCTGCAGGTATGTTATATAATAGAACTTAGGCTGTATATCTTTTCAAGAAAAAAACTATATACTGAACCTAACTCATCAACTTTTACTTATTTCAAGCGATGAGGAATATAGGAAATTAAAGTATTGTGACATTTTTATATATTCTAGAACCATATGTCATAATACTACATAGAATCTTTTTCATTGGCTTGCATTTATTTGCATATTATTTACAATATAGCAAGAATACTTTTACAGATTTGAAGAATTTTCAGAAATTATTTGGCAGCAAAAAATTTAAGTATAAAGAAATGCGGGCAAATCCTGGATGTCGTGTACTACAGATAAAATAGTTTATTTGTATTTCATATTGAGTTGCTTTCACTAACCTCTCAGGTAGAGTTTCTAATTTACAATTCTTCACATGCAACTCTCCTAAAGATGTCATTGATGTGAATACCTCAGGTAATCCTTTACTGAAGTTATTCTGTGACATATCAAGAGTCTCCAGATTCTCCAGATTAGACATGCTATAGTAAACATAATATAGTGATTGAAACATCATTTAGTAATATGGTAGTAGATTATGGCTGTGCACATCTACTGTGTCATACAAGTGTGCACCTCATATATTAGACCAAGTGAAGCATAAAATACACAACTAAGATTTTATTCACATGCTAATCAAGTAATCTCTGTAATGCGCTTATAAAGATTTGATGTCTAGTAATTGTGATTTCCTTCTATTTGAAAGGAGGGGCATGTAGAATTAGAACCTCCTGTAATTGAAGTTCTTACATCATGACGGTTAGTGCAGGTGAATAGCTTTATGGTAGCAGGAAGCTGAATGCACATGTGAGCAGCTTAGTGTAGTGTTGACATTACCTAGTGACACATGTGTAATTGTTAGCAAGCTCTTTCACATTCAGTATAGCATTTTGGTAGTACGCCAAAAGAGTTGAGAGGCCCGGGAAACCTAAACTTAATGAGTAGTAAGGGGACCAGCAGAGTTTAGAATAACTGGTTGCATGGAGTGTTAGGATTACACTTGTAGTGTAATGGTTAGTGGGTCAGTTGGCAAGCTGGTGGTTGACTTTTAATGGGAAGTTTGTAACACAGTTGGTACTTGTGATTCTACCGTGAACCTAATATATTGCACTTAAGAAATGCAGAAGGTTTGTAAAACTGTAGAACTTTAGAAACTGTAGATTATTTTATTAAAAAAAAGTACTTCTATTGAAGAACTATATCCTTCACACTAATGAACATTTCATTTAATGCATTCTCACTAACCTCTCAGGTAGACTTGGTAGTTCACAGATCGGCATATACAACAATCTTAGAGATGTCATTGATGTGAATACATCAGGTAATCCTTCACTGAACTTATTCCATGGCATAAGAAGACTCTCCAAATTCTTCAGATTAGACATGCTATAGTAAAAATATACCAGTTGAAGCATCATATAGTAACACAACCATCTGAAGCTAAAGCAATGTAATTCTAGCATAAAATTGCCGATTGCCATACAGATTTCATTCGATTGAAAATGAAGTTAGAATAAAATACATTAGTAGATAAACAGTAGATATTACATATAAATGTGAAACATGTACTGCAGCATGAGCTTTTTTTCAAAACTGAGTGAAGCATCAGATGTACAACTAAAATTTTATTCACATATAAAATAATTTCTTTTCGATAATTACATAAGATTTGCTAAAATAAATTGTTTTTGTTATATTTTAAAATTTGAAGATTGTCAAATTAACAATTTTTATTGTATCTAATAAAAGACTGTATAATTTAGATATCAATTATACGTTATGTTGTCAGATCAATGGCTAGTTTTAGTCTGCAGGTATATTATATAATAGAGCTTAAGCTGTATATCTTCTGAAAAAAAAATATATACTGAACTTAACTCATTACCTTTTACTTAATTCAAGCGTTAACCCTTACGCGATCAATGGACCATATATGTCCCTGAAAGCGACACTATCCACAGATCAATGGACCATATATGGTCTTTTAGGTAAACAAACAATAGCGCTTACTTTAAACTTCCAGTTTTCAACCGAAAAGCCTAAAACTTTTTGTAATTGAGGTTGATAGGGCAGCTTAGTAATTTTGGAAAAATTAGAGCCATTAAATTTGATTAAATTAATAGCTACCAAGCCAGCTAGTTGCTTTTCAATTTAATCCTTAAATTTCAAAATTATCGGTAAATTTTAACGCTACTTTCAAATGCATGAAACTGCTGTCAAATTATAGAGAGCCAGTTTATTTTATTCAGATTACATTTAGAAGATTATCTAAATAAACAGAAATGTTAAATTCACTATATTTTGAATCATATTATAAACTAATTTTATCATTTTGATTTTTCAATTTTAAAATAGCGGTTTTGAGAGGCAAATTAAAATGACTGATTTTAGCTAGAATTGAGGTCTCCCGTCACTTTAAGAAGCTTTTTATAAAAGAAAAGACTCTTAAAATTATATTACCCAGTTTAATTAAGGCCAAAATCAAGTGTAACTTTTTAATATTGAAATTGAAAGTTATGCAAAATTTGTTAGCAAATTTCGCGATAAACTCAAACGAGGCTTGAAATTACGTAACTTCAAAGTTGATCGCCAAAGGGTTAAGGAATATAGGAGATTAAAATATTGTAACATCTTTTATATATTCTAGAACCATGTGTCATAATACTACATAGAATCTTTTTATTGGCTTGTATTTATTTGCATATTATATACAATATGGCAAGAATAATTTCACTGGTTTGAAAAATTTTCAGAAATTATTTGGCAGCAAAACATTTAAGTATAAAGAAATGCAAGCAAATCCTGGATGTCGTGTACTACAGATAACATAGTTGATTTGCATTTCATATTGAGTTGCTTTCACTAACCTCTCAGGTAGAGTTGGTATTTCACAGATCTGCATATTCAACGTTCTTTAGAGATGTCATTGATGTGAATACATTAGGTAATCCTTCACTGAACTTATTCCCTGACATATCAAGAGTCTCTAGATTCTTTAGATTAGACATGCTATAGTAAACATACACCAGTTGAGACATCATATAGTAATAAAACCATCTTAAGCTAAAGCAATGTAATTCTAGCATAAAATTGCCAATTGACATGCATACATTTATTCGATGGAAAATGAAGTCGGAATAAAATATATTAGTAGATAAGCAGTAGGTATTACATATGCATGTGAAACATGTACTGCAGCATGAGCCTTTTTTCAAAACTGTGTAAAGCATCAGATGTACAACTAAAATTTTATTCACATATAAAAGAAATTTTTTTCAACAATTACAGGTGATTTGCTAGAATAATTTGTTTTTGTTATACTTTAAAATTTAAAGAATGTCAAATTAACAATTTTTATTGTATCTAATAGAAGGCTGTATAATTTAGATATCAATTATACATTATGTTGTCAGATCAATGGCTAGTTTTAGTCTGCAGGTATATTATATAATAGAGCTTAAGCTGTATATCTTTTCAAGAAAAAAATTATATACTAAACCTAACTCATCAACTTTTACTTATTTCAAGCGATGAGGAATATAGGAAATTAAAGTATTGTGACATTTTTATATATTCTAGAACCATATGTCATAATACTACATAGAATCTTTTTCATTGGCTTGCATTTATTTGCATATTATTTACAATATAGCAAGAATACTTTTACAGATTTGAAGAATTTTCAGAAATTACCTGACAGCAAAAAATTTAAGTATAAAAAAATGGGTATCGTGTACTACAGATAAAAACATATTATTTGTATTTCATATTGAGTTGCTTTCACTAACCTCTCAGGTAGAGTTGGTAGTTCACAGATCTGCATATTCAACGTTCTTAGAGATGTCATTGATGTGAATACATTAGGTAATCCTTCACTGAACTTATTCCCTGACATATCAAGAGTCTCCAGATTCTCCAGATTAGACATGCTATAGTAAACATAATATAGTAATTGAAACATCATTTAGTAATATTGTAGTAGATTTTGGGTGTGCACATCTGCTGTGTCATACAAGTAGGCAGCTCATGTATTAGACCAAGTGAAGCATATAATATATACAACTAAGATTTTATTCACATGCTAATCAAGTAATCTCTGTAATGCGCTTATAAAAATTTGATGTCTAGTAATTGTGATATCCTTCCATTTGAAAGGAGGGGCATGTAAAATTAGAACCTTCTGTAATTGAAGTTCTTACATCATGACGGTTAGTGCACGTGAATAGCTTTATGGTAGCAGGGAGCTGAATGCACATGTGAACAGCTTGGTGTGGTGTTGAGATTACCTAACGACCCATGTGTAATTGTTAGCAAACTCTTTCACATTTAGTATAGCATTTTGGTAGTACGCCAAGAGAGTTGAGAGGCCCGGGAAGCCTAAACTGAATGAGTAGTAAGGGAACCAGCAGAGTTTAGAATAACTGGTTGCATGGAGTTTTAGGATTACCCTTGTAGTGTAATAGTTAGTGCGTCAGCTGGCAAGCCGGTGGTTGACTTTCAATGGGAAGTATGTAACACAGTTGGTACTTGTGATTCTATAATACCTAATATATTGCACTTTTGAAACGCAGAAAATTTGTAAAACTATAGAACTTTAAAACCTGTAGATTATTTTATTAAAAAAAAGTACTTCTATTGAAGAACTATATCCTTCACACTAATGAACATTTCATTTAATGCATTCTCACTAACCTCTCAGGTAAAGTTGGTAGTTCACAGATCTGCATATACAATGTAGTTAGAGATGTCATTGATGTGAATACATCAGGTAATCCTTCACTGAACTTATTCTGTGACATATCAAGAGTCTCCAGATTCTTCAGGTTAGACATGCTATAGTAAACATAATATACCAGTTGAAGCATCATATAGTAATACAACCATCTTAAGCTAAAACAATGTAATTCTAGCATAAAATTGCCGATTGCCATACAGATTTCATTCGATTGAAAATGAAGTTAGAATAAAATACATTAGTAGATAAACAGTAGATATTACATATAAATGTGAAACATGTACTGCAGCATGAGCTTTTTTTCAAAACTGAGTGAAGCATCAGATGTACAACTAAAATTTTATTCACATATAAATAATAATTTCTTTTCGATAATTACATAAGATTTGCTAAAATAAATTGTTTTTGTTATATTTTAAAATTTGAAGATTGTCAAATTAACAATTTTTATTGTATCTAATAAAAGACTGTATAATTTAGATATCAATTATACGTTATGTTGTCAGATCAATGGCTAGTTTTAGTCTGCAGGTATATTATAAAATAGAGCTTAAGCTGTATATCTTCTGAAAAAAAATTATATACTGAACTTAACTCATTACCTTTTACTTAATTGAAGCATTAAGGAATATAGGAGATTAAAATATTGTAACATCTTTCATATATTCTAGAACCATATGTCATAATACTACATAGAATATTTTTATTGGCTTGTATTTATTTGCATATTATATACAATATGGCAAGAATAATTTCACTGGTTTGAAAAATTTTCAGAAATTACCTGACAGCAAAAAATTTAAGTATAAAGAAATGGGTATCGTGTACTACAGATAAAAACATATTATTTGTATTTCATATTGAGTTGCTTTCACTAACCTCTCAGGTAGAGTTGGTAGTTCACAGATCTGCATATTCAACGTTCTTAGAGATGTCATTGATGTGAATACATTAGGTAATCCTTCACTGAACTTATTCCCTGACATATCAAGAGTCTCCAGATTCTCCAGATTAGACATGCTATAGTAAACATAATATAGTAATTGAAACATCATTTAGTAATATTGTAGTAGATTTTGGGTGTGCACATCTGCTGTGTCATACAAGTAGGCAGCTCATGTATTAGACCAAGTGAAGCATATAATATATACAACTAAGATTTTATTCACATGCTAATCAAGTAATCTCTGTAATGCGCTTATAAAAATTTGATGTCTAGTAATTGTGATATCCTTCCATTTGAAAGGAGGGGCATGTAAAATTAGAACCTTCTGTAATTGAAGTTCTTACATCATGACGGTTAGTGCACGTGAATAGCTTTATGGTAGCAGGGAGCTGAATGCACATGTGAACAGCTTGGTGTGGTGTTGAGATTACCTAACGACCCATGTGTAATTGTTAGCAAACTCTTTCACATTTAGTATAGCATTTTGGTAGTACGCCAAGAGAGTTGAGAGGCCCGGGAAGCCTAAACTGAATGAGTAGTAAGGGAACCAGCAGAGTTTAGAATAACTGGTTGCATGGAGTTTTAGGATTACCCTTGTAGTGTAATAGTTAGTGCGTCAGCTGGCAAGCCGGTGGTTGACTTTCAATGGGAAGTATGTAACACAGTTGGTACTTGTGATTCTATAATACCTAATATATTGCACTTTTGAAACGCAGAAAATTTGTAAAACTATAGAACTTTAAAACCTGTAGATAATTTTAATAAAAAAAAAAGTACTTCTATTGAAGAATTATATCCTTCACACTAATGAACATTTTATTTAATACATTCTTACTAACCTCCCAGGTAGATTTGGTAGTTCACAGGAACTAATATTCAACTCTCTTAGAGATGTCATTGATGTGAATACATCAGGTAATCCTTCACTGAAGTTATTATGTGACATATCAAGAGTCTCCAGATTCTTCAGATTAGACATGCTATAGTAAACATATACCAGTTGAGACATCATATAGTAATACAACCATCTTAAGCTACAGCAATGTAATTCTAGCGTAAAGTTTTTTATTGATATATAAATTTTATTTAATGAAAAATGAAGTTGGAATAAAAGACATTATTAGATATAAATCTCACATATGTGTGTGAAATATACTGCATAAGTTCTTCTTTTCAAGACTTTAAGCTGAATACCAGTTATATAATTTATATTTTATTAGTATATGCGACAATATTTTCTATCATTTTTGGTAGTTTTTGAAAATAATCCATTTTTGTTTTATACTTCAAAATGCAGATTTATAGTTGTTTCTAAATTTGTAAAGTTTATCACAGCTTATAATATAACAAAATACTGTATGACTTAATTAAATATGAATCATATATTATAATTTATATATTGCCGGATCAGAGTCTGATTTTAGTCTGCAGTATATGACATATTGAAGCTTGAGCTTCTTATTTTTCAAGAAACAGCTAAAAAAGTCAAATCATAAATAAGTTTTTACTCCTTTAGTAATATTGTAGTAGATTATGGCTGTGCACATCTGCTGTGTCATACAAGTAGGCAGCTCATGTATTAGACCAAGGGTTTCCTACCTTTTCATAGCTAAGGCTTTTGAAACAGAGCATTCCATGGTGAGGGCCACATATTTTAAACTTCACCTTGGGCTAGGGACCACATTATCAGTTATTTCAAATTACTTTATTCTAAGTTCTTAAGAATCATTACACAGTGGAGTTTCAATAATTATTGCAGGCTCCATGTTTTGTAATATTATATTTATATAAAAAAACATCTAAAAGGTGATTTTTCTCTCTTCATAACTCAAATTTATGTTTAAAAATAAGTTTATCTGTAATGCGTTGGAGGGTCACAAGTATGTAGGCAGGGGACATGTTGGACAGACCCTCATGCATGTTTTTACTGTTCTTCGTGCTCGTTTACGAATTATTTTATGCTTAAATCTATATATCATGTAATGCGCTTCCTGGATGAACTCAGGACTAGCTACTCCACACAAATATATAAGGGGGATGGCTCAGAAGGGTGAGTTGAACTAGACCTGTATACACAGTAGCGTACTCTTATCTCAAGTTATATTTGCTATTATAATCATTGTATTAGCTATTATTCTGGTGAGAGGGGACGATCACAGATTTTATAACTGTATCAAGAATTGTTATAACAATTTGACATTTTCCCTTAAATAAAGAAAATGAAAATTTATTATTGTTCATGTGACAGTTTACTAAAAATTTACATCAAACATGTTCAAGTAAGCATGTTAAATTAAATATGAGATGTTATATTGGACAACTGTACAGCGTTTGTTCACACTGCTATAGCCAGCCATGCAGCATGTTTGTATGCAAAGCGAGATGAGAAGCCAGGGAACCCTAATAGTTATTGAGTAGAAAGGGGGCCAGTGAAGTTTAAAAGAGCTGGTTGAATGAGATGTTAAGATTACCCAGTAGTTATTGTAGTGTAATTGTTAGAGTGTCAGCTGAAAAGTTGGTGGTTAACTCTCAGTGGAAGATGTTTAACACAGTTGGTACTTGTGATTCTGCTGTGAACCCAACATATTGCACTTAGAAACTCTACAAAGCTAGTCAAAATGCTTCTAGAACGTTCCAAGCTTACCTTCAGAGTATGTAGATAACTTTAATAAAAAAATAGGTGCATTTAATGCAGAATTGGATCCTTCACACTAATGAACATTTTAGTTGATAGATTTTTACTAACCTCTCAGGTAGAGTTGGTAGTTTACAGAAACTAATATTCAACTCTCTTAGTAATGTCATTGATGTGACTACAGCAGGTAGTCTTACACTGAAGTTATTATGTGACAAATCAAGAGTCTCCAGATTCTTCAGGTTAGACATGCTATAGCAGACAATAGATTATATAATACAACTTATATAATACAAAATATATATATAACAAAAAACTTATTTAGTATTATATGTTGCTAACTCAACTCAATTGATTTTAGTCTGCAAGATATTACACAATGAAGCTTGAACTGTTTATTTCCCAAGTAAAAACTTTATAATGAACTTAACTCTCTAACTTTTGCTCACTTCAAACGGGAGAAATTAAAATATTGTAACATGTCTTATGCTTTCCATGACTATAACATCTCATGATATTTATATGTATGTATATCTTTGTTAGCATAAACTTATTTGCAAACTGTATCTAATTTTAAAACAATTCAATAGGTTTAGGATTTTATTGCAAAACATCTAGCAACAGAAGTGGCAGTTATAAAATACATGCAGTCGAATCTTATAAGAGTCATATGCTATAGATGAAAATTATATATGAGCCTTTTATACAAAGTTTCTTTTTTTACTAACCTCTCAGGTAGAGTTGGTAGTTTACAGTACCGCATATGCAACTTTCTTAGAGATGTCATTGATGTGAATACATCAGGCAATCCTTCACTGAAGTTATTTCTTGCTATATTAAGAGTCTCCAGATTCTCCAGATTAGACATGCTATAGTAAACATAATATACTAATTGAAACATCATTTAGTAATATTGTAGTAGCTTATGGCTGGTAAAATCTACTGCATGTATTAGACCAAAGGTTTTCAACCTTTTAATACTGAGAGCTTTCAAAACAGAGCATTTCATAGCGGGGGCCACATATTTTGAACTTCAGCTTATTGGCTATGGGCCACATTATCAGTTATTTCAAATTACTTTATTCTAAGTTCTTAAGAATTATTACACAGTGTGTATAGTTTCCATAAATATTGCAGGCTCCATGTTTTGTAATATATTTATGTAAAAAAATCATTTAAGAGAAGATTTTTCTCCTCTTATAACTTATATTTATGTTTAAAAATAAGTTTATCTGTAACGTGTTTGAGGGACACAAGTATGTAGGCAGGGGACCTGCTGGACAGACGCTTGTGTATGTTTTTACTGTTCTTCGTGCCCGTTTATAAATTATGTTATGTTATAATCCATATTCAGTGTAATGTGCTTCCTGAATAAACTCAGGACTAGCTATTCTACTCATATATATAAGGGGGATGGCTCAGAAGGGTGAGTTGAACTAGACCTGTATACACACTAGCGTACTCCTATCTCAAGTTACATTTGCTATTATAATGATTGTATTTGTTATTTTTTTGGTGGGAGGAGACCGTCACAGATTTTATAACTGTATCAAGAATTGTTATTACAATTTGACAACTTTCCTTAAATAAAGAAAATAAAAAAAACTTATTATTGTTCATCTAATAGTTTGCTAAAAATTTACATCAAACATGTTCAAATAAGCATGTTATATTATATATGATATGTTATATTGGACAACTGTACAGCGTTTGTTTACACTGCTATAGCCAGCCATGTAGTATGTTTGTATACAAATCGAGTTGAGAAGCCAGGAAAGCCTAATAGTTATTGAGTAGAAAGGGGGCCAGTGGAGTTCAGAAGAATTGGTTGAATGAAATGTTAAGATTACCCAGTAGTTATTGTAGTGTAATTGTTAGAGTGTCAGCTGAAAAGTTGGTGGTCAACTCTCAGTGGAAAATGTTTAACACAGTTAATACTTGTGATTCTGCTGTGAACCCAACATATTGCACTTAGAAACTGTAGAAAGCGAGTCAAAATGCTTCTAGAAATTTCCAAGCCTAACTTCAGAATATGTAGATAACTTTAATAAAAAATAGGTACATCTAATGCATAATTATATCCTTCACACTAATGAACATTTTAGTTAATACATATTTAATAACCTCTCAGGTAGAGTTAGTAGTTTACAGGAACTAATATTCATTTCTCTTAGAGATGTCATTGATGTGACTACATCAGGTAATCCTTCAATGAGTTTTCAGATTTTTCAGATTAGACATGCTATAGTAAACATATACCAGTTGAGACAACATATAGTATTACAACCATCTAAAGCAAAGGAAACGGAGTTCTAGCATAAAGTTGTTTATTGATTTGTAAATTTCATCCAATAAAAAATGAAGTTTGAATAAAAGACATTATTAGATATAAATATCACATATGTGTGTGAAATACACTGCATGAGTTCTTTTTTTCAAGACCTTAAGTTGAATACAAATTATAAAACTTAAATTTTATTAGTGTATATATATAATAATATTTTCTATCGTTACTGCTATTTTTGAAAATAATTCACTTTTATGTCGTACTTCAAAATACAGAATAATTGTTTCTAAAACTTTAAAGTGTGTTACTGCTTATAGTATAACAAAAGACTGTATGAGTTATTTAAATATCAATTATACATTATATTGCCAGATTAAAGTCTGATTTTAGTCAGCAGGATATGACATTTTAAAACTTCCACTTTTTATTTTTCAAGAAAAGGCTAGTAAAGTCAACTTGTAATTTACCTAATTTACTCATTTCATAAACTTCAGCTTGGACTAAGGGCCAGAAAATCAGTTTTTCAAATTACTTCATTCTAAGTTCTTATATGAATCATCACATATAGTGGAACTTCCATAATTACTGCAGGCTATGTTCTATAGCATGATATCTTTACTTGTATATTACATACAATTTTGCAGCAATATAATAGAGTTGAAGAATTTATAATGACAGATCAAAGTCTCATTTTAGTCTGCAGGATAATACATAATAAAGCTTGGGCTGCATATTTTTCAAGAAAAAGCTCATAAACTTAGCTTACTAACTTTTTCCCATTTTAAGGATACGGAATTAAAATATTGTAAAGTTTTTAAAATATTATATAAATTCAGTTAACTACATTTGTGACCCAGGCAGTCAGAAAAGCACTTTGTGACAAAATTCACATTTTCAGTTAATGCTTGATTCGTATTTGCCTCTTTATACTGATTGATTTGCACTTTAAATTTTTGAAATCGGACCACTATTATAATAGTAGTCCGATTTCAAAAATTTAAACAGCAAATCAATCAGTATAAAGAGGCAAATAAGAATCAAGCATTAACTGAAAATGTGAATTTTGTCACAAAGTGCTTTTCTGACTGCCTGGGTCACATTTTCTAATATTATATACACAGCATACTTATTATTGTACACTTATTTGCGCATTTTATATAATATAGTAACTATAGCAATATTTTTTAACAGTTTTGAGAAATTTTCACAAAATATTTAGCAACAAAAAATATCATAGCCTAGAAAAATGCAGGCATTCAAAATCCTAGAGAAACAGTTTATTTGTATTTTAGATAACTTATTATCTTATGTAATAATTATAGCAAGATTTTGTACCTAATAGATTTGAGAAATTTTGACAAAGTATTTGGCAATTAAATATCAATCATATACATCATATTGCCAGATCAAAGTCTGATTTTAGTCTGCAGGATATTACATATTGAATTGTGAGTTTATTATTTTCTATGAAAGAAAACCAATAAACTCAACTTGCTAACTTTTACCCATTTCAAGGATACGAAGTTATACTATTGTAAAGTTTCTAATATATACTATAAATCCAGTTGACCACATTTTATAATATTGTACACAGCCATCTCTTAAATATTGTACACTTATTTGCGTATTTTATGTAATATACTAACTATAATAGCAAGATGTTTAACAGTTTTGAGAAATTTTCAGAAAATATTTAGCAACAAAAAATATGAGTCTAGAAAATGCAAGCGTGCAAAATCCTAGAGAAACAGTTCATTTGTATTTCATATTCAGTTGATTTATTTTTCTTTCATATATATAATTGTTGCTGTTACTAACCTCTCAGGTAAAGTTGGTAGCGCACAGTATCGCATATTCAAATTTCTTAAAGATGTAATTGATGTGAATACATCAGGTAATCCTCTAATAAAGTTGTTCTCTGACGTATCAAGAGTCTCCAGATTCTTAAGATTAGACATGCTATAGTAAACATATACTAGTTGAGATATGAAATAGTATAGTACAACCATCTAACATCTAACATATATAGCTACAGGTAATTTGCTGAAATAATTCGTTTTTGTTTTATACTTCAAAATACAGATTACTTGTTTATAACACGTTCATTAAAGTTTTTTACTGCTTATAGCATAGCAAAAGACAGTATAACCTATTTAAATATCAATTATATACATTATATTGCCGAATCAAGGTCTGATTTTAGTTTACAGGATATTACATTTTGAAACCTATGCTTTTCATTTTTTAAAAAAAGGCTAATAAAGTCAACTTATAATTTACCTAATTTACTCATTTCAAGCATATGAAATTAAAATGTTGTAACGTTTGCTACATATAATATATTCCATTTAACCACATGTTATAATTTCATATACATACCATTGCTTTATTAGCATATATTTATTTGCATATTTATGTAATAATATTGCAAAAAATTGCAACAGACTTGAGAGATTTTCACAAGATATTTAGCAATAAAAAAATATAAGTCTAGAAGAATACATCCATGCAAAATCCTAAATAAAAAGAAACAGTTTATTTGTATTTCATATTCAGTTGCTTTTACCAACCTCTCAGGTAGAGTTGGTAGTTCACAGTTTTTCATATCCAACGTCCTTAGAGATGTCATTGATGTCCATACATCAGGTAATCCTTTACTGAAGTTATTCCCTGTTATATCAAGAGTCTCCAGATTTTTCAGATTAGAAATGCTATAGTAAACATAATATACTAATTGAAACATCATTTAGTAAAATTGTAGTAGATTATGGCTGTGCACATCTACTGTGTCACACAAGTATCCAGCTCATATATTAGACGGGTTTTCTACCTTTTCATAGCTACATAGCTAAGGCTTTCAAAACAGAGCCTTTCATGGTGGGATCCACATATTTTAAACTTCAGCTTGGGCCAGGGGCAACAATATCAGTTATTTCAAATTACTGTGTTCTAAGTTCTTATAAATGATTACACAGTGAAGTTTCCATAATTTTTGCAGGCTCCATGTTTTGTAATATATTTATATAAAAAAACATTTAAAAAGTGATTTTTTTCTTCTTATAACTTATATTTATGTTTAAAATAAGTTTATCTACAACGGGTTTAAGGGTCACAAGTATGTAGGCAGGGGACATGTTGGACAGATGCTCATGCATGTTTTTACTGTTCTTCGTGCTCGTTTACGAATTGTTTTATGCTTAAATTTATATATCATGTAATGTGCTTCCTGAATGAACTCAGGACTAGCTACTCCATGCACTCATATATATGAGGGGGGATGGCTCAGAAGGGGAAGTTGAACTAGACCTGTATACACAGTAGCGTACTCCTATATCTCAAGTTACATTTGCTAGGGGGGGAATTTGGACATTTTAGGGGGGAATTTGGATTTTGACAAATTCATGCAATTTTTTGACGGTTTTTGAGCTCTTGCAAGTTATGTATATTACTATATGTATATCTATGAACCTTCATCTTTGCTCATCTATTTAACCACACCATATTCCACAATTTCAGTTTAATTCTATTTGTATTTATCAATTACTCTATACCCAAAGTGCTTTCTGTTCTTTTTCGAATGGAGGTCAAAAATATGCAAAAACCAACAGGCCAACTTTTAGCAGCCATGCAAGTCAATCTCTATGAACTGTTTACTACATACCTAACAAATATATTTGCTACGCTAAGCAATCTGAACCTAAAAATGCAGGAGAGCAATCATCATATCATTGCTTGTCATAGTCATAGCAGCAGCAATGTGTTTAAAGTTACACCAAAGTGGTGGCATCTATCAAAAACATGGTGTTTTTCCCCACACTCAATGAACTTTTCCCGGAGAAGAACCTGTTCTGATTTTAGGTAAAGATGGCACAGGTAAAAATTGCACACTGGTGTTAAAATTTCCCAAACCTTCGAACCCCCCATTCTGAACGCCTAACCCCCCAACTCAAATCTAAAATGCAAATATTGAAAATGTGCTATTTTTACTTAATTTTCCATTTGTGCCATTATTACCTCTGCCATTTTCACCTGTGCCATTTTTATCAAACACCTTTTGTTCCAGATCATTTTTCAAAAAGCTTAATCTAGGCATCTCTCTAAACTTTCAATGGAGTTTTAACGGTATTTCTCTAAGCTACCTTCCAAAGAAAAGAGCTAGATTTTTAAATTGACATGTGACCCATTGCAATGCTTTGTTGAACAGTTTTCAGACAAGTTACAGGAGGATTTTATTGAGTTAATTCACAATTCAGCAATGAAGGGTGATTTGAAATCTTCTCTAGTTGGTGTATTGTGAGTAGTGTCCAGTAGAAATGGTACAGGTAATAATGGTACAAATGGAAAATTAAGTAAAAAAGGTACATGTTTTCAATATTGGGGGGTTTGGAGTTCGAAAGAGGGGTTTGAGGTGAGGACTTTGGTTTGTACTTGGGGTTCTGGAGTTTGGGCTGGGGGTTTGAGTTAGGAAGTGAGGGTTTGGGGTTCAAAGGTTGGGGGCTTGGGGTGGAGAGTTTGGGGTGGAGGATTTGGGGTTTGAATTTAGAAAAATTTAATATTAGTGTGCCATTTTACTTGCTTATCCATTTGTGCCATTATTACCTGTGCCACTTTTACATGCACCAGTTTATCTAAAATCATTGTGGGTTTCAACAACCAAACTATTCCCACACATAACTGACAAAGCAGAGTTTTGGTGCCATCCAGCACCACCTATCCCTGTGAGGTAGGATTCTTATCAATTCAAAGAGAAGAGAAACTGCCCTAAGCTGCAGAGTTACTTAAGATGGGCCTGGTCAAACACAGAGCCAGGCTTAAGCTAGCTGGCACAAAAGCATCAAATGAAGCCATAACATTAATAATTGAACTCCACTGTATTTTATAACATAAAAGTTACGATACTATTACTATTATGATAAATATATTATATGCAAATATAATAGAACAAAATAATTATATTGCATTGGATCATATGTTCTTATTGAGTAAGTCATAAAATCTCTTCGCTCTTCGAAAGGGGGGAAATTAATAGTCAACATTTATGAAAGGGGGGAATCGTCCGAAAAAGGTTGGGAACCACTGCATTAGCGTAATCCTATCTCAAGTTACATTTGCTATTATAATTATTGTATTAGCTACTATTCTGGTGAGAGGAGACAATCACAGACTTTATAACTGTATCAAGAATTGTTATAACAATTTGACAACTTTCCTTAAGTAAAGAAAATGAAAATTTATTATTATTCATCTGATGACTTAATAAAAATGTACATCAAACATGTTCAAGTTAGCATGTTATATATTAGATATGAGATGTTATATTGGACAACTGTACAGCGTTTGTTCACACTGCTATAGCCAGCCATGCAGTATGTTTGTATGCAAAGCGAGATGAGAAGTCAGGGAAGCCTAATAGTTATTGAGTAGAAAGGGGGCCAGTGGAGTTTAAAAGAATTGGTTGAATGAGATGTTAAGATTACCCAGTAGTTATTGTAGTGTAATTGTTAAGGTGTCAGCTAAAAAGTCGGTGGTCAACTCTCAGTGGAAAATGTTTAACACAGTTGGTACTTGTGATTCTACTGTGAACCCAACATATTGCACTTAGAAACTCTAGCAAGCTAGTCAAAATGCTTTTAGAACTTTCCAAGCTAATCTTCAGTATATGTAGATGACTTTATTAAAAAAACAGGTGCATCTAATGCAGAATTGTATCCTTCACACTAATGAACATTTTATTTAATACATTCTCACTAACCACTCAGGTAGAGTTTGTAGTTCACAGGAACTAATATTCAACTCTCTTAGTAATGTCATTGATGTGACTACATCAGGTAACCCTTCACTGAAGTTATTCCGTGATACCGCGAGAGTCTCCAGATTCTTCAGATTAGACATGCTATAGCAAACATAATATACTAATTAAAACATCATATAGTAATATTGTAGTAGATTATGGCTGTGCTTATCTACTGTGTCACACAAGTATGCAGCTGATGTATTGGACCAGGGCTTTCCTACCTTTTCATAGCGAGGGCTTTCGAAACAGAGCATTTCTTGGTGGGGGCCACGTATTATAAATTTCAGCTAAACTGGGGGCCACAAGATCAGTTGTTTCAAACTACTTTATTCTAGGTTTTTAAGAATCATTACACAGTGGAGTTTTCATAATTGTTGCAGGCTTCATGTCTTGTAATATATTTATATATAAAACAACATTTAAAAAATGATTTTTCTCTTTTTATACTCATATTTATGTTTAAAAATATGTTTATCTGTAACGCATTTGAGGGTCACAAGTATGTAGGCAGGAGACCTGTTGGACAGACCCTCATGCATGTTTTTACTGTTCTTCGTGCTAGTTTATGAATTATGTTATGTTATAATTTATATTTTGTATAATGCGCTTCCTGAATGAGCTCAGGACTACCTACTCCATGCACTCATATATATAAGGGGGGATGGCTCAGAAGGGGAAGTTGAACTAGACCTGTATACACATTAGCGTACTCCTATCTCAAGTTATATTTGCTATTATAATTATTGTATTAGCTATTATTCTGCTGGGAGGAGACAGTCACAGACTTTATAACTGTACCAAGAATTGTTATAACAATTTAACAACGTTCATTAAGTGAAGAGATTAAAAATTTATTATAATTCTTGTGATAGTTTACTAAAAATGTACATCAAACATGTTCAAGTAAGCATGTTATATGAGATATGAGATGTTATATTAGACAACTGTACAGCGTTTGTTTACACTGCTATAGCCAGCCATGCAGTATGTTTGTATGCAAAGCGAGTTAAGAAGCCAGGGAAGCCTAAAAGTTATTGAGTAGAAAGGGGGCCAGTGGAGTTTAAAAGAATTGGTTGAATGAGATGTTAAGATTACCCAGTAGTTATTGTAGTGTAAATGTTAAGGTGTCGGCTGAAAAGTCGGTGGTTAACTTTTAGTGGAAAATGTTTAACACAGTCGGTACTTGTGATTCTACTGTGAACCCAACATGTTGCACTTAGAAACTTTAGAAAGCTAGTCAAAATGCTTCTAGAACTTTCCAAGCCTAACCTCAGAATATGTAGATAACTTTATTAAAAAATAGGTACATCTAATGCAGAATTATATCCTTCACACTAATGAACATTTTATTTAATACATTCTTACTAACCTTTCAGGTAGAGTTAGTAGTTCACAGAAACTAATATTCATTTCTCTTAGAGATGTCATTGATGTGACTACATCAGGTAATCCTTCGCTGAAGTTATTCCATGATATATCAAGAGTCTCCAGATTCTTCAGATTAGACATGCTATAGTAAACATATACCAGTTGAGGCAACATTATAATTATAGTATTACAACCATCTAAAGCAAAGGCGATGCAGTTCTAGCATAAAGTCGTATATTGATATTATAAAAATTTCATCCAATGAAAAATGAAGTTTGAATAAAATACATTATTACATATAAATATCACATATGTGTGTGAAATATACTGCATGAGTTTCTCTTTTCAAGATCTTAAGGTGAATATCAGTTATGAAATTTAGATTTTATTAGTATATAAACAATATTTTCTATTGTTACCACTACACAGCTTGATTAAGGTCATCCTTCTACTGAATCAGTAATTTCATTGCTCCATTATAATTATATATGAAACAGTGCCCAACTCATAACTCAATCAATTTTGAGTCTAGAAACAAAATTCAAAAACTATGTTGTATATCTCTTGCTGCTCTATTGGAACCTCTTTTAAAACTTTTATTTATGTCATCTGTTGCACTTTTATGCCCCAAAAACTACCATATTTTGCCCATTTTTGCTCAAAAACACATGGTCTCAGTGCCCAAAAAATAATTCAATCTCTAATTGATATATCTTTGTGAAAATTGACCTATGGAGTGATAAGATATTTGTCTATTGGAACCTTTTCAAATTTTCTGCATAGCTTCAATAGAATAAGTGTAAACATGTAATTTATACACTGGTTTTATTAGAAATTTTGCTTCTCACTTAGTCTGCATGCTTGGTTGAACACGGTAGAGCTGCGCTGCATCAGAGCCATCATAATGATTACAGGGAGCTCACGCAGCCTATGATTCATGTTGTGCACGCTAAACCCAAGGGTTAAAGTTCATCTCTGCAGTAAAATAAATAGGTGGTATGAGACTAGTTATTATATTATAGTAGCTATAGTAGTTAGAATCTTGGTGATGGCAATGTTGTTGTACTGCCTACAACTGATACCCTATACAATGTGTAGTCTACTTTGAACCTAGATTTATTAGTTGTACTAAAATGCTGAAGCAATTTCTGAAGTCTAACTAGGAAGCAGAGCTTCCAAGCTAGTGGCGTTCAGGTGTATACTCTATAGTGTACATCCTATATATTTTTAGTCCAAAACAGTTTATAGTAATTATACAGCTTGCATGAGAGCCCAAACACCTTATAATGCTAATGAGAGGTAATAGCCACTGAGTTTTATAGCTTTTGTGTGTGATTTCAAAGCACATTATTTTGTGGTTCTGTACAGCAATCTAAATTAAATTAATAATATATTATTTGTAACCAAGCTTATTGTATTGTTAATGCAAAATATTAAAAAAATTCAGAATCTACAAAAATTGTTGGAGGGAATTTTTAATCAATTGAGTAGTAATTGCATAACTTTATTTTAAAAGTAATCTTACTATAACCAGGTGCATGAGTATACCAAGTATGAGGTATGTGTAGTGATGAGGATATTGATAAATTACATTTTGCTAATGGCTCAAACAGTGGCCAGCCATACATATGCAGTGACAAGGTGCTGCTATTTTTAGCCGAAATGAGCTCATGGTTTGAATATAAATGCTATATTACTTGTCACTGATAAGTAACTTAGTTAAGTTATTTTATAAAAACAGCTTTAAATAGTCAAATATGTAACCCGATTCAGCATGATGTAATGTCTATAATGAGTATTCAATTCACAATTTTTAATACAACTGCATCTCAAATAACCATAACTATGGTGTTTGTGTATTTGAGTACAATTTTATGTACACATATACTGTTCATTTCCTTTACTCGCTTATAACAATTTATAGTGTTGGTAGCTTACTAGGTTTTGCACTTTCAGTCTACTAATTCAGTAAGAGCTTCACTACAGTTTAAACTTTAAAGCTGATGCAGCAGTATTCACTGCGTTTCCATGACTGCGCATAATGCAGATGAATGCTTCGTACGGATTATTTGTGGTTTGTGGTTTGCATTACCTTATAGTTGCGGTTTCATCCGATGTAACTGTTTCCATCAGCCGAATGAAAAAATCCATTCCCATAATGCGATAATGGAAACGCAGTGTATTGAAGATGCGACTTCTAATCTAATTAAGTTACAACTAAAAGAGTGGAGTATAGTTGTGGTATTATTAGGGGTGTTCAAAACTTTACCAATTATTTTTTTTTTTATAAAAATCAATAATAAAATAAATAAATAACTGTTTTTTTAAGTAAATCATTATTTTTAAAACAATAACTTTAATTTTATATCAATGACTAAATCGCATGCTATCACTATAATGCTTTCAAAAAGCACGTAGAACGTTTATAATTTACATCCACTCCTGGATAGGCTACCCTAGTCATTCCACAGCTGCAGTGCGCTGCCTTCAAATAAACCGCTCTGTGTAATATAATACGTAGCTATAAGCGTTACTGATCTCGCCCAGATTGATATGTTACTAGTAAAAGCTAGCTCAGTAAATAAAATATTCAATATTAAATTACAACCTGCAAAGTGAACGTGCCAACTGGCGATGGGATTATTATAAAATTGAGCGAAGAACATCTCTTACCTCTCGAACCTAGGATGAAGGTGTGTACTTTGATAAACTTTAGGAGTTTAACTTCAAGGGCAATAGCAAAACAGTTGCAGGCTGTTTTGGAAAAAAAATTGTGCATATAACCTTCATTTTATACATGTTATTTAGGCTTTGGTAGAACTGTTGGAGAGCCTTCCTCTTGAATAAAGCTACTCAACTTCCCGGATTCTACTTTATTGACATTAACCCACTACCTACAAAACGCCTTGAAATTTAGCTAATAAATTATGTACTTTGTGATTTTTTTTAAATGTACAATGTTATGTATAAATTACAATCAGTTTATATATATATACATGTCTTTTACTACTTAGTATTACAGTGTAAAAAGCATTTCAGGGTTAACAATTTAATTAATTGGCCCTAACAGTAATTATGTATAATACAGATTTGCAGATGCTTTAAATGAACCCAAAAAGCTGATGTTGTTAAACAGTGTACAAAATAGTCACCTCATATCAGCCAGACATGCTTAGTCATTACCTAGCATTAAAATCATATTATGAATGCAGTCAAGTTTTGATATGCATCCCTATTATTGATAGTTTGTGAACCAGCAATTAAATATCAAGAAGCAATATTACTAACCAATGTGCTGGTTAAAGAGTTTCAAGTTGTAGTTATAGTATCAAACTATTATAATGGCATAAAAACTATCAGTTAAAACATCTTATTAATATTTACTACAGGAATACATATTATAGGTGTGCTAAAAATCTGGTAGAAGCATCAATTATTTTAGATGTTTTGAATTTAGTATCTCTGTACTATAATGTAATATACAGAACATCAGGTGCTGTCTCCACAGTGCATTGATGGCACTAATGAATATTAATACATGCAGGCAGTGTTGGTAATGATTTATTGAAATAGGAGTTTAAAAACTGTTTAAACAACAATGAAAAGCCTGAGATTAGTCCAAGGAGAGGGGTATTTCAAGCTAGCAGATGAGCAATATAGATGCGAAAGTCTTGCCTAAAAATCATTATTGTTATATCTAGTCATTAATTTCTTGCAAAAGATCTATTTCACTATTGAGAAGAACAAAATTAGCTAGTAAACACTGTAATAGAGTCAAGGCACTTTGGCAGTGCTAGTTTAAAATAAACCTGGGATAGTCGAATAGCAGAAGTACTTTTTGATGCATAATATAATTATGTACAGCTTAAGATTTTGCAATATACTGTGTTTTCAGTGAGATATTAATTTCAATAGCTACATTAAAATAATGTACAATTCTAGCAAGTGATGCAAAATCTTCTAAGATGCTATGACTGTAGCAGTTTGCTACTAGTCTCAAGTAACAAACCAAATAGCCTTTCTTTGTGCCATCATCCAAATGCCAAACAAATAACTCATTCACTCTGTAACAACAAGGTGGTCTCCCAAGTAGATTGTTAGACATTTCAGGCATTAATAACCAAAGGCTTTTCACTTTGGCATAATTGTATAGTTACCCAGCTAAATAAACAATGTATTCATGGTATTGTAATTCCAAGCCATGCATTTATCTGTGAATGCAGCTAAGTATTTAATACCGCCATATATTTATGTACTATGTAGCAATGCCTAATGTAGCTGTCAAGCTTCTACTTATACTCATTTTACTGATGCTTTACTTCTGATTACATGATTACAAACATAGCAGTTCAAACAAAATTATTTTAGATAGGAATAAATATAATGCTCCTAGCAAATGTTGTAAAACTATTTTCCAAAAACATATACTTTGCAAACAAACTTTTCAGAAAGTTATAATGCATTTATCATATTATTGTTTCATTTAAAAGTTATAATGATAGAATATTATACTAAAAACACACTCAAATTTTTAGATTATTGTAATATTATTAAACAAGAGTTAACAGTAAGATTGGCTGTAGAGTAGAATGTTTAGCTGTTTGTACTGAAGCTAACAAGTAACTGGCATTAAAAAGAGATGTAGATAAAAAGTGACAGAATAACAACTGGGTTGTATATTGGTAGTGCAAAAAGCTGTATATAACAGTTTAAACAAATACCCATTAGAATAAATGGTAACCCAGTACCTAAAATGTGGTATGTCATAATACATATTTGTGGTGTATTGACTAGGCTAGATCAACACATAGCACTATATAATTGCTTTAGTATTTACAATTAGTTTGTGGTCTGGTAGGATTTGTTGATAGCCATTGTCTTTATTAACATAACAGTTTCATAAAATTAGCAGTTTTCCTTATTCACCTAGTTAATTTTTAAGATTTATGTACAATATTTACATATTAGGATATAAAAAATATCTTCAACCAGTGAATATCAAAATAATGATTAAAGACATATTTTATGTCATATTTTTGTGGCAATCTAAATAATAAGCTGGTCTAAATTGTACTTGTGCAAACAGAACCAGCTCATGAATATATGTTGTCTTTTTTTAACTTGACAGTTAATCTAATATGGATGTGTATTTTATACTTGCTTTTGTGTTTAAGGTGATAAAATTGCACTGGTAAGGTAAATAAACATTGCTTGTTTGGCATGCTTTTGCGTGGCATTGCATATTATGCTAAACTAATGGCCAGTTTTGCAGTAGCTTCACCATAACCTTCAAAAGAATGCAAATATCATCTAATTATTGTAAGCTTGTTAAGTTAATTTGTCTAGCTATAAACACATGTAAAACTATTAGGCTATTCCAATTTCACGATATACATAACTCTATAATTCTGAAAAACTGCTAGGTATAGAGTGGAAATTAAACATGATCTATTCATGAATAGTAATACTTTAGCTGTAATACTTTAGCAATGCATTGCTAAAGTATTACAGCTATGAATAATATATATGTGATTACCTGAGTGATATCACTATCTTCACTTGCTAAGTTAGTTTAAATACAGGAAAAAAAATTAATCTGGGGAAAAATTATATATGAGAAGCTGTTTTTGTAATAATTTCCTGCTCTAGGGTGATTTAGAAGAATTGTTTTAAAGCAAAACTTTTGCATACATGAGTTGAATAAAATCATTGAGAGTTTTATGAAGGTCTATTTGTGTATAGGTAGCCCTATGTCACAACTCAAGTTTTTAGATTTTATGTAATTTGTGGTGCAAAGTTGCAAATAAAAACCTTATTTTAATAATACTTAGACATATGCAAGCAATAAAGATAATGAAAAAAATGCTATAGTTGCTAATTAGCTAATATTACTTGCATATGATGCAAATATTTGTATGCATGCATGTTTAGTTTATTAGCATTGGTTAGATATAATTGAATATATAGATTTGATGTGGAAATTGAAGAAAATCAATATGTTGTGTTCTATATACAACAACAGTTTTTACATTGGTTTGTTAATTACTTCATAAATCATTTATTACTTCATGCAATATTTGTTCCTGCAACTTTGCAGAGTGGCAAAATGCATTTCAAAGACATATATTAAGTGATTTTAATTATACTAGAATTTTCAAACTAAGAATTTTTGGGGAGTTTTCTTCTTCCTAAGACATATGTGGCAATTGAACACATAATAAGTTGTGGGCCACAACTCCTTTATACAACCTTGCAAGAAATTATGCAGCCATTTAAATAGAAAAGGAATTATTGAATTTATTTATTCAACATTATTAGTATTTTATAAATATTTGTTGCATTTAATTAATGAGCATAAAATTTGTTTTACAAATACTGTAATTAACAGCATGGTAAAAATATATTATATATACTGGTATATATTTTGTATTGTATTAGATTTAGGCTACATTGCTAATTAAAATGAGTTAATGGCTAAGTTTAAATATCTTCGACTTATAAATTACATTTTTATGTGCTATAAAAATTTAACTCGTTTGTTACGACATTTCTCCATGCATAAAAGCAAAACTTACGGCAAGAAATCTTTAGCTAGAAAGATAAATAATAATTTACTTTAATTACATCAAAAGCTAATATCAGCAAGCATTCTATAAATAATGGTAATTTACCTAGTGTAATTTTTCTTAAACTAGCTAAGCTTGCTTGCATGTACTTTAATAAGTTTATTGGCATAGTGTATTATGTTATACTTATATATTTTTAAGACTTTAAGGAAAATGATGTTTTAGCTGCGTTATTCCTAATGCAAGCCTTATAAATTTACAATATATACTAAAATATTATATTTGTAATTAGAAAGAAAACAAATTACTTTCATAAACTTATAATTATTGCATTCTGTTATTGTTAATGCTAGAATAACAAATTGAACACGGCATATGCTTCCCTAACCAGATGCTTTTAAACGGATTAAAAATAATTTGTCAATTTCTAATTATGAGGAACAAACCCCTCGGTAGCTTCTACATTTGCGCATGATTTTATCAAGATAGGCTTGCTTTTGTGTTAACCTGTAGCCAGTGCAACTATACTTTATGTAACGAGTAAAACAGACTCATTTCAAAGTACACAGTCTAAAGGGTAGGAATTACTACAAAGAAAAGTGCCGGTTAAAAGTTAATTATAATTGGAAATAAGGTGAAATATCAGTCAGAAATTAAAAAGTGTCAACTAAAAAGGTGTATTGTTATTTCTTTTTGGCTTAATGAAAATGTTTTTTGAGGAAGAAGTACGAGAAACATCTAGGAGGGGTTCATATCCACCACTGGCGACTACCTGTTTATTGATGAAGAACTATCCAATGATAGTACAGTATTATGGTCTTTTGCCTTATAATTGGCTTTGATTTTTTTATGTCTAATTACGAGATACTAAACAGATGCAAAGTATGTTGTGCATAGGCAGTTTTTTTATGTCTCTAAACAACATTCTAGGAAAATATATACTGTTTAAATGTGTACAATTGAGCTTTGCTAATAAATTTAGGCTGAACTATATATATATACATAAGCAATTTGGTTTTTAAAACAATGCTATTGGTTAAAATGCATATTTTTATACTATCTTGATATAATGACTATAGAGCCAATTTAGCTCAGTTATAGTTACAGAAGAAATACTCTAAAGCTTTCCTATAATGTTTAATATATATGGTTATATTTAGACCACCCATTAGAAAAATGATCTTGGGTTGCCTCATTCAAAGATCATAGGCATGTATTTTTTTCATGTGTGCCATTTGTTACAAAAATAATAATTTCTTATCAGCAAATAAAACAAGTTGAGTTTGAGACTGGTGCATTTTTGTGTAAAACATGGACTAAACATATTTTAGAGAACAATATTATTATTATTATAGTTGTTGCATACCAAAAAAAATTGTATTCAGCTAGAATTTTTTGAACATGGTGGCATTTTTAAGAAAGCAGAACTCAAATATTTACAATTAGATCATGAGGAAGCAGATACACAAACTTTGTTACATGCAAAATATCTTATGAACATCATAATCTCACGTGTAATAATCAAATCTCAATCTTTCATCCTAAGTCTCGCTATTTGCAAAACATTACCTTCTTACCAATTATTTTTTTTCACTGATGTGGTAACCATGGTGTCATGCCAAATAGAGGCTAGACTAAATTTCCTACTTAGACGCTAGTTATTTATTTTGGTAAAATGTATTTTCATGTGCAACTTATTTTAATATTATTGAAATATATGTATATTTAAATAAACTTGGATCAATTGCTTGTTATTTAGCACATAAATAAATTCTTTTGATTTGCATTAACTTATTAATTTTGTATATTATTTTATACATCTTGCCTGTTGTTTGAAAATATATTTTGCTAATAAGTATCCATTAAAGATAGTGTCTATTATTAATGTATTACTATATTAGTATTAGTATTAGTATTAGTATATGTATTAGCTACATATAGCTATTAGCATATTAGCAATCAGTTCATCAGTTATATAGGTAATATTAATATATATGGTACCAAAATAAAAACAGCGTCTCGCTGGGAGGAAACCATAATCATATTAAGTATTTGGATGTCAACATTGCAGCAAATAAATCCAGACTGCAGTTTTGTGCAGCACTTACTATATGATTTCATGCTTTAACAGGTTTTTATTCGACTATAGTGCTTTTTATGGAAAAGGATAGCGCACAGCCTACTCTTTTTTGAGAAAATATCCATAATGTATGGGAAACTTTGAACACCTTGCATGGGAAGTATTTCAAGCTGTAAGCCATTACAGCGGGTGAAGTAGAACAATTTGTCTATAAGTTTTATGGAGCAAGAAATCCATATATAGATAATGTCTGATACACTGTATTTTGTTCACCGTCTAAAATAACTTAATAGAGTCTGCCTCCAACAAGAGATGAATTAAATTTGCATGTAAAAAGAGCAAATTATCAGGCAGCCATTTAGAGAAGGGTGACAACAGCCTATATTGATGCACTACCCCAGAACATTATGAAAAGATTGTTGAGAATCATGGCAACATAAATATAAAGTGGATGATTCAAGCTTCCGTACCTGAACATGTATATTGCAAAGTTTAAACTGCTCCTGTAAGACCAGCTGCAACATATCAAGATGTGGATGTCAGAAATCTCAAATGCAGTGCATACACTGATGTTTGTCAATGTAAGGATTGCCTGAGAAGAAGCTCTATATTGGGGAAGAAGCTGATGAGACTGATGGCAGTGACAATGATGGCGAGAATACTTTTTCATAATAAAGCACTATTTTTAGACATTTGTTATATATTTTACTGCAACCAATTTGTTTCTGATAATCTCTCATGCTTCTGTTCCTCTAAATAATTTTACAAAATCTTGTTGATTTTTGCAGACGTTTATCGGCTACCCACAGACTATATAGCAAATGGTTCACTTGGACTGAGCTCAAAAGATTTCAATATTTATTCATTTCAACATTTATTTTGTACTATAATTTTATAAATATAGTTTTTTCACACATTGGCATGACTTTGTTTTTATTTTTGTATAAATAGCTTGGTCATACATGATTATTCTGCATGCTTATGCCTCATGCAATATATGTCGATTCATAACAAACACATATGTTTATATAAACAACTTGGTTTTAATTTGAGTTAGCGTCTTGCAGTCTTTATAAATTCAATATCAGCATAGAATTCTAAGTAAGAGGCAATTATTTTTGCTATTTTTTTTTCAAGATAGCTTGATAAAATTGAATACTATTTTGCACAATCCACATTTTTTTTTATCACTCATCTAAAATGTCGATTTGTCTTTTGCAATAACTTGACTTTGGGTAGAGATAGTGTTCTAAGGTTTGTAGATTCAGAATCAGCACAGAATTCTGATCCTAAAACAACTTTTTTTGAGTGGCCATTTAGTAAAGTGTAATAAGCCAATTTTTTGAGCACTTTTTGGGAGGTTACTTCTAGACTATATTATATGTTTATATAAACAACATGGTTATAATTTGAGATAGCCTCTTGCAGTCTTTAAATTCAGTATCAGCATAGAATTCTAAGTAAGAGGCAATTATTTTTGGTATTTCAACAAATATTTTTTCTTCAAGATAGCTTGATAAAATTGGATACTATTTTGCACAATTCACAAATGCCAATTTGTTTTTTGCAATATCTTGAGTTTGGGTAAAGATAGAATTCTAGAGTTTGTAGATTCAGAATCAGCACAAAATTTTGATCTAAAAACAACTTTTTTTTGAGTGGCCACCTAGTAAAGTTTAATAAGCCAGTTTTTTGAGCACTTTTTGGGAGGTTACTTCTAGACTATATATATATAATAATTGTATCGTGAGATTTTTAAAAACAGCGGATAAAAAAGTGCTCAAATTATTATGTGTATAATAATGAGCAATTATATTATTGAGGAAAAGAGCAATTTAGTTATATAGATGTTGTTTTATTGTACTACTAATAGTTTCATGCCTCTTTGGCACTCCTCAGGCACAATATTGACGAATTTAAATTTTTACATTAAGAAAATCAAAATGCTAAACACAAGGTAAAACGTAACGAAGACATAACAGTGGCTGTATTGTTATATAGGTTTGTAGGTGTAAATTATTATATAAAAAAAACCATAATGTAATGTAAAAACATAATTTATAGCAGATGCATGAAGTTTTTGTTGGGTGACTATTCTCTATGGGTATTTGTATATTATTTACTATAGTACTTAAAATATAAATAGGCTACAGAGTTTGTAGGTTTTGTGGTTGCACAGTAAGAATTTTTTTGAGTGTCGGCAGGTTGATAAGAGTTCATTTCGCTTGTTTAAAGTACACATGTTAGGTTTGTATAAAATAAAGAAACATTCCCATAGGCATAAATTACACCTTTTGGTAGTTGTGTTGTATGGCTTCGCTACGTTGTGTTTAGCATGATACTTTTCTTTATGTAAAAATTTGAATAATCTGTATGCTTCATATAGCTAGATTTTATTTATTTTTAGTCTAACACCTGACGAGTGCAGTTTACTGTACAAAACTATACAGTCGTGTGAGATTTTTTAAATGAAAATATATATATGTATCATTAACAATCTGAACACACTACATTATATTAGCTCTGTCACCCGTGATATCGAGCACTTTACTTTGCTGGAACTCCAACTAGATTGACAATCAGCATACATTATATATATATATATATATATATATATATATATATATATATATATATATATATATATATATATATGTATATATTTGGTACTAATACAATTTTGGATATAAAAATAAATTTAGATCTTCATTTATTGACTATACAATATTGTTTCACGTAGTGCGAGCTACGATCATCAGGTCGTTGTGTGTACGCTTGAGTGATTTTGTTTTGAAATTAGTATTGTTAGTGTATTACTACGCTGGAATGTTTTAACTAGCGTCTGTTAAGTGCGCAAGTAAAAATTTGCGTTTATGTCTACATGTGGTGGAAAGCTCTTTTCGTTTGTTGAGGGAAGATAATTCCGGTTGTTTTGAAATCATATACTTCTCATAGTTGCATAAGTTACATCTGTTGGTTAGGTTTGAGTATGATTTGCAATTTTTTAAAATATTCCATTTTAAGCTGAATTTCGTGTTGTTGTTTTTTAAATTCCAGATGTGTCTGCTGAGTTGCGTGCTGTTGGCTTTATCTGCATGTAGAAAAGAGGCTTTGTGGTTATTGAATCTGGTTTTGAAGGTAGTCGAACAGAGTCCTATGTATGAATGGCTGGAATTATTGTCATGTCTTGTTACAGTTGCTTGGTATATTACGCCTTTGTATAAGCATTTACCATTTAATGGACAGTGGGAAGGTTGTTTGCAGTTACATTGTGTGTTATTTAGTTTAGTAGCGGTAGTGGGGGTGTGTGTGGTTTTAAGTTTGTGATGGTTCGAGCCATCAATAATATTTTTCATGTTGGGCATGCATGAATAGCTAATTTTTATGGTTTTCCTATTGAAAATTTTACTTAGTTGGTTGAATGGTGGAAAGCATTTGATGATGATTTGAAGAAATTTCTTCCCTATTTTGGTTTTTACTGTTGAACTAAAAGGTGGGTTGTACCACAAAATGTTTCTATTTCTATTTCTATTATTGTTGTTGGATTTGGGTGTCGGGTTATATTTTAATTTATAGTCATATCCGCTGTTTGATAGTGCTTCTTGGTACGGTTGTATGGTGGTGTTAAGCTCTTCTTCATTGGAGGATAGTGAGCTAAGTCTTTTATTAATATTTTCTGGTATGTTTTTCAATACTGCAGGTGGGTGGTCACTTTGTTTATGAACATAGAGGATAGTGTTTCCAGGTTTTGTATGGGGTTTATAGGATTGGTTAGTCAAGTTAAATGTTACATCTAGGAAGTTTACAACTTTCTTATTGGCTTCTATTGTGATTGAAAGATTAAATTTTCTAAAAAAAATGCAAATTTGTTTTTTGTTCTGTTCTGTATGTCTAGGTGTTCCTTCACAAACTATGAATCCATCATCTCTAGACAGGCCTAAATTACATTCTATGTTCATTTCAGTAGTTAATAGATTAAGCAAGTATATTGCAATTAGTTGGCAGGTTTCGGCGCCGTCATAGCTTCCCATAGTGACATCAAAATTACTGTCGTGTTTTTTTGTCCATTGTTCACCATTGGAGATAAGGATGGACTTTTTAGAGTGTAAAATTATTTCCTGGTGTTCAGTTGGTATGTTGGTAAAGTGTGACGCAAAGGAAAGGGCTTTGTAAAGGAGGTCTTCGGTTATTGATGGGTAGAAATTGCATATATCAAAAGTAATAAACGACTTACTGCTTTTGTTCTTGATGTTTTCAAACCAATTTATATATATATATATATACCAGTTTACACATCATATCATACCATATATCACATTATATCATATTATATCATATACCACGTTATATCATATCATATATCACATCATATGTATATATTTATTTATATATATATTTATACATATATATGTATATATATATGTATATATATTCCTTTACCAAACAATCACCACCCGCTCCAACCTGTAAATTTATCAAGTAGAGATACCTTCATGAAGCATACTGACAAAATGTATTTTATCATTAGCAAGCCAGCTAAACTGAGAGAGCAGGTTTCTTACAGTGTGGGTGTGTGTGTGTATGTGTGTGTGTGTGTGCGTGTGCGTGTGCGTGTGCGTGTGCGTGTGCGTGTGGTGTTTTACAGAAAGAAGGTAAGAGATGATGGGTGGATGAGGGTGTGGGTGAGTGAGTGAAGGGTGGCGTGAAAGAGATATGCAGGCTTTAGCAATTGTTTCTTTAACTATGTATAAAGTAAATTAGAAAAAAAACTTCAATTTCTTGATAAAACAGAAAATCTTACATAAATATTGCTATTTACATATTTAGGTCTATAGATATAAAATGTGATGGCTCCCGTCAGTTTTGGTCTCTTGGCATTATTCGCTATTGTTAGTTATAAGGGGTTTTATCTATAGTTCTCATAAATAGGTCAATTTTAGCTTTTAGTGTGTAATAGTCAATTAACATGTGCTCTTTCTAGCTGTCCAATCGGTTTTGTGATATCTGCTATGGTTTAGGAATGATTGGTGTTTTAATGAGCCATTCCATGGTTGGCAAGCTGGTCACGTGATTAGAGCATAATAGCGCGACCTTTAACAACAGTTAAAATAGCGGCATAGTGTAGCGTGCAACGTAGTCAAGTATAATTTGACTGGGAATTGTTACTAATAATAAACATGGCGACTGGATCGCGCTGCAAGTTAATAGATAACAGATATTGACAACTTAAAATAATGTTTCTACATTGAAAATTAAGGACAAGGACTGAAGAGTAGTGGTGATAATAGTAATGATGAACTTAGTGACAACAGTGATACAAAAGAGTTTGATTTTGTTATGAAACCACGTGGCATTATAGTATTAATCTTTCAGGATAATCATCAAAATGTTGTCATTATACTGAACTCAACTCTGAAATGTTGATTAGGATATTGCAGATATGAACTTTAAATTAATATTTTCATGATCAGCATAAAAAACCACCCCTGTTAACTAACTTTTGGGCCGATGGAGCTGATTGAAGACACTGTTGCTAGGTAGATAAACAACGAATTTAGTACAATTATGAGTCGCCGAACTTTGACTGTTAGTTACTCGCAATAATAAAAGTCGTTTGTTGTGGACCGCTGTGTGTATAACCAGGCATATTTCTAGTTCTATTTGACTGATTTTAAAAATTTAAAGTGCAATGTGATCACAAAGTCCTACTCTATTCATCCACATCAAAAAGTAAAAATTTTGGATGACCCCCAAGAGACCAAAAATGACAGCAGCCATCACAAATGCTATAGCCTGAAAATTCTTTGTTTCGAAGGACTAAATGTTACAATGCGGTGCAGTGGTTTCTTTGGTAAAATTCCTAACCTGCCGTAAATCCCTTTGTGACATATCCTATCGAAGATTGAGAGATTAAACCTAATTACTGCATGTGTATGATAGGTGACTGTTTGCAACATTACATATGTTCCTATCAGGATGTTTTAGAAAACAGTCGTGAATCTTGTGAAGAAAATGTCCCCCACTTGAAGAAAATTTATTATTTCTCTGACGGAGCAGCTAGCTGCCCAATATAAGAATTTAAAAAAAATGCGAATTTCGTGTCTCAAGAAGATGATTTTAGATTTCATGCTTAGTGGAACTCTTTTTCAACCAGTCATGACATAAATGCCTGTGATGGTGTAGGTGGACCGATTAAAAGAAAAGCTGCTAGCAGATTTTTTGCAAGCAGCAACTCCCAGACATTTGTTAAATTCCCAAGACTTGTTTCAGTGGGGCTCATCCCACATATAAAAATGTGACTTTTTTTCTCTATCACTAATAATTCCCGTATCTCAGAATATTCTCGCTTCTCACTTGCAAAGGCCGTGCCTGGTACCTGTGAATATCATTTTTTTACCCTTACAGTTAGCAAAGAACTGACTGCCAAGAAAATATCAGCAAATGATACAACAATACAAACTGCTGTTTTCTCCTAAGGTGAACTTTATGCAAACATGGTAAAATTTGTTCGCCTAAAAGTAGAATATTTCAACAGATGCACGTATTATAACTGGTGAGTAGGTTGTGTCCTAACCAAATTTTGGGAAGAAAATGAATGCTCATTAATTGTATGCACTTCTATGGACTTACCCACTCATTTCACTGGCCTTCCCTGGAGGATAAAGGCTGGGCACCAAAACAATGTGTACTCTGTTATGTTAAGAAACCGATTACATTCAATGGAAAGAAGCACTACCTACAGGCATACGATGCAACCTTCCTCTCATGGATATTATTCAGGCTTTATGTAAAAGATTTGTGCAAACTTTCATAAATATGCCATTCAATTATAAATGGTATTTATAAAAAAAAAATTTCTCATTTATTAGATTTAAATCTATTGTGCTTTTAAATTCTAACAGCTTATCGGTTTTAACTAAAATGAACCTAGTTTAATCAATTTTATGAAGGATAAAGATTACTGATATCCAAATTAAATTTAAATGTTATGAAAATTATTGCAGGTAATATGTAAACAATTTTGGTATTTTTTATGACTTTTTACATGTTTAGTAACTGTATAGAGTGTAGTTTTAAACATAGGCGAAAATCGAAAATAATGCGTCAATTTAATCCAAAATTTTCCTATGAAGGAACGATATACAAACGTTCAGTTTTTAATATAACATAATATATACCAACATCTTTAAAATGAAATCATTTTTAAAAAAATTCATTTATACCCACATTGAGTTTTCTCCTGATGAAATAGCATATAATTCTAAAAATTTTTGGATTTCAACACACAATTCTGATGAAACCTATGCCAGTAAAAAGCTGAAACTTTTTTATTGTAATATATATAATATAGTTGTTAGGTGCTGGAAATATCAAGGTCATACCTATTTGTAAAAGGTGAGTTTTAAGTGCCTGAAAATTGAAAATTTTGAAAAACTGCCAAAGCTTGTCTTGAATCGTCTCCGAGATATAAACCCATGAAGTTGACCTTCGGTACCGAAACCCATAAAAAAGTACCGATTTTTTACCAATCTTTGCTCACAAAAAGTGCCATAACTACAAAACTATTAGGAATTGAGGGCTAATATTTGATGTTTTTTTAATGGACATATTTTGAAATACCATACTAAAGTCTCGAAAAAATCTGAGACGTGTCAGTGAAAATCCTCAAAAACCTTGTTGAGTTGGCGTGGAATGACCCATATGTGTGTGAAATATGCTGCATGACATCTTCTTTGAGAGACCTTAAGCTGAATACAAGCTATAAAGTTTACATTTCATTAGTATATAATGTTTTCTATCATTACTGGTATTTTTTAAAAATTATTCATTTTTGTTTCATACTTCAAAATGCAGATTAATTGTTTCTAAAACTTTTAAGTTTATTACAGCTTATAGTATAACAAAATACTGTATGACTTACTTAAATATGAATTATACATTATATTGCCAGATCAAAGTCTCATTTTAGTCTGCAGGATGTTACATATTGAAGCTTGAGCTTCTTATTTTTCAAAAAGCCAAGAAACTCAACTTGCTAACTTTTACTCATTCCAAGCTTTTTAAATTAAAATATTGTACAGCTTCTTACATATATTTTCCATTAAACCACACGTTATAATAATTATTTAACCACATTTAACCACAAATCAGTAACCCTTGCGCTATCGCAATGGACCATATACAGCCTTTTAAGTGTATAAACAAAAGAGCTCACTTTAAACTTTCAGTTTTCAACTGAATAGCCTGAAGGTTTTTGTAATTAATGTTGATGGTGCAGCTTAATAATTTTAGAATAATTAGTTGGAAAAGATTTGAAACATTTTCAGAAATTATTTGGCAGCAAATAATTTAATTATAACGAACTGCAGGCAAATTCTAGATGTTGTGTACTATAGATAAAAACATTTTATATGTATTCCCTATGATTGTTGCTTTTAAAAACCTCGCAGGTAAAGTTTGTAGTGTACAGTACCACATATTCAACTCTCTTAGAGATGTCATTGATGTGAATACATCAGATAAACCCTTACTGAAGTTATTTTTTGACATATCAAGAGTCTCCAGATTCTTCAGGTTAGACATACTGTAGCAGATCATAAATTATATAATACAAGATATATAATACTTAAGATACATAATACAAAATAATTACTTTAGCATTATATATCACTAACTCAACAGAATTGATTTCAGTCTGCAGGATATTACATATTGAAGCTCGAGCTGTATTGAGTTGTATATAATAAAAAACTGTATAATTCAGTTATCAATTATACGTTATGTTGTCAGATCAATGGCTAGTTTTAGTCTGCAGGTATATTATGATATGATAGAGCTAAAGCTGTATATCCTCTAAGAAAAACTATATACTGAACTTAACTCATCAACTTTTACTTAATTCGAGCGTTAAGGAATATAGGAAATTGAAGTATTGTAACATTTTTTATATATTCTAGAATCATATGTCATAATACTACATATAATCTTTTTATTGGCTTGTATTTATTTGCATATTATACGCAATATAGCAAGAATTATTCCACCGTTTCTTTTTCATTTCTCCGGTATATCTCTGAAAACCGCTCTGCACTTTTGAGCTAATCTTTCTTCTCAATTTAGTAATACACTAGAAGAAAGCTTGTCTTGCCTTGTTTCTCTTCTCAATCAACCAATCCGGATGTTTACGTCCTTGCTTCCCAACCACTTCACTAGCAGTTGGAAACACTGTTTTCTTCCATATTTTCCACATTTGCTCTACGTCATTATTATTTTCATCCCAACACTCTATATTTTTGTCCAAATCCTTTTCAACTTCAACTTTCATGGTTATCCGGTAGCAGGCATTCTACCTGACCTGACCTACCATGATAATAACGATAATATTTTTTTTGTAATTTATTTCATAAAAAGCTGCATATACTTAGTTCATATTCATTTGATGTCTAATTTGCAGAAATATCTGCGAACTCAAAAAAAGCAATTTTCTTTAAATTTCTCAGTCAAAAATTACAACTGTGTACAGCCATTATACTATATGAATATTCATGTGTTACAATTTAATGAAATTCAATTTGATAACTCTGGCATAACTGTTTTCACTTTGAACAACATGAATATTAGGCTTTCTTGTAACTGCATAATTAATGATAATATATATTTTAATATTTTATTTCACAGAAGGCTACCTGTAATGTGCTTATGATAATTTGATGTCTATTTCGTGCGATATGCTTTCATCTGATATCTATTAATTTGCAGAAATATCTGAGGACTTATAAAAAGCAACTTTCTGCAAATTTATCAGTCAAAAAGTTACAACTGTGTGCAGCTGATATACTATATAAATGTTTATGAGTTACAAACGAACGAAGTGCAAGTTGATAACTCCGTCACACCTGTTTTTTCTCTAAACAACATGATGATTAGGTTTTCTTGTAACACATAACTGCATAAATAACGATATTATATATTCTAATATTTTATTTCATAGAAGGCTACCTGTAATGCGCTTATAATAATTTGTTATGTCTAGTAATTGTGATGTCCTTCTATTTAAAAGGAGGGGCATGTAGAATTACAACTTCCATTTGATGTCTGTTAAGTGCAATGTGCTCCTATTTGAAGGGAGGGGCATGTAGGATTACAGCCTCCTGTGATTGAAGTTATGACATCATGACGGTTAGCGCACGTGAATTGCTTTATGGTAGCAGGGAACTGAACGCACATATACTATTTCAGGCATGTAATGTAATGTAATTCTAATAGAAAATTGCCGATTGAGATATAAACTTTATCCCATGAAAAACGAAGTTGGAAGAAAATACATTAGTATTAATATACAGTATATATTACATATGCATGTGAAACATGTACTGCAGCATGATTTTTTTTCAAAACCATGTAAAGCATAAAATTTACAACTAAAATTTTATTCACATAGTAAAATAATTTATTTTCAATAATTAAAGTAGATTCGTTAAGATAATTGGTTTTTTTTATACTTAGAAATTTAAAGATTGTCAAATTTAATATTTTTGTGGTATTTAATAACAGACTGTATACTTTACATATCAATTATACAGTATGTTGTCAGATCAATGGCTAGTTTTAGTCTGCAGGTATGTATATTGTATATTGTATAATAGAGCGTAAGCTGTATATCTTTTAGAGAAAAATCATATACTGAACTAAACTCATTAACTTTTATGTAATTCAAGCGTTAAGGAATATAGGGAACTAAAATGTTGTAACATGTCTTATATAATCTATAACCACATGTCATGATATTACATAGAACCTTTTCATTGGCTAGTATTTGTTTGCATATTATATAGAATAAAGCAAGACTAATTTAACAGGTTTGAAAAAATTTCAGAAATTATTTACAAGCAAAAAATTTAAGTCTAAAGAACTGCTGGCAAATCCTAGATGTCGTATACAATAGATAAAAGCATTTTATTTGGGTTTCATATTGAGTTGCTTTTACTAACCTCTCAGCTAGAGTTGGTAGTCCACAGTCCTCAATATCCAACTTTCTTAGAGATGTCATTGATGTGAATACATCAGGTAATCCTTCACTGAACTTATTCCCTAGCATATAAAGAATCTCCAGATTCTTCAGATTAGACATGCTATAGTAAACATATACCAGTTGAGGCATCATATAGTAATACAATCATCTTACGCTAAAGCAATGTAATGCTAGCATAAAATTGCCGATTGACATACAAATTTTATTTGATGAAAAATGAAGTTCAAATAAAATACATTAATAGATAAACAGTAGATATTACATAATTATGCATGTGAAACATGTACTGCAGCATGAGTTTTTTGTTAAAATCTGAGTAAAGCATCAAATGTACAACTAAAAGATCATCCACATATAAAATAATTTCTTTTTGATAAATACAGGTGATTTGCTAAAATAATTTGTTTTTGTTATACTTTAAGATTTAAAGATTGTCAAATTAACAATTTTTATTGTGTTTAATAGAAGGCTGTATAATTTAGATATCAATTATATGTTATGTTGTCAGATCAATGGCTAGTTTTAGTCTGCAGGTATATTATATAATAGAGTTTAAACTGTACATCTTTTTTTTGAAGAAAACTTTATACTGAACTTAACTCATCAACTTTTACTAACTTCAAGCGTTAAGAAATATAGGAAATTAAAGTATTGTAACATCTTTTATATATTCTAGAATCATATGTCATAATACTACAGATAAAATAGTTTATTTGTATTTCATATTGAGTTGCTTTCACAAACCTCTCAGGTAGAGTTTCTAGTTTACAATTCTTCACATGCAACTCTCTTAGATATGTCATTGATGTGAATACATTAGGTAATCCATCACTGAAGTTATTCTCTGACATATCAAGAGTCTCCAGATTCTCCAGATTAGACATGCTATAGTAAACATAATATAGTAATATAAACATCATTTATAGTAATATTGCAGTAGATTATGGCTGTGCACATCTACTGTGTCATACAAGTGTGCAGCTCATGTATTAGACCAAGTGAAGCAAATAATATATACAACTAGGATTTTATTCACATGCTAATCAAGTAATCTCTGTAATGCGCTTATAAAAATTTGATGTCTAGTAATTGTGATATCCTTCCGTTTGAAAGGAGAGGCATGTAAAATTAGAACCTCCTGTAATTGAAGTTCTTACATCATGACGGTTAGTGCAGGTGAATAGCTTTATGGTAGCAGGGAGCTGAATGCACATTTGAACAGCTTGGTGTGGTGTTGAGATCACCTAACGACCCATGTGTAATTGTTAGCAAGCTCTTTCACGTTTAGTATAGCATTTTTGTAGTGCACCAAGAGAGTTGAGAGGCCCGGGAAACCTAAACTGAATGACTAGTAAGGGGACCAGCAGAGTTTAGAATAACTGGTTGCATGGAGTGTTAGGGTTACCCTTGTAGTATAATGGTTAGTGCGTCAGCTGCATGGCAAGCCGGTGGTTCACTTTCAATGGGAAGTATGTAACACAGTTGATACTTGTGATTCTATTGTGAACCTAATATATTTCACTTATGA
Source organism: Bugula neritina (assembly GCA_964035545.1). Lineage (NCBI taxonomy): Eukaryota > Metazoa > Bryozoa > Gymnolaemata > Cheilostomatida > Bugulidae > Bugula > Bugula neritina. The sequence continues at coordinate 4,994,274 of OZ037772.1, read as the reverse complement.
AATGCTGAAAGTTTGTAAAACTGTAGAACTTTAAAACCTGTAGACAATTTTAATAAAAAAATAAGTACTTCTATTGCAGAACTATACCCTTCACACAAATGAACATTTTATTTAATGCATTCTTACTAACCTCCCAGGTAGATTTGGTAGTTCACAGTTCTGCATATGCAACTCTCTAAGAGATGTCATTGATGTGAATACATCAGGTAATCCTTCACTGAAGTTATTCCCTGACATATCAAAAGTCTCCAGATTCTTCAGATTAGACATGCTATAGTAAACATATACCAGTTGAAGCATCATATAGTAATACAACCAACTAACATCTAAAGCAAAGGAAATGTAATTTTAGCATAAAGTTTGCTATTGATACATAAATTTCATTCAATGGAAAATGAAGTTGGAATAAAAGACATTATTAGATATAAATCTCACATATGTGCGTCAACCATACTGCATGAGTTCTTCTTTTCAAGACCTTAAGTTGAATACAAGTTATAAAATTTGCGTTTTATTTGTATATACAATAAAATTTTCTATAGTTACTGGTAGTTTTTGAAAATAATTCATTTTTGTTTCATACTTTAAATTGCAGAATAATTGTCTTTAAAGCTTTAAAGTTTATTATTACTGCTTATAGTATAACAAAAGACTGTATGACTTACTTAAATATCAATTATAAGTTATATGAATTATATGCAGATTATATTGCTAGATCAAAGTTTCATTTTATAGTCTGCAGGATATTACATAATAAAGCGTAGGCTGTATATTTTTCAAGGAGAAGCTCATAAACTCAACTCACTAACTTTTACTGGTTTCAAAAATGTGAAATCAAAACATTGTAAAGTTTCTTATAAACAATATATTCCAATTAATTCTAATTAACCACATGTGCTATAATAATCATTATACATATAAGATGACTTTATTTTTTATTTGCCTGTTATATGTAATAATTATAGGAAGATTTTCTACCTAAAATATTTGAGAAATTTTCACAAAATATTTGACAAGTCTAGAAAAAGGCGGGCACGCAAAATCTTACATAGAAATATTTCATTTGTATTTCATATAATTGTTGCTTTTACAAACCTCTCAGGTAGAGTTGGTAGTTCACAGTTCTGCATATGCAACTTTCTTAGAGACGTCATTGATGTGAACACATCAGGTAATCCTTCACTGAACTTATTCCTTGACATATCAAGAGTCTCTAGATTCTTCAGATTAGACATGCTATAGTAAACATATATCAGTTGAGGCATCATATAGTAATACAATCATCTAAAGTAAAGGAAATGTAATTCTATTGTAAAGTTTTTTATTGATATATAAATCTCATTGAATGGAAAATGAAGTTTGAATAAAAGACATTATTATATTATATAAATCTCACATATGTATGTGAAAGATACTGTATGGGTTCTTCTTTTCACGACCTTAAGTTGAATACAAGTTATAAAATTTACATTTTATTAGTATATATAACAATATTTTCTACTGTTACTGGTAGTTTTTAAAGATAATCCATTTTTATTTCTTACTTCAAAATACAGATTAATTGTTTCTAAAACTTTAAAGTTTATTGCTGCTTATAGTATGAAAAAATACTGTATGACTCATTTAAATATCAATTATACATTACATTGGCAGATCAATGTCTCACTTTAGTCCACAGGATACTACATAATAAAGCAGAAGCTGTATATTTTGCAAGAAAAAGCTAATAACTACTCAACTTACTAACTTTTACTGGTTTCAAGATTAGGGAATCAAAACATTGTAAAATTTCTTATAAATAATATATTCAATTAACAACATATGTTATAATGAATATTATACATAGCATGTCTTCATTAGTGTATATTTATTTGCTTATTTTATCTAATAATTATAGCAAGACTTTGTCCATAATAGATTTGAGACATTTTGAGAAAGTATACGGCAAGTCTAGAAAAAGGCAGGCATGCAAAATCCTAGATTAACTATCCTGTGATTGGCTGTAGTTTGATCTTAGGCTAAGCAATTGCAAGTAGGCAACACGCATGCCACCCGCAGAGTAGTATTATTCAAGAACCTAAACTACATTTTGATAGAAATTTATGATATTTTTAGTGAGGATGCCCTTAACTATCTTGTGATGAGCAGCAACCTTCATTAGGGCTGCGTTATCTATCAACATTCCATTATGGGCGCTACATAAACAAAGTACAAAGCGAGCTATTCATAATAGCCTGCCAGCTAGCAAGCCTATAATTAGCATGTATGCGCCAATATCTTCTCATCCCTAAGTGCTCATTGAAGCGTGAACCACTGCGCGCTGCTAGTTTCTTATGAAAAAATATGGCATTTTCAGTGTATAAATCACCAATTTATGGGCAATCTAGCAGAGTTATTGGAAAATGAAAAAAAGTTGCACTGGAGAAATATCTCAGGATTCTAGCAGTGCAATTTTTATTCAGATATCATCTTTTGCTGCTGAGATATTTTACCGGTACTGAAAAGTCAGCTTTTCTGGCAAAATTGGGCAGTTTTTTGTCTATAACTTTGCAAGAAAAATGAAAATTGAAATTTCCAAAAGAGTTGCACTGGGGAAAAAGAAGATCTACAACATAGTTTTTAAATTTTGACTCTAGCACAATTAGGTGAGATTTTATTTTACTGGTACTGAATTCTTATATGATTACAATGCAAACCTCAGCAAGGCAGTTGCAGCTAAAAGGTTGCCCTTAACTATTCTGTGTTGGAGTAGTTAGCCAGGAGAGCAGCTTGGGACTTGTTATTGAGTAGTAGTGTGTTGATTGCTCTGTGTTATGTAATCGTTTAATTTAGTGTAGTAGTTTTACTTGTTGTATGATTCGTAGCTAATCAACTCATATCATTGTAAAACCTGGTGAAGTAGCTTTACATAAGCAAACCCACACATTATAGTGAATTGAGAAATTCACTACAGTGGTGGCAGCGGTGGGATCACGCTTATACAAATGCTCCTAGCCAGGGAGTAGAAAGAAGATGGCCGACGATGGTAGCGATGGAGGAGGATAACATAGGCGGCCCAGCGCTGCCTATAGACAGGTACCACTTGCGGGCTCCCATCTTCTCAGAAAAAAAAAGATGTGGAGCAATTCATCACTGAATTCAGTGATATGGCGGCCATTTGCAGATGGCCGAATCGGGTTACTCTGATCCAGCTACGGTTATGTCTGACTGGGCCTGCTAAACCCTATGAGATAAGCCAGGATGTCGGTGACATATTTGAGGCATTAAAAGCTCGATGCTCGCGTGCAACTCCAGGGACTTAGGAGAAATCTTAAGACTAACCTGCAAGAGCATGCGACCGTAGTCGAACGACTGGCACAAGTCGGTTATGGCGACTTGCCTGCTGATAGTCGACAGAGCTTAGCACTGGATGCATTCCTCCAGTCTATTAACAACTGAGACTATGAAGAGAGCTCTAAAGCTTGAAAATGCCTATTTCCAAGCCGACAGTGTATGCCGGCCTGGTACGACAATACAGCAGGTCGGAGCAGACGACGACGTGTCGACGTCGCCGGCGAAGACAGCTGTACATGTCGCCACGGCGGCAGCTGAAGAGCCAACTAGCTTGACCACAAGCTTGGTTCGAGAGCTGCTAGCCGAGATCAAGCAGCTATGCCAGCAATCGAAAGTCGAGAGACCCCGAGGGTTGTCGACAGCTGTGGTAGTGGCGGGCACTTCATACAAAGCTGCCCCCATGGTAGAGGGAGGCAGTTAAATGGCAACGGTCAATGGTAGATTCTGCCAACTGTGGGCCCTGATTTACCCCTCCAAGGAAAAGGCCAAGGCCCAAACCCCACCAGGTGACAGGCCGCCTTTTGCCAGAGTGATAAGCCCCAAGGAGAGTTAGGCCGCAAGGCCCGCCAAAACCTCCGGCTTGGGTACTCAAAAACTGCTTTGAAGGTTTGCCTGATGAGGGAGTGTACGACGAGTGGGAGCAAGACAGGGATTTCCCTCGGTTGCCCACACGAGCGCCGCACCGAGCATTCACTCGGTCGCCCGTGTGCGAGCAAGACCGAGATGTAACCTGCTTGCCCACGCAACGTCGACGACCCCCTCGCAAACGAAAAACGCAGGTGCATTCCCAACTCCATGCACATGAGGTGTCGCCTCAAGAGACGAACCGCTCAGTGAGCGCCCAGCCATATGGAGGCAGCTATTTCCTCCCCGGCAAGCTTGTCGGAAAAGCTGTCACCTTCCTGTTGGATACTGGGTGTACCACAAACATTCTGAGCCGGCGTCTGTTTGACACACTCAGTGCCAGGGACAGGGCTAGCCTGGAACCATATGAAGGGGAGCATGGCACATTGGCGGACGGGTCGTTTATTCCTGTCTATGGGGTAATAGAGTCTACTGGTACAGTTCGTAATCAGGTGATCAGCGAGACCTTCATTGTTAGTCAACTCAAGGAGGATGCCATCTTGGACATACAATTTCTGAAATGACACAGGTGCCACATCGACTTCAACAAGTCGGCAGTGATGATGGCCGGGCGTGAGCTGGCCTGTGTCGACCGATCTGGTCGACCCTTGGTGGGGGGAGTGCAGGTGGTGCAGCGTTGTACTGTACCTGGGCGCTCTCGGGCTACAGTTCGCTTCTGAATGGACTGTAGAAAAATCTCCGACTTAGGAGTGGTGGAAGGTGCACTGGGGGCGTCCAGCTCGCTAACAGTCTGAATAGACTGGATGAGCGGGGCAGGTTTCTGGTCCAGTGCGTGAATCCTTTCAAGGAGCCGGTAGAATTGCCGGCTGGGTCACTAGTGGGGAAGTTCCACTCCGTGCAGGAAGAGGATGTAGTGCCCGCGCTGAAAACGGCAGACGAAGCCCGTAGGATACTCACTAGGGACGCCAGGGAGCCGGTACCTGAACACATAGCAGAGTTGTGCGGGAATGCCGGTGATGGCTGTGAAAGTAAGCGGGAACGCCTGGTGATGGCGCAACTACTTTCTGAGTACAAAGACGTGTTCAGCTGCGGCGATCATGACATGGGTCTGACTGAAGCTGTCTGTCATGAAATACCCCTGGCGGCAGGGTTGGTGCCTATCCGGCAGCCGACCCGCCGGTTAGGTCCTGAGAAGGAAAGGGAAGTGAGCCGACAGGTGCAAGACCTTCTGAATCGGAACCTGATTGAGCCAGGCCATGGGGCCTGGAGTTCTCCAGTCGTCCTGGTTTGGAAAAAGGATGGGAGTTGGAAGTTTTGCAATGATTATCGCAGGCTGAACAGCGTGACCATCCAGGACGCTTAACCTCTTCCTAGGATTGACGAGTCGCTCAATGCCTTAGCTGGTAGCAAGTTCTTCAGTACGTTGGACTTGTTAAGCAAGTATTGGCAGGTGCCCCTGAGTCCTGAAGCACAGGACAAGGCCGCGTTTTATTACACGGCATGGGCTCTGGAAATGGAAGGTACTGCCATTCGGACTTACGTCCGCACCGGCCACCTTCCAGCGACTCATGGAGCAGGTCCTGAGTGGGCTGCACTGGAAGACGTTGCTCATCTATCTCGATGATGTCATGGTCATCTCCCTCAAATTCGACACTCATCTCAGTCGGCTAAGGGAGGTGTTTGACAGACTTCGAGCTGCTGGTCTGAAGCTCAAGCCCTCTAAGTGTGCGTTACTGCAACGCGAGGTTAGGTACCTGGGCCATGCTGTTGGTCGAGATGGGGTCGCCACCGACCCCGAGAAGGTACAGGCCGTGAGGGACTGGGCTGTTCCTGTCGACCTCCCTTAATTGCGGGCATTCCTGGGACTGGTAGGGTACTATCGTCAGTACATACCGGACTTCGCAGGAATTGCACAACCGTTAAATCGGTTGACAGCAAAGGGGGTGCGATGGCAGTGGACACAGGCCGAGCAAAAGGCATTTGACCAACTGAAGGATCGCCTGGTGGAAGCACCCATCTCAGTGTATCCTGACCCAGCGAAGGAGTACATTTTGGATATTGATGCCAGTAACCACAATGTGGGGGCTGTGCTGTCTCAGGTTCAAGATGGTCGCGAGGTGGTGTTGGCTTACTATATTAAAGTGCTGTCGGTGCCTGAGAAGAACTACTGTACAACCAGGAGAGATCTCCTGACAGTATTCAAGGCGGTCAAACACTTCAGACCATATCTGTATGGGCAAATGTTCGGACTACGGACGAATCATGCGTCTCTGATATGGCTGTGTCGACGGACTGAACCATCAAGCCAAGTGGCGCGCTGGCTGGAAATCCTTGCAGAGTTTTCTTATCGGATCGAACACCGAGTTGGTAAGAAGCACGGTGATGCCAATGGACTCAGCCGCCACCAGGCAGATGAGTGTAAGCAATGCCAAAATATAGAGCGTAGGAATGGTAGACCCCCTCGCTCGGACGTTGAAGAACAGTTGGGAAAGCGGGTGTATACAGCTGGGAGGAAGGACAACTTCGGTCAGCACAGGATAGTTAAGGGCATCCTCACTAAGAATATCTTAAATTTCTCTCAAAATGTAGTTCAGGTTCTTGAATAATATTGCTCTGCGGGTGGCGTGCGTGTTGCCTACTTGTAATTGTTTAGCCTAAGAATAACCTACAACCAATAAGCAGCAACCTTCATTAGGGCTGCGTTATCTATCAACATTCTATTACAGGTGCTACATAAACAAAGTACAAAGCGAGCTATTCATATTAGCCTGCCAGCTAGCAAGCCTGTAATTATTATGTACTCGCCAATATCTTCTCATCCCTTTCGTGCTCATTAAAGCGTGAAGTGCTGCGCGCTGCTAGTTTCTTATGAAAAAACATGGCATTTTCAGTGTATAAATCACCACTTTATGAGCAATCTAGCAAAGTTATTAGAAAAGAAAAACTTGCACTGGAGAAATATCTCTGGATTCTAGCAGTGCAATTTTTATTCAGATATCATCTTTTGCTGCTGAGATATTTTACTGGAACTGAAAAGTCAGCTTTTCAGGCAAAATTGGCCAAAATTGAACAGTTTTTTGTCTATAACTTTGCAAAAAAAATGAAAATTGAAATTTCCAAAAAACTTGCACTGGGGAAAAAAAAGATCTACAACATAGTTTTTAAATTTTGACTCTAGCACAATTAGGTGAGATTTTATTTTACTGGTACTGAATTCTTATATGATTACAAATGCAAATCTCAGCAAGGCAGTTGCAGCTAAAAGGTTGCCCTTAACTATCCTGCGTTGGGACTTGTTATTGAATAGTAGTGTGTTGATTACTCTGTGTTATGTAATCGTTTAATTTAGTGGTAGTAACTTTTACTTGTGTATAATTCGCAGCAAATAAACTCTTATCATTGTAAACCTGGTGAAATAGCTTTACATAAGCAGACCCACACATTATAGTGAATTGAGAAATTTACTACAATATTTTCTATCACTACTGGTAGTTTTTTGAAAATAATTCATTTTCGTTTCATACTTCATAATGCAGAATAATTGTTTCTAAAACTTTAAAGTTTATTGCTACTTATCGTATAACAAAAGACTGTATGACTTATTTAAATATCGATTATACATTATATTGGCAGATCAAAGTCTGATTTTAGTCTGCAGGATATTTTATAATAAAGTGTACGCTGTATATTTTTCAAGAAAAAGCTAATAAACTCAACTTACTACCTTTTACTGGTTTCAAGCATAGGAAAGCAAGACATTGTAAAGTTTCTTACAAATAAGATATTCCAATTAACCTCATATGTTATAATGATTATTATACATAGCATGTCTTTTTTAGTGTATAATCATTTGCTTATTTTATGTGATGATTAAAGCAAGATTTTGTACTTAATAGATTTGAGAAATTTTCGCAAAGTATTTGACAAGTCTAGAAAAGGGCAGACATGCAAAATCCTAGATAGAAACATTTCATTTGTATTTTATATAGTTGTTGTTTTTACAAACCTTTCAGGTAGAGTTGGTAGTTTACAGTTCTTCATATTCAACTCTCTTAGAGATGTCATTGATGTGACTACATCAGGTAATCCTTCACTGAAGTTATTTTCTTGCATAAAAAGAGTCTCCAGATTCTTCAAGTTAGACATGCTATAGCAGACAGTAAAATATATCAATACAAAATATATAATACAAAATAACTACTTTTGTGATGCTAGGTAAAGTAGGATATATTACATCATGAAGCTTAGGCTGTATATCTTTCAGAAAAAAGGCTCATAAACTGAATTTACCAACTTTTACTCATTTCAAGCATAGGAAATTAAAATATTATGGCATGGGTTCTACCTTTCATGAGTAGATGTCATGGTAATTATATATATGTAGCATGTCTTTGTTAGCATATATTTATTTGCATATTATATAAAATTTTGCAACAATGCAATAAATTTGAGGAATTTTAACAAATCTAGTTATAGAAAAATACAGGCAAATCCTATAGGCACCGTCTACTATAGATGAAAAAGGTCTATGACCAATTTACTTAAAGTATCGTTTACTAACTTTTGAGGTAGAGTTGGCAGTTTAAACTGATTAATATGCAACACCCTTAGAGATGTCATTAGTGTGACTGCATCAGGTAATCCTTCACTGAAGTTATTGCCCGACATAAAAAGAGTCTCTAGATTCTTCAGATTAGACATGCTATAATAAACATATACTAGTTAAGACATCATTTAGTAATAGTGTAGTAGATTATGGCTGTGCACATCAACTGTGCTACACCAGTAGAAAGCTCATGTATTAGACCAGGGCTTTCTTACCTTTTCATAGTGAGGCCTATGAAACAGAGTATTTCATGGTGAGGGTCACATATTATAAACTTCAGCTTGAGCTTGGGGCCAACGCCAATTATTTCAAATTACTTCATTCTAAATTCTTATGAATCATTGCATAGTTTCCATAACTACTGCAGGCTTCATGTTTTCAAACATATGTATGTAAAAAGAAACATTTAAATGGTAATTTTTTTATTCTTATAATTCATATTTAGGTTCAAAAATAAGTTCATCCGTTATGCTTTTGAGGGTCACAAATATTATTATAGTTTTTCGAACTATAGTTTGTGGGTCTATTTTGTATGTTGGCAATTACTGCATCACATGGATATTATGTAATCAACCAAATGGGTAGTCAGAAATGTGAGAGAATGGGGTCAGGTCTATATTTAAGCTGATTGGAGAGTAGTTCCACAGTCTATACCAGTCACGCTGTCTTCTCCTATGCCAAACAGGAAAACTAGGAGAAAAGCTATGACCAACAAGTTATAATATAATACATAGGCTAATGTTTAGTGATCGAGGGTCCAAAGTATGAAGTGCCAAATGATCAAAAATCTGCTAAATATTGCATCTCATATGCTTATAATAAAGAACCTAACCATTATTCTCTCTTATACGCTCACAAAACGCTCTCATTGGGCTATCATTTGCTCTCATACCCTTATTATTTGTGCTCTTAGGTCTATTATTTGGTCTCACACTGTCATTATTCATTCCCATACCCATATTTCTTCTCCTTTTATGCTCATTATTCAATACCATACCTCCATTATGCACTCTCATACCCCTATTATTTGCTCTGTTATAGACATTATTCACTCTCTTATGCTTATTATTCTCTCTCATACCCCTATTACTGTCTTGCTTTTGCGCCTGATTCTGACTCACTAGTATTTGTGTACACATCACAATAGTTGAGTATATGCTAGTCTATTTGGGTCACACTACTAAGCTCCACCCATTTATCAAATCTGATTCGATAACTGCAATGACACCAAAAGTAATAACAAATGCTGGGTGTGTGTCTAGCTTTAGTTAGCCATTCTTCATTCATAAGCATCAGTCTAGGAGTGAAACAAGTTATACCAGAATGTTGTGCAGTTAAGTGCAGAAATGGAGATTTTGACAAAGAATTCCTCATTAATATCATTTTGTTAGAAGCTCTTAGCTTTTGTTAGATGAGCCCTACTGAGTACCAACATATTTTGAAGTGTAGAAAGCTAAGGATACAACTGTTAGACAAGGACTAACTAGTGTTTTGTATTGGTGGACAGTGTTAGACAGAGCAGTTAGTATTTCCTAATGCTTTGTAGAATTGTTAGACTTTGATGGTTGTATAGTTTATGTTGTATAGTAAATTCTTATATGTGGTTTTCAATATCTCCATTACTGCACCTACTTCACATTGTGGCTGCTATAGGATTCTTATCTTAATCTCAATCTTCTAAAAATGTAACAAAAGATATTTCTTAAAGTTAATAAAAAGAATAAGTCATACTTTTAAAACTAGCTATATATATAGAACTTATACAACTCAGTTATATGAGAAAAACAATATGCATTTGGTTTTTGTCACGAGATAATCACAGGAGAAGCAATTCTAGAAATTATCAGTAATTTTAAATACATAAGCTACATTTAATAATAGCAATAAAAAAATAGAAAACCAAAATAATGGTAGTTAGTCTGATAAAACTAGGGTAATCCCTGAATAATTTTTCCCTATTAAACAACAATTGCAACATTCAACGTCAAAACTTAGTGTTTGCGTAATTTTTAAATGTGTAGTAGAATGCCTTTAAAGTTTAGGTTAAGCTTACTATATTTAAACAAAAATAGTTTGTTGACAACTATCTTTTAACTAACTTGAATATCTAGAGGGCCATTATGTAAAGCTAAACAATTTTTTGCCAAAGTCAGTCTTGGAAAGTCATAAAGTACCTTAGGGCTTAGATCAGGAGTGTCCAAGCTTTTCAGAGCAAGGGCTAAAGAAGTGGAATATTTCAATGTGAAGGTCACAAATTGGCAATTTCAGTTTGAGCTTGTGGCTACAGCATCAGGTTTTTTTAAGTTACTTAAAGCCAAACTCCTATTAATCATTACACAATGATGTCCTAATAACTATTACAGACTGCACATGTCTTATAGCACATGTAGGTATCAAGCATTAATTACAGTAAGTTTTTTTCCTTCTACAATTTATGTACCGAGCAGAATAATTTTATATATAAATGTTCTACAGCCTGACTTAGACAGTCAAAGTATTGTACGTGCACTTAAGCATAGTATAATCTTGGAAGAAAATTTAAAAGAGAAACTCTGTTCAATAATAGCTCTCTGAATAATTTTAAAGCAATTCCTATTTTACTTGAGCTAATTACTGTTATAAGTTAGGCCTACTGCTTCACATTTAAATACGTTATTCTTAAAAGTTTTACGCTTCAGAGGTTATTGCTGCATTATCCTACAACTTGTTTGAAGCAACAAAATTTACAAGTATTTTTTTACATTGTAAATGGTGTAAATGGTCTGAACAACCCTGCACAGGATAGTTAAGGGCAACCTTGTAGCTGCAACTGCCTTGCTGAGGTTTGCATTGTAATCATATAAGAATTCAGTACTAGTAAAATAATCTCACCTAATTGTGTAGAGTCAAAATTTAAAAACTATGTTGTAGATCTATTTGTTCCCCAGAGCAACTTTTTTGGAAATTTCAATTTTCAATTTTTTTGCAAAGTTATAGACAGAAAGCTGTGCGATGGATTTTAGTGGTGCAATTATTATTGTATTAATCGAAAAGGTTCACTCTATATTGTTTATTATATTGTGAGTTCGACCCTGTCGGATTGTAGCTATGGACAGCAGTGGCACCACTAATAACCACCAATCAGGACAGTCACACTAATTGATAGCAGGTGGAGCTAGCTACTCGTAGTTGCAGTGCGTTGAGTAGCTAGCCGGCAGAGCAGCTTGGGACTTCATTTAAAGTAGTTGTTTATTCAAGCTCACTAATTATGTAAACGTTTTCTATTCATGCTAGCAGTAAATAACCTTCTTGTATTTGTGTAAATAATAAAGTTATCTTAGCGTAAACAACCTGGTGCAGTGGCTTTGTTTAAGTTGACCCACACATAATAACAGTGAACTGGCAAAATTCACTACAGTGGTGGCAGCAGTGGGATTCCACCTAATACAAATACCCCTAGCCAGAGAGTAAGATGGCCGACGAAGTCGTCGACGCGCCCAGACAGGAGCCAGCAGCAATAGAAGAGGATCACATAGGCGGCCCAGCGCTGCCTATGGACAGGTACCACTTGCGGGCTCCCATCTTCTCAGGGGAAGAGGATGTGGAGCAATTCGTCACTGAGTTTAGTGATGTGGCGGACATCTGCGGATGGCCGAATAGGGTTACTCTGATCCAGCTGCGGTTGTGTCTGACAGGGCCGGCTAAACCCTATGGCATAAGCCAGAATGTCGGTGACATATTTGAAGCACTACGAGCTCGGTTTGGATTAACTGCTCGAGATGCTCGCGTGCAACTGCAGAGTCTTAAGAGAAATCCTAAGACCAATCTGCGAGAGCATGCTACCGTAGTCGAACGACTGGCACAAGTTGCTTACAGCGACTTGCCTGCCGAAAGTCGACAGAGCCTAGCACTGGATGCATTCCTCCAGTCTATTAACAACCTCGGTCTGAAACAGCATCTGCTGGTGGCCGAAGTTGAGACTATGGAGAGAGCTCTAAGGCCTGAGAATGCCTATTTCCAAGCCGACAGTGCAAGTCGACCTGGTGCGACAGTACAGCAGGTCGGGGCAGACGACGTGTCGACGTCGCCGGCGAAGACAGCTGTACAGGTCGCAGCGGCAGCAGCAGACGAATCTACTAGCTTGACCACGAGCTTTATTCGAGAACTGCTAGCCGAGATCAGGCAACTGCGCCAGCGTTGGTAGCTGTCGACGACAGGCGCGGCACCGTATGCTGGGGCTGTGGTAGTGGTGGGCACTTCCTACGAAAATGCCACCGCGGCAGTGGGAGGCGGTTAAACAGCGACGGCCCACGATAACTTCCGCCTACCGTAGGCCCCAGTTTAACCCCCCAAGGCAGAGGCTACGGCCCCCACCCCACCGGGTGAGGAGGCCGCCTTCGCCAGAGTGGCAAGCCCCAAGGAGAGTGAGTCGGCCGCAAGGCCCACCAATACCTCCGGCTTGGGCACTCAAAAACCGCTTTGAAGGTTTGCTTGATGAGGGAGTGAACGACGGAGTGGGAGCACAACAGGGATTTTCCTCGGTTGCCCACACGAGCATCAGTCCGAGAATTCACTCGGCCGCTCGTGTGTGAGCGAGACCGAGACGTACCCTGCCCGCCCATGCAACGTCGACGACCCCCTCGCAACCGGAAAGCACAGGTGCATCCCCAACTCCATGCACATGAGGTGTCGCCTCAAGAGACAAATCGCTCAGTGAGCGCTCAGCCATATGGAGGCAGCTATTTCCTCCCCGGCAAACTTGCTGGCAAAGCTGTCACATTCCTGTTGGACACTGGGTGCGCCACAAATCTACTGAGTCGACGTCTATTCGACACCCTCAGTGCCAGGGACAGGGCTAGCCTAGAACCATATGAAGGAGAGTACGGCACGTTGGCGGACGGGTCGTGTATTCCTTTCTATGGGGTAATCCAGTTGACTGGTAGAGTTCGTGATCAGACGATCAGTGAGACCTTCATCGTCAGTCAACTCAAGGAGGATGCCATCTTGGGCATGCCATTTCTGAAACGACACAGGTGCTACATAGACTTTAGCAAGTCGGCAGTAGTGATGGCGGGGCGTGAGCTGGCCTTTGTCGACCGATTTGGCCGACCCTTGGTGGGGGGAGTGCAGGTGGTACAGCGCTGTACTGTACCTGGGCGCTCCCGGGCTACAGTTCGCTGCAGAGTGAACTGTAGGGAAATCTCCGAGCTCGGAGTGGTGGAAGGTGCACTGGGGGGCGTCCAGCTCGCTAACAGTCTGAATAGACTGGATGAGCGGGGGGAGTTCTTGGTCCAGTGCGTAAGCCCTTTCACGGAGCCGGTAGAATTACCGGCTGGGTCTCTAGTAGGAAAGTTCCACTCCGTGCAAGAGGAGGATGTAGGGCCCGCGCTGGAAACAGCGGACGACGCCCGGGGAGTACCCACCAGAGACGGCAGGGGGCCGGTGCCTGAACTTGTAGCAGAGTTGTACGAGGATGCCTGTGATGGCTGTGAGAGCAAGCAAGAACGCCTGGTGATGGCGCGGCTACTCTCTGAGTACAAGGACGTGTTTAGTTGCGGCGACCATGACATGGGTCTGACTAAGACTGTCTGTCATGAGATACCCCTGGCGGCGGGGACTGCGCCAATTCGGCAGCCGACCCGCCGGTTAGGTCCTGAGAAGGAGAGAGAAGTGAGCCGTCAGGTGCAAGACCTTCTGAACCGGGACCTGATTGAGCCAGGCCATGGGGCCTGGAGTTCTCCAGTCGTCCTGGTTCGGAAAAAGGATGGTAGCTGGAGGTTTTGCGTTGACTATCGCAGGCTGAACAGCGTGACCATCCAGGACGCTTACCCTCTCCCGAGGATCGATGAGTCGCTCGATGCCTTAGCTGGTAGCAAGTTCTTCAGCACGTTGGACTTGCTAAGCGGGTATTGGCAGGTGCCCCTGAGTCCTGAAGCACAGGACAAGGCCGCGTTTATAACGCGGGATGGGCTCTGAAAATGGAAGGTGTTGCCATTCGGACTTACGTCCGCACCAGCCACCTTCCAGCGACTCATGGAGCAGGTCCTGAGTGGACTGCACTGGAAGACCCTGCCCATCTATCTCGATGATGTCATCGTCATCTCCCCCGACTTCGACACACATGTCAGTCGACTCAGGGAGGTGTTCGACAGACTCCGAGCTGCGAGCCTGAAGCTAAAGCCCTCGAAGTGTGCATTACTGCAACGCGAGGTTAAGTACCTGGGCCATGTAGTTAGTCGAGACGGGGTCGCCGCCGACCCCGAGAAGGTACGGGCTGTGAGGGACTGGGCCGTCCCTGTCGACCTCTCTGAATTGCGGGCATTCCTGGGGCTGGTAGGGTACTATCGTCAGTACATACCAGACTTCGCCGGAATTGCACAGCCGTTAAATCGGCTGACCGCAAAAGGGGTGCGATGGCAGTGGACGCAGGCTGAGCAGAAGGCATTTGACCACCTGAAGGATCGCCTGGTGGAAGCACCCATCTTGGCGTATCCTGACCCTGCGAAGGAGTACATTTTGGATACTGATGCCAGTAACCATAATGTGGGGGCTGTGCTATCGCAGGTCCAAGATGGTCGCGAGGTGGTGGTGGCTTACTATAGCAAGGCCCTGTCGGCACCTGAGAAGAACTACTGTACAACCATGGCCGCCCCACTGAGACCGCAGGGAGGCGTCGCCTCCATGCCGGTCGTCCGTGGCAGGTGGTTGCTGTCGATCTGGTAGGCCCCATGCCCACAACAGCGAGAGGTAATAACTGGATACTGGTATTAACTGACCATTTCACGCGGTGGGCTGATGCACTGGCTATTCCAGATGCGTCGGCCCCCTCGGTGGCCAGAGCCTTGGATCAGCAGGTGTTCTGCTATTTCGGCTTGCCGGAGCAGATACACTCTGACCAAGGTGCCCAGTTTCAGTCGCAACTCATGAGCGATCTCTGTAAAGTGTGGGGGGTAAACCAGAGTCGGACGACCCTGTATCACCCGCAAAGGAACGGGGTTGTGGAGCGGAACAACCGAATGCTAGGGGACTCTCTGAGAAGCCTGCTTATCGGTAGGAGCCAGGAAGAGTAGGACTTGGTGTTGCCGCAGATCATGCGAGCGTACCGTAGTACCCCTCACTCCAGTACACTGGAGACCCCTAATTTTCTCATGCTGGGGAGAGAAACAAGGGTTCCTGAGCACGTAACCTATCATGTTCCGACTTCCGAGAGCAATGTCCACGACTACGTGGACAAGCTCGTAAAACGCATGGGGACGGCTCACGAGGTGCTACGTGAGCAGCAGTGGCAGGTCAGGAGTGGTGACTCTGACGACCCACCTTTATACAAGGTGGGGGACTGGGTCTGGATGACCAGTCATCGCCCCAGGCGCGGACAGGCAGCCAAGTTGCAGCCGAAGTTCGTAGGTCCCTACTGCGTAATTGAGGTAATGCCAAACCATACATACAAAGTGGAACGGTCTGGACAAGTGTCGATCCAGAACGAGGCACGGCTAAAACCTCACTGGGCAAGTCCTGATGCGGCAGGTCAAGCACCTCCTCTCTTAGAGCCAGCTAGGCGCCCTCCTATGAGGGGGCGACCCATGGCGTACCGAGAGATCGAGGAGATACTGCCAGACCAGGACAGGGCGGCTGATGCGTCAGCCGACCAGCCCCAACCTCCTCCACCCCAGGAAGAGGAGGTCGACACACCTGAAGATCTGTCAGAGCCGGCCCCACCACCTGTGGAGCCGGTCGACAGGCCCATCGTCCCGGATGAGATGGAAATTCCTCAAAATCATGAGGAAGAGGCAGCTGGGGGAGGACCACCCGTACTGGTGGACCCCCCGTACTGGCGACACCACCCGTGGTGAAAGAGTCACCAGTCGTAGCAAATTCCCAGTGCAGTTGGAGCGTAGGCAACGCACTAGGGCGCCTCCATCTTATTTAAAAGATTTCTTGTGTGATGCAGTGGAAAAAAATCCATCAGCTATCATAAAAGAAATCTGGGGGGACGAGCAATTGAGAGTTGCATTTCCAAGATATAAGGAGACGCAATTGTGAGTTGCCTACCCCAGTGGTGTAATACAAAACACCACCGGGGGTAAGAAAAGAGCGAAGTCAGCTCGCTAGTGAAAGGGGTATTATACAATCACTTTCACTGCGAAAAGCGTTCTTTTCTGATTCAACTGCCAACGTGCACACACGTACTTGGCAGGCTGGCGCACTACGTAGCCTAAGTGGGCAGCAGACTAAAGTCAGAGCTGTCTTATGGTAAGTCTACTAGTATAATTCTATTACTTAAATAGAATTCAAGCTGGTAGCCTAAATCAGTCTCGCTTTATCATAACGATAAAGTTGATTTCCCAAGTCAGGTGATTCACTGACGACTTGAGTGGGGCGGTCGACTACATGATTTAATTATTAATCAGTGGTTAGTGATTGCGAGACTCAGTCGAGGTGTCGTACTGACAGGTGCAAACCCCTTCAACAGTTGCTGGCATTCTGCTGCAGGTGAGACTGGAATGGCGGGGCCAAATTCCTTCTTTTGGCATAGCGCAGTCACATCATTCATCTCAACTTTCGACTAGATGCTGACTGCTTGACTAGATTCTTGTAGCGACATGACAGCAGTGCTGATGATCGTCATAAAAGAAGTGCCAGAGACAACTGACACAGTAGTCCTCCCTCTCCTCTCCTGGTGATCACGTTCCGGTATAGATAGAGTAGCTCCTCTCTTTTCTCTCCTGTGGCTACATCCTAATAATAAAACCGTATAAAATAATAATAAGAAGAAGAAGTAATATTAAAGATTCCTGCATGAAGTAAAAAGTAAAAATAAAAGTTAAGATGAAGAAGCCTTTCCTTTCCTCCTTTTGGGAATTCGACGGCGGCGAGGTAGACGTTGGTATTGAAGAGACCAGTCAACCCCCCTCCATCTCCCCCCTTTGGGGAGATTCCTTCGTACTCTCCAACCCCCTTTTCCTTCTCTCCCTCTTTGGAGAGATTCTTTTGCCACGCTTGATTCTTCTGGGGACTCCTCGACCCCCATCGCTTGGCTTCGACTAGATGAGTGTGAAGCAGTACCTCTCCTTCTCACTAAGTTCATGCTACCCTACATTATTTGGTGAGAGACCCCCTACCCTGTGACGGACCCGGATCGATCGTGTTACAATATGGACATCATTTGGAATACATATTTTGTGTTCTCTCATTCCTGTGTTGTTTTGATCTTTTATTTTATTTTACTTTAATTTCCTTTAATTTTTTTGAGATTATGTTGTCATACAAGCATCAATCGTAGAGTGTACTTTTCGATAGGTGTGGCGAGTGTGATGGATTTTAGTGGTGCAATTATTATTGTATTAATCGAAAAGGTTCACTCTATATTGTTTATTATATTGTGAGTTCGACCCTGTCGGATTGTAGCTATGGACAGCAGTGGCACCACTAGTAACCACCAATCAGGACAGTCACACTAATTGATAGCAGGTGGAGCTAGCTACTCGTAGTTGCAGTGCTTTGAGTAGCTAGCCGGCAGAGCAGCTTGGGACTTCATTTAGAGTAGTTGTGTATTAAAGCTCACTAATTATGTAATCGTTTTCTATTCATGCTGGCAGTAAATAACTTGTATTTGTGTAAATAATAAAGTTATCTTAGCGGAAACAACCTGGTGCAGTGGCTTTGTTTAAGTTGACCCACACATAATAATAGTGAACTGGCAAAATTCACTACAGCTGCTCAATTTTGGCCAATTTCGCCTGAAAAGCTGACTTTTCAGTGCCAGTAAAATATCTCAGCAGGAAAGCATGACATCTGAATAAAAATTGCACTGCTGGAATTCTGAGATATTTCTCTAGTGCAAATTTTTTTCTTTTTCCAATAACTCTTCTAGATTGCCAATAAATTGGTGATTTATACACTGAAAATGCTATATTTTGTAGTAGAAAACTAGCAGCGAGCAGTACTTCACGCTTCAATGAGCACGTAGAGATGAGAAGATATTGGCGCGTACATACTAATTACAGGCTTGCTAGCTGGCAGGCTATAATGAATAGCTCGCTTTGTACTTTGTTTATATAGCACCCATAATAGAATGTTGATAGATAACGCAGCCCTAATGAAGGTTGCTGCTTATTGGTTGTAGTTCAATCTTAGGCTAAACAATTGCAAGTAGGCAACTCGCATGCCACCCACAGAGCCATATTATTCAAGAAACTAAACTACATTTTAAGAGAAATTTATGATATTCTTAGTGAGGATGCCCTTAACTACCCTGTGTGGTGGAAAATTAACTACACTAAAAAATACACTTGTATAAAACTTCTTGTCAATCTAGGCAGGCAGTTACGCTTATGAACCTGATAAAATCGACTGGCAGCTCATAACTTAATAATGGGTTGTTGCATTTGAAGTTAGTGAAAATAACCAACTGCAAATTTTAGTATTTTGGTATTGAATTAAAAAGCAAATATTTAGCTTGTCAGGTATTTATTTAATAAAATTTTTTACCTACAATTATCTGTAAACCACTTATAAAAATTTGAGCAATTCTATCTCAAACTAAAAGTTTAAAGCGAACACTATTCTGTTTGAATAGTTATTATAGGAACTCGCAAGCCCAACCGATCCGTAAATTTTCCAGCGGTGATTTATTAGCTTAAAAGTTAATATCTAGATGAGAATCTAGCTGGTATAAGTTGTGCACTCCTAGACTGATACTTATGAATGAAGAATGGCTAACTAAACCTAGACACAAACCCAGCATTTATTATTACTCTTGGTGTCATTGCAGTTATCCAATCAGATTTGATAAATGGGATGGAGCTTAGTAGTGTGTCGTGTACACAAATACTAGTGAGTCAGAATCAGATGTAAAAGCAAGACAGTAATAGGGGTATGAGAAAGAATAATAAACATAAGAGAGTGAATAATGTCTATAACAGAGCAAATAATAAGGGTATGAGAGTGCATAATGGAGGTATGGGACTGAATAATGAGCATAAAAGGAGGAGAAATATGGGTATGGGAATGAATAATGAATAATAAAGGTATAAGAGCAAATTATAGACCAATGAGAGCGTTTTGTGAGCATATGAGAGAGAATATGGTTAGATACTTTATTATAAGCATATGAAATGTAATAATAAACGAATTTTTGACCATTTGGCACTCCGTACCAGAGAGCTTCTACTTATAACAATTATTACAATATGTAGGCAGTGGACCTGTTAGACAGACCCTCATGCATGTTTTCACTGTTCAGTAAATTATGTTATGTTATAATCTATATTTTATGTAACGTGCTTCCTATAACAAAACTCAGGACTAGTCATTCCACTAATATATTACAGTCCAAAAAAGGGTCAGAAGGATGAGTTCGACCAGAGCTGTATACACAGTAACAATACTCTCTAATTACATTTGCTATTATAATTATCGTATTCGTTATTGTTCTGATGTGAGGGCACAGGCACAGACTTTATAATAGGCAGATTTATAATTAAGATTATCTAACTAGGAAACTCATCTTCTCATTCTCATTTTTACAAAGAGTAATTGTATGTTTTATGTGTATCATCAACTTAATATGAACTCCCAGTAATGTTACAACTCTGCATTCCACATGCAGCATAAAACTATTACAGTATAGGTATACTATACAGCTTTCTATGGTACAATTTATGAAATTATTGGTATCAAGAGTTGTGATGATAATTTGATAACTGTCTTGAAGCAAAGAAAATAAAAACTTAATAATGTTCATCTAACAGTTTAACAAAAATTTACATCAAACATGTTCAAGTAAACATGTTATATTAGACACCTGCGCAGCGTTTGTTCACACTGTTATACAACCAGCCAGCATATGTTATTTATATTCATACACAGTTTAACTATTAATTTATTTTAATTTTCAACTCCAGTGCATTTAGACAGCTTCTGATTTATAATTGACAGGTGGGCGGAGTCTCACATATGATATATTGCTATTTGTTACTTTTTGCTTCTACATTCGAATTAGAGTGGTAAGTTCTGGTATAAGTGAATAATCTCAAAAATCTGGAACTTTCTATTTTTCTGACTAACAGAGTTTTTACAACCCCTCCAAGTAAAAGGTTGAAAGTCTCAATTATTTTTCTTGTATTACATACCCAAAATTTTGCATTTTATCAGTTGAGTCAACATTATTTTAAGCCGAACCATGTTTTAACTTGCATATATTAGCTGCTAGCTTATCTTTGATAGATTATTGCAGTAACTACTGTTTCAAACACACAAACCTAAATATGTCTTATTTCTGCATAAGTGATCAGCATTAACTACTTGTTGTTTGATAATGAATTAGGTGTATTCTGACAGTCTCAGACATGAAGGTAAACAAATATATTACACTTGAATTAAGTTTGCAGCACAGTATAAATAATATAAAAACAGAAAAGATGACTGTGTTAAATTTTATGCATTCTCTATATTGTAACTGCTTATATTTAGAAATATTTTAGAATAGCATAATCAAGCTATGTAACCTAATAGTTGAAAATAATTTTGTAAGATAGCTCAACAATTGGTCTAAAATTGAGTTATTCTACATTCTACATAAAGAGTCTAGACTCTAAAATTATATATGCTGTATTATTTACTATTTCTCATATAGTTTATAAACCCCGGACCAGATGTAAGCCTGGCACACCAAAGCAGACCCAGATGATTGATATATTACAAAGTTGTACACAAAGTATCATATAAATGTGGCAAAAAACATTACTTTATTATATATAGACTCAGCTTACGTGTTAATTTTATTAGGAGCTTAGTTTTTTAGTGGCTATTGGTAGCTCGTTGGGGCTTGTTATCACCTCCACTAGAAATATTCTTATATATATATATATTCAATAGTAACCTGATACTTACTCAGACAGGTTAGAGACAGATTTCACATTCTTCACACTCAAGTGTATCAACTCTGGAGCCAGTAGATGAATATTATCTGGTAGAGCTCCATCTACTATCATGTGGGTGATTGTGTGACCTTTAACCTCTTCCTTTATATCATCTATGGTGTATTTTCTTGTGTTGTTTAGACGCAATACCAATGATGTATCAAGTAGATCTTCTCCAGAGTGTCTGAACCAGACACTGTACGTATCTAAAATTATATGATATAGGTAAACAGTGTAAGAATTTTTGGACAAACTGTTTTGTTGGTAGTATAGTTTTAGTCGTTTCATAGATGTGCAATATATAATATAAACGAAAGAGAAACCTATAGTTATGGTGGAATACCTGTAGATGGGTATTGACTCATTTCTAGTTTCTTTACACTTTATTGAATGTTGATTTTTATCTGTAGCAGTTGAAGATGTTCTATTTTGTAACTATTTATGTGTCTCCATTATTAGATGATCTACAAAAGAAGGTAAATGAAATATTCTAGGTATCAATGATACAGTAAACTGTCTGTCTCCGTGTCTACAGTAAGTTGTCTGTCTGTGTGTCAACAGTAAGTACTTTGTCTGTGCGTCCACATTAACTAGTTTGTCTGTTTGTCTATAGACTTGGTTATAGACTGGTATACGAGATAGTAGTGATGTAAGCCCATTCATCTCATTATTTTAAATCTTCTGGTAAATTTATAAAAGATATAGATAGTGGTTTTCTTAAATAAAATTATTTTCTGTTTAATAAACAGTTTTGTGTACATATTTTATTCAATCTTTTTTGTGTAAGAACCTAAAAGTATGACAAACCTAAATGCTGTACCATAACATAAAATATGATATATTATATACTATATTATAACATAATGTTTAGGAATTCAACCCTAGCTACGCGCCTACCTACTACTGCATACTCTATAATATCCTGTATTCAGTAAACTGTGTGCCTGTGTCACTGTGTAGACTCTATCTACTTGGTAAATACTCAAGTTCTTATCATTTTATAATACTCAACATTTTCCACAACTTTTATGATACACACAGAATATGAGAAACATATGCCTTGTATTAACACAGCTAGATCACTTTCTTTATACTGTATGTGTGTTTCCAAGCATGCGTGTGCATCTGCGTGTGTGTGTGCACGTGCGTGTGTGTTGTGCGTGCGCATGCGCATTTGCTTGTGCGTGTGTGTGTTGTGTGTGCGTGTGTGTTGTGTGTGTGAATGTATGTTGTTTGTGTGTGCCTGTGCCTGTTTGTGCTCGTGTTTGTGTGTGCATATGCATGTGTGCGTGCGTGAGTGTCTTCTGCCTGTGTGTGCATGTGCGTGTGTGTGTTGTGTGTTTTGTGTGTATGCATGCGTGTGCGTGCGTGTGCGTGCATGTGTGTGTTGCGTGTATGCTCAGGTTGTAAAGTGACAACAACTTCAACACAGCCGACTTTTTTTCTGAACATTGTGTCATATTTGGTTGCGTACATCATATATACAGTATAAAAGAGAAAAAAATTTGGTTGCTTTGGTTTGTGAGCTTACTTTTCTGAAAATTTATCTTTTCATAGTTAATAAATTGTCACTATGGATTTTGTGATAGGCTAAAGCTAAACCCCTACCCCCACTTTAACATGTTTTTTAAATATAAATAGAAAACATCAAAACCATGCTTGTGACTGATTAAATAATGGCTGAAAGTTTATTTACTAAATCATAAAACTAATAGGAAACTCTACTTTTCTGAAGAATTACTACAGAGTAGTTTTAAAGTTGTTTGTTTGTTATATTCTTGAAAGTCAAATATGGCTTTGGGAAATCTTCACTTCATAGATAACTACGTAGAGACAATGTTTACAATGCAATCAATAATGCAGGGAGCTACAACTTCAATGAATGATTATTATAAATAAATATCTATTAGCAGCATTCACTCGTGCTGTACTCAGTCCAACTAAAGACAGAAGGTGGTCAATATGTTTTGGTAGTTGCCCAGTAATGGGCTTCACGTGATCAGGTCGCACCATGGTAGTGTTGAGTTCAGTAACTTCATGTGCTCCAAACTGTTTGTTCAACTTGAGGCAGCTGACTAAAGGCTATTTCGCCTTCCCTTTTGTTAATCATTCGTTGTAATCAAAATTTATTTAGGAAACTAAAACCATTTTTATTGGCTAATTGTCTACACCAACCTCTTTCAAGCGGCTATTAAAAACTATTTTACAAATCAGTCAATGATCCAAAAAGGAATTATGATAAGATTACTTCTTTAGAAAGCAACGCTGGTATCTTGGTGCATGAGAAAAATAAGATATCCAGCACTCTGAATGGTTTATTCAACAGTGTATTTATCACTCAATCACCTCTACAATAATTACCATCAGTAACTGAGAAAGATAATATAGTGGTAACTAAAGAAGGAGTTGTGAACCTGCTGAGACAACTTGTGCAAGGTAAAGCTCCTGGAGTAGATGGATTCACGAAAAACTATCTCACAGTAGACTTAGATCGGACAGCAGAAATACTGGTGGGTATTTCCAAAAATTCGATCAATACAAGAATAGTGCCGGATCACCGGAAGACTGGAAATTTCACAGAAGTATTTAAACAGGATAACCAAAATTTAGCTTTCAAATTTTGTCCAGTATCGTTTAAATATACAACTGAAAGATTTGATACGTAAAAAACAACATGGCTTTTGCTGCCACTTCTCTTGTGTTACTCAGCTTGCTACTGTCAGCCACAAAATATTAAGGCATATAGATAGAGGATATTTAGTAGAAGCAGTTTGTTACACTTTTCTAAAGCCTTTGATGTAATTGACCATCACATTTTTATACATAAATTGATAGGCTACTACTAAAATATATCCCTGTATTATTCCGTGAGTTTCACCGTTCTTGACTGGAGGCTCACAACCGGTGATCAGTGATGGGGTATTTTTAGATTTAGCACCTATAGTGACTTCCGGGGGGGGGGGGGAATTCCACAAGAAAGAATGTTGGGTCCAAAACTTTTCATTTTGTATATTGTTAATATTGCTATCTGCTTTACAAATAGCATTATCAGGCTTTTTGCTGACGGCAGTCTATGGTCTATCTGCCCCTTACTGATCCAAACAACCATCATAAAGTATACAAGCAAATCTTTTTAGACTGCAGAGGTGGGCAAAAGAAAACAATATGAATTTTAAGTCAAGGAAACGTAATGTCATCACTTTTGGTAAAAACGGGAAATATAAAGATACCTTCACTTATAAATTAGGAGAAGATCCCCTGAATAGAATTGGAATTGTAAAATATCTTGGGATATTGTTGTCAGCAGACTTGAAATGCAATCAACATATCTAAAATGTAATATCAAAGGCATACAGAGTGTTGGGACTAATCAAGGTAGATAAGTATCAGTAATAGATGCCAAAATTGACCTACACCAAAAAACCTCAAAAAAACGTAGGCAATCATGGAGAATTTCTTTGTTGAGCTGTATTACTGGTAATGATACTTTGTTTCCAACCTTACAAAACACCCCCCAATCACTGAAATCCCCAATCAATAACATGAATACTCTTATTAACACCTTCATTGCTATAGCCTGCAGTTCTAGCCTGTACCTACAGGGTTTCCTGCTGCGCAATGTCTGGGAGTTCTGTGCAGGGAGATAGTAGTGGATTTCTGAGCCTAGATAGATCCGAGGGTCCCACAAGGCCAAGACCGGCTTTTCTTCAGTTCAAAACAACAAAGAACGCAGATTAGTTGTAATCTTGTATTGCACAACTCTTGATAAATTGTTTTAATATTTTCAACAAGCTATGCATGATTGCTATTCATACAAAGATAGCTGGTTTTCCTTAACCACATGTGACACCCAAGTTGTCATAATTCCCCTAGGTCAAGATGACATGCATGTGTCACCCGTGGAGATACCATCTACGGTTTATTAAATAGCAAAGAGTTGTGCAGTACTAATAGAGAGCTGATATCTCATCATATAATTAGTTGGATCCCTGTATCACTCGCATAGATAGTAGAATATAATGTATCCTCAAGATTCACACTCAGATGGCATATACCCTCAAGACATGCACTTATATTATACACTCAGTATATGTTAAACTTCATGCTTTATAACAGCTTCATGGTACGGAGATGAAGTAGTATAAACTTATCTTCAATCTTCACTTTGAAGTTTAAAGTACGCGTTAATTTAGTTTTCCCTCAACTTGGCTGTTCACTGTGCATTCCTTGTTTTTATAAATTGGCTGTTTATTTCGCAGTCCTAGCATACATTATAAATATCATAATGCAAAACACAAAAAAAACTCTGGCCTGTACAGTGACGATGGCGTAGAGATCTCCAACAAAGCTCCAAAAGAAACATAAAACGAGAAAAAATTCATATGCAAAATTGTCTGTGCAAATTGCTTAAAAATAACAGTCGAAGCAAGTAAAACAATTATAAACTTCTTAGACATCACCCTCAACCTAAGCAACAAAACTTACACACCATACAACTAAACCAAACAGTTTTACTATTCATAGCAAATCCAACCACCCACTAAGCATAATTTCTAATCTACACTCCTCCACTAATAAACAACCATCTTCAATATTGTCCAATGAAACAGTTTTCAAGCAATCTACTTCCAACACCAGAACCTCCTAAACCAAAGTGGCCACAAATACCAACTATATACTTTCTCTCACAACTGCAAACTAATAACGCACAACAAAGATTCCAAAACAGAAAAAGAAAAGTTATGTTTGGTACAATCCACCATACAGCCAACGCCACAAAAATTGCAAAACATATTTTTTTAAATTACGAACGAGGAGTTTCTGAAGTAACATCTACTTTATTATAAGATAATTAACAAAATCAATTTAAAATGTAACTACAGTTGTATGCCAAACATCAAACAGACAATAAACACCCACAGTAAAAAGATATTAGAAAAACAGAAGCAAAAGAACAAAACTTCCTCAAAAACTGCAACTGCAGAGAAAAAACATTCTTCCTCATAAGAAAACTGTCAGGAGAGCAAAGTAATATAACAAATGCAACTGTAGAATCTGCTAAAATTTTAAAAGGATTTTTAAAATAGAAAATACACCAAAATTGCTATTAACGTAACTTATAGTTCATTTAGGGCCCAACACTTTTGTAACTTGTTAGTAATTAAAATGAAGCAAATGTCAAAAGTTGACAATACATTTCATGATAAACTCAAACAAGCAATATAATATTATATAATTTTGAAGGTGGTCACCTAAAGGTTAATTGAAGAGTCTCAAAGCTTTTATGAGTTTTTCATGACATCATCCAAAAAGTCTGGAACATTGCTACAGCTCAGCCAAAAAAGACATTGAATAAAGTAATATTTTGGGCATAATATTCTTAGATGTTACTAACGCGTTTAACAACGGTGACTGGACTACTCTGTAGAAGATGCTCCTGAGGCTGAGATCTCCAGATCACATTTTGCATTGCAACACTGACAACATAATATAGTGAGAGAAAAACCACTGATCCTATTTAACTAATAAATATATATTTTTATCCACACTTATTATTCTAACTCTGCGCTACAAAATAGTTGTCTGAATTTGAAAACTATGGACATGGTCTTTGCAATTTAAATTTTTAAATCTGGTCTTTTTAAAGATTTTTTTAAATTTCCGTGCAATAAGCACATATAAAAATTAACATTTTGTTAAAATTTCTTAGTTCTTAAACTTACTCACAATTTCTTAAAGGTGTCGCTATGCAAAGTTAAGTTATAGCAGTTGTAGCTTGCAAACATTTTGCGCTCTATAAACAATTAATATATGTTCAATAATTTTCTCTGTGTTATTAAAACAGAAAAAACAGCCTAATAAATAACATCTAGCTTAAAGCATATACTTGCCAGATTTTTTAAAGATAAGCTATTTAGTATATACTAACCTAATTTAGCTATTGAGATTTATTTACACTTACTATATTGTTGTAATTTCCAGTAATTGGGTTGATGTGCAATCAAGAGAGTCTATTTAGTGCGAGAGAACTTCCCCAAGATAAGCCGAGTTAATAAGAGTATATTTTGAGTATAAGATACATAATAAAAACGGTACAGAATATTCAGAAATCTACACATCTATTTAATCTATTACACTATTCACACTGACTAGTAGCGCGAAGCTAACTACTGCTACTAACTAGCGGCCTCGCTAATTGGCTGAGTATATTGTTCCGGGTCAATACGCGACCCTGCGTATTGTGCTGTTGGTAGCTCCACGAGCCACCACAATATTATATTATATCGCCTGTGATCTTTACACTTATCTTTTATTTTCATAATTTTCTAATATTATAATCCCCAACTTACTAAGCAAAATTGGTTTCTAATGATTTGATAAAGAAGAGACTTAATTGGTGTTCAGCCTACAGCTGCAACCAAAAAGCATTCAGAAAATGTCAACATAATGTTAAACTTGTAATAACTGGTGACGTTCTTAGGACTAGCAAAATCTCTGGCTAAGTTATATTAAATATTTGTAATGTACCCATTATTATACTTGAAATACACACAATTGGTTCAACAATAATAATATATAATAATATAATATAGTATATAATAAAATAATCTATATAGTTTGACAAAAATAATCTATATATAGAGCCATGTGTTACTGATCTAGGATATCACTGTTTTTCAAACTTTAATAAGTTATTATTAGTTTTTTATATATAAGCATTCTTTTATATATACTATATGCAGTTCTCAGTGTCATTATTCATTGTGCTGCTATAATGAAGTAGATTAGTTTTCGTGTTTAAAAAACACCCCTGCCAATGCCGATAAAGTTAGCATTTTGTATTCCTTCAAAATTTAAAATTTTCCAGCAATAAATTAACACTTAGTCATTCAGTTTCCCAGAGCTTATAGCTATTAATAAAGTTGTAGACTGTTTATTATCTCTCTTTGATAAGGTCATGCAACATCTATAGCATAAAATTGTGTAGTCTAATATCATGATAGTCTAAGCTTTTCTATGTGTTGAAATAGCTGCATAGCATTAAGAAAATGCTTCAGTATATGTATATAACTGATGTAGCATGCCTCAAGATAAATTCCAACCAATCACATTGAGCCAATGTTGGTGTAGACCAATCATGAACCTTTTACTATGTGAAGAAGTTTTTAAGAAAATCTCTATGCAATCAGAATGAGTTAGTTCTGGGATAGAGCCAATCAATGACGTTGAGTGAAGAGGTTTGAATCTGGTGATGCTGGCTGAGAATTGCTACTTGCTCCCTAGAGTTAGTGCACTAAGTAAGAGGTAGGCTGCAGTACATCATTACATCATCAGCGGCAGGAAACAGAAAGAAAACGTTAGAATATTCAAGAAACGAAAACAGATCAAGCATTGATTGAGCTTAGCTGTTTTAGTCTGTTGGCTGACTAACTTCATTCAATCACAAAGAAACAAAGGTAAGTTTTTTGTGTGTTTGGATTGCCTTTAAGTTACACATGTTATATTCCACAGTTAGTTTAAGGTCATTAGTTTCCAGATTCAAGCACTGCTTTATGTTATATATAAACGGTTTCCAGGGGATAGCTCGAACAGTTTTTGTCTCACGTTAACAAATTTTACATGAAAAGATAGCTCTTGCATTCCTCTTTCATATACTTTTTTAATTTTTCAATAAAAAATTTTCTGAGAAAGTTGTTGCATAATAAGTAAAATTTTACACCCTCCATGTTCCACTGCTGTAGCACAGGGGATTCATTTTATAAAGTCTAAAAGTTAAACTTGACATTCCTTGATATGTTTTCTCTAATATACTTTCTTTGTTTTTTGAAATTCTGTTTATGCTCTTCACAATTTGGTAAAAACATACACCATTTTGCAAGTTTCACTGCAATTTTCTAAATTCTTCATATGGTGGTTCTAGCTACGCTCCTGTGACTAATTATAACATTCCTAGTACGTTTGCCGCTCTGCGCTATCACAATAACATATAGTACCCTCTCTCACAAATTGGCAATCTATTGGATTTCTGCCAATATAATGTTCCCTGTTTTACATTAGCACTTAGCTGAATCATCTCACTATGTTACAATAATATATTGAAAATGCCTCAGCACAACATAATTCTTTGTTTGTTTGGCAGAGTTAATTTCAGCTAAATCACTTCACTTTGCAGTCTTGTCAGTAAAGGTCTGTCTATAGCGCAGCAGGTGTATACTTTCAGTTTCTCTAATTCACATATGATTATTTTAAGTACATTGTATTCTATAAGATCAATTTAAGGTTTAGTCTAGTGTTCAGTATCTAATTATTATGCATGTATGTTGTCTTACTGTTGAACAAAAGTTAAAAAAAAAACTTTACAATTATAGCCATATTTATTATACATGGGTAGGATTTGCATAAGTTGACAAAAAAAATTGCAACAAAACAGGGTTGAACCATGACCAACCAACTTATCGCTGACGCCTCTAACCTCTGGACCACGCATTCATCTTTCAAAGACGCGCACTATTTGAGTGATTATCATTACATAAATATTTCGCGCGCAAATGGGTTATAATTATTAGGCTGTCAATTCATGTTGATAGCAGTCAAAGCAAATGGTTTTGAACAAATAACCCAAAAGTTTAAAAATAAGTAGCTTGCGTATTACTAGCTACAAAAACAGGTCTGAAACAGACTGGTAAAGCAAGCTCTTATTGTAGAGTTTGCAGATGTGCTCTAAAATAAAACTTAAACTGTATGCTATTACATAAGTATTTGTATTCGAGAGATAAATGGACATTACTGAGTTTCTGGAAAACAACATACTTGAAGTTAACTTTGACAATGGTGTGTTATTTTCATCATAGCTAGCCTATAGCATAAATCTCTAATCATATGAATCTTTATGAAGCCCACAGCTCATGTAAGGGTGGCAATGTAGTTTGAAACTA
The DNA here is from genome assembly GCA_964035545.1 of Bugula neritina. Taxonomy (NCBI): domain Eukaryota; kingdom Metazoa; phylum Bryozoa; class Gymnolaemata; order Cheilostomatida; family Bugulidae; genus Bugula; species Bugula neritina. The sequence continues at coordinate 4,963,915 of OZ037772.1, read as the reverse complement.
AAAATTATGTTGCTGCACTGTGTTTATTATATATTATGGAGCAAAATTTGGTTTTTGTAGCCTACCCAAACACATACTACAATGCAGCTTATATGCTGGCAGCTGTAATAAATACTGCCAATAGCAAGGTTACTATCACTGCTAGCTTTGTGCAGTATGTAACCTCTTGAATAATTGCGCCAATTTTAAACTCTTGGAAGTTGGCCAAGTTATCATATCGCAGCCAGCCACCGGAGACAAAGCATCAGAGCTATTCATATAATATTATACTGATGCACTTGGTAGCAGAGTGGCTAATCTAATATAGTTCATAGTTCAACACCCTTTACTTTAGGAATACAGCCTCTTTTTTTAGGTTTACCTAACAAAGCATGAAAATATCTAAACTGATATTCTGATAATTTAGAGGTACATTTTGAAAACTAGGTTAATTGCACTTGTTTGCGCAACAACAATAATAAAATAGATATTATGCAGTATAATAAAAACACACATAATACTATATAATATATTATAATGACAATAATATAATATTATAAGTACCATTACTGCATTTTATAAATCACATGGTTGCCAAAAAAATTTATCACAAATTTTGTAATTATACATCAAAAATAGAACTAGCTAGGCAGCAGGTTAGAATAGAGTAAATTTTTAAAACATGAAATCATGATTTGACTATTGTTTTATTTAGGCCAACCAACCTAGGAATACAAGATTGGGTTTTAGCTGACAGTTTATAACATTTAGCTTTTGAGCCAGCAGCACTGGCACTTGTGAAGTATAGGCAAAGTTAGTGAAGCGAGACTAACAAGCACTCAAATACAAGGCATATTGAGACACAATAACAAGTCAGGAGCGTATAAATTGAAAAGAATGTGGAAGGGGGACTATGTTTTTCAACAAGCTATAACTTAAACATGAATTGGTTTTTGAAAAAAATAAAAAAGTATATTGGAGAACATAAGTTTCTTTATCTTTTCATATTTTTTTTGTTCCTGTGACATTCAACCTGTTCGAGCTATCAGTGGAACATTGTTCATATAGAACATAAAGCACCTGGCAAAGAGCCAGAAAATGAAAAGTATGACCTTAAACCAACTGTGTCAATATAGAAGACAAAAGTATGTTTTGTTTCTGTTCACAGGATAGTTAAGGGCAACCTTTTAGCTCCAACTGCCTTGCTGAGGTTTGCATTGTAATCATATAAGAATTCAGTACCAGTAAAATAAAATCTCGCCTAATTATGCTAGAGTCAAAATTCAAAAACTATGTTGTAGATCTTCTTTTTCCCCAGTGTAACTTTTTTGGAAATTTCAATTTTCATTTTTTTTGCAAAGTTATAGACAAAAAACTGCCCAATTTTGGCCAATTTCGCCAGAAAAGCTGACTTTTCAGTACCAGTAAAATATCTCAGCAGCAAAACATGATATCTAAATAAAAATTGCACTGCTGGAATCCTGATATATTTCTCCAGTGCAACTTTTTTTCTTTTTCCAATAACTCTGCTAGATTGCTCATAAATTGGTGATTTATACACTGAAAATGTCATATTTTTTCATAAGAAACTAGCAGCGCGCAGTGCTTCACGCTTCAATGAGCACGTAGGGATGAGAAGATATTGGCGCGTACATAATAATTACAGGCTTGCTAGCTGGCAGGCTATAATGAATAGCTTGCTTGGTGCTTTGTTTATGTAGCACCCATAATGGAATGTTGATAGATGACGCAGCCCTAATGAAGGTTGCTGCTTATTGGTTGTAGTTTAATCTTAGGCTAAACAATTGCAAGTAGGCAACACGCATGCCACCCGCAGAGCAATATTATTCAAGAACCTGAACTACATTTTGAGAGAAATTTATGATATTCTTGCTGAGGATGCCCTTAACTATCCTGTGTTTGCATTGTTGTATATTAATTACATACATTATAGTTAATTTGTATACCTATCATTTTGTCAGTTTACACAAGTATTAATTGTCCTGCTACAGAACATGGAGGGAAACAATACCTCAGAATATGAAAAAAACAGTTTATAGAAGACTGGTACATCAGCATATTATTAACTATTTAACAATATATCTAAATCTCTCTGAGTGTAAGCTGCAGGATATGGTATGAGAAAGAGAGGGAACCCTGCGCCACTACTGCAGAGAGTGCGGTATTTTACAATGTTAGTGCGAGCGTTACGAAGGGAATGTTATAATACCTATATGACTATAATACACTTAAGCTTTGCATTTAAGTGTTTATGTGCCTGGTGAATGAATGGGCATACATGTTCCATACCCATTACAATACTAGAGTTATAGTAAGTAGTCATGTGATACTGTAGTTAGGATGTAGTTATACTAGCAGAGTAGCATGTAGAGCAGTAAACAGAATGAAGTTTCATTTCATCGTTCCAATCATTTTATGGCCTTTGTATTATGTATCGTGATTATATTACAATGCACTCTGACATTAAAATAGGTCACATTTGTATTTACATATACAGAAACTACATTACTGTTGACCTTACAATATTGGCAGCGGTTAAGGTCACATTTGTTCAAACACTGCTCTTTATTATCTATAAAGAATTTTTCAATTCCTAACTAAACTTGTTTTTGTTAAAAAAAACAAACTCTAACATATTAACTGGTTATCAATACATTTAAATCTCTTTGAGTGTAAGCTGCAGAATATGGTATGAGAAAGAGGGAGAAAGGGAGAAAGAGGGAGAGGGGAGAAAGAGAGGGAGCGTAAAAGAGGGAGAGAGAGAGGGAGAGACAGTAGCCACATGTTTACATGCTAGCGGAGGCAGACACACAGTGACTATTTTGCAACTTCATATAGACTACAGAGTAAGCTGTTGACACTGTAAATAAAATATGGTTTCTACTCACCTTTGTAGGCATGGATGTAGTAGCTATGGTAGGTGGTTGTACTGAAGCAGCAATAAGTAGTGTAGGGAGGCAGTAGTTAGTAGGTCAGTATGCTAGAGCAGCAAGTAGTTTATAAGTGAGCAAAGGGCAGGGGAAGTAACAGGCAGTTTCATTTCTAACCAGTTTTATAGCCTTTGCTCTTATTATCACTGTGTAAATATAGTGCACTACAACATCAACTTTGATCACAAAAAACAGAATGAAGAAATTCCTTAGGCTATAGATATGCATATAGGTTGAGTATGCATAAAATAACATTATCAGCGTCTCCAATATAAATATTATTACTATGAGCATATAACCATCAAATACACACATGCCTCCTATCAACATGATGCATGGGTAGAACACGTTGCAGTTACAGTGTTCACAGCCCTAGATGCCTATATAGTTTTGCATTTGCATTGATGTGTATGTAACAATTTACCAATGTATATTTTTATATTTCAATGAAAAGTTTAGTAATTTTAATATTAAACATAAAGTTACATAATATGTTGTAATGACAATGGAAGCCAGCAAAGTTAGCAAGGTTTTATGGCCTATTCAGATATTATGTAAATTATTGTTTTATTGGAACCAACTTCCAATTTCTACTAAAATTCAGCTGATAAAAATACAAGCAGCAGAGTGAAACACCAGCAAATAGTACTTAGACTGTACCCAGATATAACTAGATACACCTTTAGACTTTGTTGAAGAACTTATCATTTTTACTACATAAATTATAGTATTTGTCTTTAAACATCATCAGTTAATTGTGTGCTAGACACCATTTGTTATTGCTAGTGAAATATTTTCAGTTACTGTTAAATCAAAAATGTATATATTGCATTTACTTCTACCATATATAAACATTGGATTTATTAAAGGAATTATAACCTCATTATTACAAAATCCATTTTAATTACAAAATAAATAAATAATATCTCAAACATACAGTAGACTACAGAGTAAACTATTGATATTGTAAATGTACTGAAGTATTAAGTAGTGTAGAGAGGCAGTAATTAGCAGGTGGGTATGCTAGAGCAGTAAGTAGTTAGGTGAGCAAAGGGCAGGGGAAGTAACAGGCAGTTTCATTTTATCAGCTTTATAGCCTTTGCTCCTATCATCATTAGGTATATATATATAATGCACTACAACATTAACTTTGTTAACAAAATAATATGTGAGAATTCCTTAGGCTAAATATGGATCTAAGGAGATTATGCATAAAATGACATTATGAGCATCTCCAATGTAAAGATTATTACTATGAGCATAACCATTGAATACACATATGCCTTTTATAACATGATGCATGGGTAGAGCACATTGCAGTTACAGTGTACATGCAGCTGCAGTTGCCTATATAACTTTGCATTTGCATTGATGTGTATGTAATAATTTATCAATACATAGTTTTATATCTCAATTGAACACTTTATAGTAATATCAATAATATTAAACATAAAGTTACATGTGTTTTAAGGGTATTTGAAGCCAGCAATATTTGCAAAGTTTTATAGCTTATAAAAGTTTGGAGCATGTGATTTACTTCAACAGCTGTTACTCTCACATATCTACCATACATTCTAGTATGACATGTAACCAGAAATATATCTGCAGGCTGTTGTTGTCCAGGAAGGTAGTCCCAGATCTCATCTTCTAGTGGATCATCAAAGTTAGTGTCAGTTTTACCAACTGCATATCTCACATTAGTCATTAATTGTTTCTTTTAATATTATAGAAAGTAAAAATATTGTGTTATAGCTTAAGCCAGCCAGTAATTTACGATGTTGGTTTTAGGTGCAGTATCACAGGAATTGCTCTCTAGATTATATAGTTGCCAGCATGCCAAAACCGCCATCAATCTGTGATTGACAATAAGTGCTGTTGACCAATCAAATATTAGGATACATATAATAAATTCACCAGCCTTTTCGAAGAGCCAAAAATAATCTTATTTTCAAAGGCTTATTTATAAAAAAAGATTAATTGCAAGCTTCACTAAATGTAATGCTGTTTACATGAGAGTAATTCTATTTCCGTGTCAAAATAACTGCAGTGGCTCAATACTGCCCTAGCCAAGCTAACATTGAATGACTTTTTAAAACTCAGAGAGTTTCATGGCACAGGGAGGGTTCTATCACGGGCCCAATAAACTAATTGTGTAGATCAGCCCTGAGTAATTAAAATATTTTTAGAGTTTAAATTATATACTGTTGAACTTGTTTGTCCAAAATATTTTTAAAAATCAATCTTAGTTGAACCTAATAATTTAATTACTATTTCTGACATTCCAGTAAGATTATTATATATTACTTTACAAAGAAGAGTGAGGATTTGGTTTTAAACACTGTAATTATTTTTAGACTAATATTTTATTTGTGCAGCTGTATTTTTTCTTGTTACTGTACCGTTGTCATTTGTTAAAAAATAACCTTTAGAGTCATTATATTGGTGTAATTCATATCATTAAAGTTATATACTGCTTGTATTATTTAATTTAATAATCTTCCTAACAACGCTGCTCAAGCAGACCAAAGCTTCATTGCGACAGTTCTTTTTGTTTTGAATGGAGTGTGCAATATGTAAAATCTGTATAATATAAATGTGAGTATAAATCTTTTCTTTGTTAATTGAACTAATTTCATTAAAATTATTCCTAAATAATTAGCTACATATGAGTTAAATGTACAAGTTATAACCTGGAGGTCAATTAGGCAATAATCTAGTCGTTCATAAAGACTAGTGCATAATCAGCAGCAATCAAAAAACTGACGAAACAATTATCTATTTAGAAAAACCTTAATTACATATAGGACTTTTAACAAATTTCATTGAATAACTTCAAATAATATGTTAATGAATAAACGTATTTCATTGACATTAAGATGAGTTATACGTCATAGGTACTTTAGAAACGCTGACATAATTCCCAGTATAATTGAAATTGAGTTTTTATGTTGAGAGAGTGCATGGTGATGGGACACACAAACAATTAATACAATTATTATATGATTAATAAAATGTTAGCCGGAGCGTGACGAAGGGAATGTTATCATAGTTTTATGACTATAATGCAGTTACGCTTTGCATGTAAGTGTTTATGTGCCTTTCACAAAACACTTCATGCTCAGCTCTCATTCTCTCTACTAGTTCTTCCACGTACACATCTACAGAGCTTTGGGAATCTGGAACATGGTAGTTCCGGTAGTTGAGATACGAATCTCTCGATTTAACACCAAGAAGTTGACAGTCTCAGATGTGCTCGTATGAGGCGTACTGCGGTCCGTGTTTGCACCCTCTTTCAGGATGCCGGCTCAACCCGTCTGCATTGCCGTGTTTTATCTTGGTCGATATTTGATCTGGTAGGAAAACTCGGCCAGGATTTTGAGCCATCATGCAATCTGACTGGAGGGTTAAGCTCTCTTGCACAGCCATATCAACAAGGCATGATCCGTCTGCAGCAGTAACATCCTCCCATTTAGGTGAGGTTGGAAAGGCTTGACTGCGTCAGTTATTGCCAGGAGCTTTTTCCTGGCGGTGCAGTAATTCCTTTTACCGGTAGAGAGAGCCTTGTTGTAATAAGAAATGACCACATCTCGGCCATCCTGAATCTGTAAAATTACTGCACCGACATTGTAATTGCTGGCATCAGTGTCCAGAATGTATTCCTTAGCAGGATCGGGTTATGCCAAGATAGGTGCTTTTACCAGGCAATTACACTTGAGGCCATTGAGCGCTTGCTGTTCTTCATGGGTCCACTGCCAGTGGACGCTTATTTCGGTTAGCCAATTTAGCGTAGGGCCACTTGACGCGTTTTGCAGGCATGTGACGTGCAAGAAAACCAATTTAGCCCAAAAATGAGACATCATGTGCAGGATGTTTATGCGTCTAACCTTGTGAGTGAGAAGTGCAGCAAGCTTGTGCGTGTTTGATCTATTTGGCTTATTATCATTTAGAGAGCACACTTTCTTTATTTTAATTCACGTCTTAGCTTTTAGCAAATTAAATTAAAACAGTTTCATGTAGTTTGCATTTCTGCTTTTATAATATATGTCATTTTGCCGATGATGTAGTTTTGAAAACAAACGTCTGTAGGCAAGCAGTAAAAGTTAATGCTAGCATCATTAACTAATAAATTTTAATATTTAAATAATTTTGAATGCGTCGTGTATTGTCACGCTGTTTAACTTGCGCTAATCCACACAAAACTGCCAGCTCCCATCCGTCTTCCGTGTACTGGCTCTATCAGGTCACGGTCCAGAAGGTTGTGTACTTGCTGGCTCACCTACCACTTCTTTTCAGGGCCCAACCTGCTTGTAGGCTTCCGGATTGGGACCATTTTTGCAGCCAGAGAAATTTCATGACAGACAGCCTTGGTTAAGCTCACGTCATGGTGCTCACTACTAAACATGTCATTGTCCTCACTAAGCAACTGCACCATTATCAAGCGTTCCCTGTTACTCCTGCAATCAGCACAGGCACGTCTTTAAACGTCTGCGCCGTGGTCTAGGATCGGTCCGCTACTGCCCATGGTGGGTCTACTGGAGCCCTATGTTATTGCACCCAATGACAGCTCCACATCTTCTTTCTGCACAGTGTAAATCTTGCCCCCCCCATGGCACCAGCCATTCATTCTACCGGCTCCGCGAAGGGGTCTACGCACTGCACCAGGATCTCCCCTATGGTTTACCCGGTCTAGGCTATTTGCGAGTTGGATCCTTTTGTGAGCCTCCTCCACCACTCCAAGCTGAGAGATCTGCTTATAATTAACCTAGAATCGTGGCCCGGGAGTGTCTATACATCATGCAGCTTTGCACTACCTCAACACCCTCTCCCTAGTGAGCTTTCATCCAGTCATAACTACTGCCGACTTGCTAAAGTCTATATAGCACTCATGTTGCATCAAGAATGACATCCAAAGGATGGCGTCTTTCTCGAGCTGGCTAACAATAAGGGTGTCACTATTTGCCTGATTTCAGACTCCACTACCAAGCTCAATGATGCCTTAAACGAGAATGCATGCCTCGTCTGCCAACATGTCATATACCTCTTGGTGCAGTCTGGTCTTTCATGCTGAGTGTGTTGAAGAGTCAACGTCTCAAAAGGTTCCTAGTAAATCCCAAATTCAGCAGGATGGTAGCAGTTTTTCCTAGTATTTTGAGTGGCAAAAATTGGCTGCTGCCATAGGGTTGTACTTTAATTCTCTTAGCGCTCTCGGCCTCCGCATGTAACGCTTTTGAAGTTTTGAGTTTGGGCAAGGCATGCGTCTGACGGCTACGAAGTTGTCTCAGAGGTTGCAGAGTCACATCTTTGGACTCGGGAGGCTGTTTTACTTCTTGAACAGACCACTTTTTTGCAGGCTATTAAAAAAGTTCTGAAGTGACCAGGTAGGAGCAATACGTCTGTCGTACAGCTTGCCAGTCCTCCTTGGCACCTGCTATTTGGTTGGAGGCACTCTTGACATCTTTGCAGATTTTAAGCAACTCTCACAACCGGTGAGTAACCTCCGACCTGCGACTGGTAAATAAGGCAATAGGCCAAGCTGGCTTAACTCCTGTCGCATGAGTTGCAGACATTCCCTGCAAAGATGTCTGCAACTACCACATTCCCAACATGCGGTAGCCCATACGGTGGCAAGGTCTGCCTCGACATTTTGAGTCTGTGAGCAGGCCAACCATCTGGGACTGCGCCGGTGCTGCCACTAATTTTTCCACTACCTCTGTAATGTGGGCAAATCCAGTGGCTGAAAAAGGGCTTGCGGTGATGGCTACGTGAGCTGTCAGTTCAGACTCGGGTGTAGTGTCCAACAGCTCTGTCTCAACCTGATGAGAGCTCACACAGCTCCTGTGCAACTGTTTAGCCTGCAATTGAGCCTCTCCTTTTCTCACCTTGTTTTGACTCCATTTTGCAGGAATTGGTGGTGAAGTTCTAGGTCACCCAATGATTGCACAATGGCACTGTAGGTGTAACGCTCTCAGTTTGCCGGTGACAATTTGCCATGCGCGATTTGTGCCAACTGTTTGGTGGCGTGCTCTTGCAAGGGTGTGCATGGTTTGCGCTAAACCCTTGGAAGCAAACCCCTGGCATCAATAGCTGATATGCCAAATCGGGCTCGTTTGCAGCAAAAATGCTGCGGACATTAGTTCTTAACCGCTGTTGTAGGAGTGCAACCTTAGGTGCCCACTTAGAGATAGTCACTACGTTTCTTAACTCTTGAATAAATTGCTCTACATCTTCACTAACATTAGGAATGTGGGCTTTCATACAATCTCTGTCACTAGATATTTTGCTGCCTGCCTCCTCTTCCATGTATCGGATTATTTTGAGTCTCAAGAGTTTTGGCCTCACCTTTAACCCTTTTGCGATCAACTTTGAAGTTACGTAATTTTATGTCTCGCTTGAGTTTATCGCGAAATTTGCTAACACATTTTGCATAAGTTTCAATTTCATTAATAAAAGGTTATACTGGATTTTGGCCTCAAATAACTTGGGTATTATAATTTTACGAATATTTTCTATTATAAAAAGCTTGTTTAAAGTGACAGGAGAACGAAATTCTAGCTAAAATCAGTCATTTTAATTTGACCTCTCAAAACCGCCATTGAAAATTCAAAATGATAAAACAAATTGTTAAAGCAACTTAAAAATTCTGTGACTTTAACATTTCTGTCTATTTGGATGTTTTCTGAATAGCAACTGAATAAAAAATTGGCTATGTATGTTTTAACAGCAGTTTGTTGCATTTAGAAGTAGCATAAAAATTTAGCGATAATTTTGAAATTTAGGAATTACATTGAAAATCAAATAGCTGGCTTGGTAGCTATTAATTTAATCAAATTTAATGGCTATAAGTATCCCATGATTACTAAGCTGCACCATCAACATTAATTTCAAAAACATTTAGGCTGTCCGGTTGAAAACTGGAAGTTTAAAGTAAGCGCTATTGTTTATATACGCAAAAGACCATATATGATCCATTGATCTGTGGATAGTGTCGCTTTCAGGGACATATAGGCTCTGACGATGGTTCGTTGTCTCCACTGACAGCTTTTCTTCCAGCACTTTTCTCTTCCAGCTTTGGCCATCTATAATCCTCTTTCCGAAGAGTAGCAGTTGCATCTGCACACAATTATCTCACCGATGCCACCAATAATAGGGTTTTGCTGACTACTACCAGTTTGGATAATATTGTGTGTTTGCACTATTAGAGCATAACCTTCATAAGAGGTTTGTTGGAGAGAACGAAGTAGTTGTTACAGTTGAACAAATAGATATATTTGAAACACTAATTATAAAATATTACATCAATGTAAAAAAGTATAAAAGACAAAGATTTAATACAGCAGTGAGCTTTGTAACAAATCGAAGCGTCGGATAAGTCTGGGCGCCCGAGAGGCCCTCCTTATGTGGGGAGGCTGTACTCTGGTTGGCCAATATGTTCTGGCAGTGGGGACCCTGGCGGCTCTTGTGGTACCCTGCACCAGTACTGCAGAGAGTGTGGTATTTCACAGTGTTACCCTGAGCGTTGAAAAGGGAATGTTATAATACATTTGTAAATATAATACAGTTACGCTTCACATGTAAGTGTTTATATGCCATTATAGAAAAACGGGGCATACATGTCCCATACCCATTACAATACTAGAGTTATGGGAAGTAGTCATGTGCTGCTGTAGTTAAGATGTAGTTATACTAGCAGAGTAGCAAGTAGAGCAGTAAACAGAATGAAGTTTCATTTCATCCTCCCAATCATTTTATAGCCTTTGTATTATGTAACGTGATTATATTACAATGCACTCTGACATTAAAATAGGTCACACTTGTATTTATACAGAAACTACATTGCTGTTGACCTTTTAATATTAGCAGAGGATAGGTTCACCAGTTTTTCAAACACTGCTTTTTAGTATCTATAAATAATGTCCCTGGATCTCAGCTATAATACTTGTTTCGTTGCAAAAAAACAACAACAACTTCTTGCCTGCTCCAAGCATCTCATTGGCAGATAAGATGCTGATTTTATTTCCTTCACTTTTATTCCACATAACCTTGAACTTGTTCTTTCGAAAATTTTGTTGATTCCTCACTATCACTTTTTAGTGACCAAACTCAGTTGGTAAGTATTCATATTAAATATTCTTATCATGTCATCAGATCAGTAAGCTGTCAGTGTATGTAATTATCTACTTGGTACATTCATACAGGAGTCTAGCAAGTTTGCATACAGAGTGCTTGGTGTTGGTGAGCAGTATGCAACATTTGTCAACAACACATTTCGAATCAGTTTAAGAAAATGCAAACCAATCCTCAATGTCTATCTAACATGGAAATATTTAAAAAGGCATAAATTGTTAAACTGTATATAAAATAACCAGAGACATATAGAGACACAGAGATTATCTGTAAACAATGCAGCTTATTTTTAGATGCTAAAAGAACTACTTGAATAATATCATGAGAATGAAATAACCTAGAGCAAGTTCATATACCTTATTGAGTGCTGCATATGCCTACTAGCAAAACTTTTTCAGGCAATTTGCTTGCAAAAAGTAAAAAAGCTTCTGTACAAATTCATAATTCATAACCTCTATTTTATATAGTATAATGAAATTATTGATAAGAAAATAAAGTTCAGAGGACTGGTGCATCAGCATATTGTATTAAAATGAACTTTGATATAGAGAGATGACAACTCTGGTTAGCAACTTATTATTCTATTCAATATTGATTGGCAGAACTAGCTGCTTTTATAACTTGCTCTAAGCAATGTTTTATATTGCTAGATAAAAATTTTTATATTGCACGCTATAAAAATAAAATGGAGTGTAAACAATCATGTTATTTACCTATTATTCTACTCAATGTTGTTTAGCAGAACTACCTGCTTTTATAACTATATATAAATATATATATACATATACATATATATATATATATATATATATATACATATATATATATATATATATATATATATATATATATATATATATATATATATATATATATATATATATGTATATATATATATATACATATGTATGTGTATATATATATATATATATATATTTATATATATATATATATATATTAGAAGAAATAAAATGATATTTTATTAATATAATGGCATTTATTACTAGTAGTTTTGTACACAAAAACGATGTGCACTCGTCAGATAAGTTTGCCGCTATATATATATATATAACAGCATAACGCAACCTATCTAAATCAATGCCACCGGTCAACTGCGCTTATTCAAGTGCACTACTGACTAGCCCATGTCAGTGTCATTGTTAGTTCCATTCTATTTAGTTGATCCTCCCTTTGTTCAGAGCGTACGTCGGTAGTGTAGTAATGTAGACATTGTTAGGCTGAGTGTACTAGAGATGCTACGCATTAGGAGAACAGAATAAAAGCCGAGGAGTTGTCCTTTCAATATACACAGGAGCACAACTCTTTACAATATTCACGTATATATAGTATAACTCCAAAAGAGTGGCAACACCAATGTATATACATATAGGCTGATATATAAATCAATTTGAATTAAAATAGAAATTGTATTCTATTGATAAACCTCTTCACATCTGCTTTAAAATATAATCAATAAGTTGAAAGTCTTGTATCTTGATAAAAACTATAAATGACTACTATACTATGCTATTAATTGTTATAATACTTAATGTTATTTGATTAGATAGATTTCAGACAGTAATGAAAATAAACTTTCAAACATTATGATGAGAACCAAATATACTAAATGTTTTTGCAACATCAAGTACTTTAAATTTTACTAACTTTAGAAATATCTGCAATTGAGTTGCAAAGTTTCCCTGTCCCTGCATAGATATAGATAAATATTGTGCTAAAACTGCATCTTTTAAATTTACAATTATATATATATATATATATATATATATATATATATATATATAAATAGGTATACGAGAAACATTGTTGATTTATTACTTTATTATAGGTAAAATAATTCTACTAATATTTCGGGTACCACTGTACCCATCTTCAGAGTAGCAATGAATGAAATTCAAAAATTATTATGTTACGTTAGACGTTATGCATGACACAAAGAATAGAGAGTGGCAGTTATTGTAAATTATTGAAACTTAGGGAGATAATCTTATTTTATATATTACGCAGGTCAAAAATTAATTATACTGATTGTTTTGCATAAAAAATAAATTAGAGTTGACAAAAAAAAAAAAATATAGATATCCAAGTATAAATAGCAAGAATTAGTGAAATAAATAAATAAACAAATAAAACCGCAACTTAATAAACAAAATTACTCCATACCACTAAAACTATATCAATAGCTCCACACTACTCAACTCTCGCATAGTTTCACTAATTCTTGCTATTTATACTTGGATATCTATATTTTTTTTTTTTTTTTTTTTTTTTTTTTTTTTTTTGTCAACTCTAATTTATTTTTCATGCAAAACAATCAGTATAATTAATTTTTGACCTGCGTAATATATAAAATAAGATTATCTCCCTAAGTTTCAATAATTTACAATAACTGCCACTCTCTATTCTTTGTGTCATGCATAACGTCTAACGTAACATAATAATTTTTGAATTTCATTCATTGCTACTCTGAAGATGGGTACAGTGGTACCCGAAATATTAGTAGAATTATTTTACCTATAATAAAGTAATAAATCAACAATGTTTCTCGTATACCTATTTATAATTAAATTGCTAGCTCGTAAAGATATATATATATATATATATATCTATATATATATATATATATATATATATATATATATATATATATATATATATATATATATATATATATATATATATATATATATATATATATATATATATATATATATATATATATATATATATATATATATATATATATATATATATATATATATATATATATATATATATATATATATATATATATATATGAAGACCTCAAAAAAAAAACGACATTTGTCCATTTTCAAAAAAAATGAGATTTTTCTTCCCTTGGATAGCTCAAGTATTAAAGTTTTAGTCATAAAATTATCAAAGAGAAAAACAAATTTTGTCCATGGTTTTAAGGCTGGATTTGAAACCCACCCCAAAGCAACAAAGACCTATGTCCAGTCATCACAAAAGAAAAATAACTTATGTCCAGTCATGTGATAACAATTGACCAATGACGGTGCGCATGTGAAATATTTTTAGACTAGCAAATTGTGTATTTATGTAAACTTGGTCAAATTTCTTTTTGTCTAGTTGTTTGAAACATGTTCAAAAACCATAATATCAAATTTGGTTAGAATTGATTCATATCGATAGCAGTTGCAAGTTTCCAAATTTTAATTTTCAATTTGTGAAAATTCGCAAAATTGGACATATGCCATTTTTCCTTTGAGGTCTTCATATATATATATCTCAATCTATGGACAGCAGCTGTTTTGGGATTTGTCCTCTCATCAGAACAAAACGCAACATTAGAAACACGTTCGTGGTAAAGTTGCTCCAAATTTTTTTGTAAGTGATGTTAATAACTTAGCTTAGTAGTCTACAAATGATTATAAACATCAAGTCTGAATAAATGACTAGCAAGTTTTCAATGCAACAAACTGTTATTAAATTATGCCCACCCAGCTGATTTTATTTAGGCATTTTTTATAAAATATACAATAAACAAAAATGTTCAAATTGCAATGTTATGCTTGGTTTTATCGAATTTTGTTATTGTTTTGGTTTTTTCAGTTCGCAGGCAGTCGCTTTGAGGTCGCTAATTGAAATGATTGATTCTATATATTGAGAATTTTGGTCTCCTATCACTTTGAACAGCTTTTTAGAATAGAAAATGCACTTAAAATGCTATTGACTAGTTAAGTTAAGACAAAAAATCTTGTCACTTATTAGTAATTAAATAAAACCTAATACCAAAAGTTGAAGGCAAATTTCACAATAATTTCAAACAAGCCGTATTATTATATAAATTTGACAGGGCATAATTTCACAGTATCTCGTCCTCAGACATAACACTTATGTACCAATACGAGATACATTACATCATAAATAAATGTTGTCTATCGGCAAAAATTTTGCAGTAGCCAATCATAGTACTATAACAGGGCAGTCTGAGTGTAGTATCTCGTTTATCGGCATAATTATAATAGCCCGTAGTTGAAGATGGAGTTGGAAGCTTTTCAAATACCTTCCACATATAATAGCATTTATGCTAGTCCTTAAAACTAAATAAACATTATGGTAGACCAATAATCATGAAAGCTCTACTCATTTGCAACTGGAGGATTTGTAGCACCACAATACTAAATTTCTTGCATTGGAGGTGCTTAGGCTGTGTTGTCATAGTGATATGTACTTATTGGGGCTTGGTATAAAATTAAACCTGACAATTATAAGGATTAAAGTATTATTGCTGTGGTTTCAACTGACCAACTTTGGAGTTATTATCTCGATTCTTCGTCAGGAATGGTTAGATAATTTCATGCAATAATGAGTTTTGGCTTTATATCATTATAAATAATGAGTTTTGGCTTTATATCATTATAAATATCTACATTGATGGCAGCACTGAGCTAGAATTCTAATATCTTTTCAAGCTCATTGGGTGGCAGATTATTGGCTAAATTTTATGCAGATATTGAATAAATAATGTGGTTTGATAGTTGTGCTATATTGTTAGGTTCACAAGCATCTTTAAAAAGTTATAATTATTGCATTGACCATAGGTCAAAAAATTACCTAAAGAGAGGGCAGACAACTCCAAAAGATTGTTTTCGCAGAAGCAAGTAAAATTCAGCTAAACTGAATACTCCAACTGATCAACATTTTCATCTATTAAAATTGAAGAAAAATTAAATATTATTATACTCTTCTAATCATGAATAGGCACAAGCTAAAAAAATATCTATTTCAAAAAATATAAAAAGTAAAGTAACACAACAATGTTTGCAAACGCAGACCTAAAAATGTGAATATTCTAGCTTGAAATTAAGTCTGAAATTCAGACTTTTCGAGGTTGAATTGACTCACCAGAAAAAACAATTAATAAAATTATAAAGACAAGCATGTAATTAAATATGTAATTCATTAGCAAAACTGGAGGAAAGCACTGTTTTTTCTAGAAATTGTTCGATTACATAATACATTTTGGGCAAATGACGTTTTTTAATAAAATGAAACTGTTGTATTGTTTGGCTAGATGAAGTTTCAAAAGTATTTTTAATATTTTCTCAAATAAAGTAGACATGCACTCCATTTTCACATTTTTTGGCAAAACATGATTGGGATTCAGTAGTCAATCAGTTAAGTTTGACACAAGGAGTTGTCACATCCATTCCAAAGAACAAGACCATCTACAATAACAAACATGGAAAGTACCTAAAATTACATTTAAGTTTACAACAGTCCTTAAAATAAATGTTGCCTTCTACCAATGTTAAATAAGAACATGATGTAATGCTATGTTTACTTAGACTAAATCTTGCTGACTTACAATGAAATTCATTCATTTCAATTTGAAAATTCCTGTCAATAACTTGACTCTATGCTAACAACTGATTGTAATACCAAAATCACACTGCTACTTTTAGTTTAGGGAATTCGTTTTCATTATTAGTTCAATATTCAGCAGAGATTTTTCTTTAATGAACAAACAATAGGCATACATGCAGATGAAAGATTAGGTCTAGTGAATACTAATTTTGTGCCTAACAAAAGAAAATGAAAGACTGCATGAAAAATTAACAACTCTAAAAACTTGCAATTTGAATGAGGCTCAGGCTTTTAGGTGAGTAAGAGTAACCAGAAGAGCTACTTTAATGGAAGAAATTACTGACTGATTGTGTCGTTGCAGGCTGCATGATGTGTTTTGATTGTCACAACCACTTTTGAAAAGGGAAAATCCATTAAATTAAGACTACTGGCAAACAGAACGATAAGGAAAAAATACCAAGTAGAAATTCACTTCTCAAAGCAAACATTATAGATGCTTAGAAGAAGCAGGCAATAGTGAATGCTATATAGTGTAGATCAGGATTCTATACAATGACAAGTAAACTGAAATTCCAGTGCACTTTGAAACTACTTGTAAGAATGGGCTTAGTGCTTTATAGTGCCTTGAAATTTTTTCAAGTCTAATTGGCACCATGCTATTAGAATTCGCAGAGAGATGACCCTTTAAACTTTCACTTCAAACTTTAATACCTTCACGATTTTCAGTAAGAAATTCAATTTATCTAGGTCTAAAATTTCACCGAGTTGCATTGTAAAAGCTGGTCAAAATGTTTAGTTTGTGATAACTTAATCAGCTGACTTCAGAATAACAATCATTGGGAATGACATCTTCATGTAGATATAGATATTTATGCTTATAATTATATCGACTGCCTTCATCAATCATCGATACTATGCTGCCAAATCAACTACTTAATTACAGTTGGAAACTTCAATGGGCATTGAATAGCAATTTAGCAAGTTATACTTTTAATATTACAAAAAGAACGTATGTATCAATATGATTTAAAACATAGGTGGGTACTCGGCAAGTGATATTAACTGAAACTGGAACTTTTTTCATGCAGGAAAAGCATCAACGCAACTCAACAGAAACTTAAAAATGTCCGGCACACTTTATGCTTTGGCAACATGCACACAATAACTTCGTTTATGGTACAAACCTTTTTGTTGATTGTTTTCCAACATTTTCACTAGAGCAAAGCCGAAAGAAATTTGGAAACTGCATAATGACGCCAGCCACCGTGGCATCATCTTCTCTGGAAAAGTATTGACAAATCATCACCCAAAAACTTCAGCAAAGCCTCCATCAATAGTATGTAATACTTCAGGTGAAACTAAAAAGAAAGAGACAATATTTTCGTGTAATTTAGCCCATCAATAAACGCATCAATAGTTAGTGTGGCCACGGTTTAAACCTCATTAATTTCATGCTATTTAAGGCTTTTACAACTTAAAAGATGTAATTCATCTGCAAGAGAAATGTTACGTATATGAAATGAGTAGAAGTGCAAAAGCAAGCAGGTATTAAGGAAGGAAGAGTTAGTAGGTGTACTTTGACTTGCGATAGATCAATGTGATACCAGATGTTAATTTTGAGGTGTGTTTACTCCAATCTCACTGAAAAGGTATAAATAGCTAAATTTACGAGACACACAATATTTTATGAAATACTGCACATTCATTAAAACTTTATAAAACTCTAGTGTGAAGGGTGACTCACACTTTTAAACCGTAGATGAGTTAAGTTGTAAAAGTTTGATAAGAACCTTTTACTCTATAAATTTATGCAACATAAAATACTCTCCACATACTCAACAGCTACGAAGTTTTGTTGAAGATAAACTTCCTCAACAAATATACAGAAAAAAGCTATTTGAAAGCCAAATTTCATTAGCATATTATAAGATTATTTGTGTTTCATCTTTATAAACAGTGATTTAGTCATTTAACTGATAACTAATGATTTCACTTTGTTTTTCATTCAATAAAAACTAAGTGTAGTTGGTGTTAAAAACAGCTTTCATTTCTCACTTTTTTTCTCGCCCTAGTCTGCGTAGGCAAACAATTGGATTGTTTCAAACACCACATCAGTAAAGCGTGACAGCATAGCCAGTGGAGAAAACAATCATCTATACTGCTGGATCAGTGGCAACTTGTGAGTGTGTCAGAGTAGTGTCTTGTTGTGTGACTCTACAAATAAATTATGAATTTGAATATACTACAAAGTTGCAAACATTGTTTTAACAAAACACAGCATTTATTTGATATTATATGTAAAGCTCAAGTTAGTATAATATATATTAAATAAATTTTAGCTTTCCTTTTGGATACTCTGAAACAAAATAAAAAAATAAACCAAAATTGGGTAAAGCCATGCAAACTAGAGAGAGAAAGGTTAGGAGAGATGATGGAAGAGAGATGGGGTAGAAGAGAGAAAGGGAGAGAGTCAGAGAGATAGTGGAAAAGGGAGGAGAGTAAGGTTAGGAGAGAGAGAAGGTGGGAAAGACAGAGAGTGGGAGAGAGAGGGAGAAGGTGGGAGAGACAGAGGGTGGGAGAGAGGGAGGGTGGGAGAGAGGGAGAGAAAGAGAGAGAGGTTGAGTGGAAGGTGTGGGAGAAAGAGACAGAGAGAGGAGTGAGAGAGCTTCCAAACTAACACCATTGACTTAAAAAATGTTGATAAAAACTGCAGCAAGTCTTTAAAAACGATGCTAGCAAGTTCAAAGCTCACTATAACTTTCAAAATCAATAAAATGTCAAGTTCAAAAAACTCATCTGCGAGCAAAAAATAGTTACAGAGACAACCAGGTATTGGGCAAGAGCCAGCTAATAGTAGTACCTTTTTAGATAAGCTGCATGCAGGCACAGTGAGATGGCATCGGTGAGTTGTGTCTTCGTTTTTATTTCCTAAAAATGAACATAAACAAATGCTAGTAATGAAAGTTTTCAGGGTTATTAAGGGTGCAATTTTATCACTTAACATCATAGCCATAGCAAAAATTGCTTAGTACAAATTTAAGAAAAAATTCTTTCATCCATTACAAAATATCCAAAATCAATTCCATTTATTCAATTCATCAAGCTGAAAAACCAAGAATAATCAGAAAGACAGTAAAATCACTTTCTCGTAAAAAACAGCTTTAGATCAAAATTGTTGGGTTCAGCTCTTAAGCTAAGACACCGATGCATTGAAATACAAAAAAGATCAGCATACTTTTGACTGTCACAAAATTTATTTTACGTGCATTGGACATTTTAAGGCCACCCGCCAACCGCGCAGGACCACGGCGGTAAAAGGTGACCAGACATTTTAAGGTCAATCAAAATCAAGCAAAATTCATCGCCATTTCGCTTACTGCTTTATGCTGCAGCTTATTTTTGCTTACCAAGTTTCTTTCTGCAGAAGAATTGTAGCTAGCTTCTCGATTTGCCATCTTTATTCCAGTCCCGGTTCAAATGACACCTTGATGGTATTAAATATCCATGCAAGCTAAAAAATATTTATCAATCAGTACAACAACAGAAACACTTACAATGATCCAAATATTACTATCACATTACGATAACATTACAGAGTAACACTATGATTAACATTGTAATATTGAAGAATGA
Organism: Bugula neritina; assembly: GCA_964035545.1. Lineage (NCBI taxonomy): Eukaryota > Metazoa > Bryozoa > Gymnolaemata > Cheilostomatida > Bugulidae > Bugula > Bugula neritina. The sequence continues at coordinate 4,943,858 of OZ037772.1, read as the reverse complement.
CTTTGTGGTAGTTTGATATGCTATAGCAAAAGGCAGAAAAACCAACTGAAAAACCAACCAACAGAAATAATCAAGTACAATTAACTAAAGTAAATAAACTCACTGAATAGTAAATATTTTACTATACTTAGTGAATTGATTTACTTCCATTAGGTTTACTTTCATGATTAAATGCTTCTGTCTATTTTCCAGTTTATAGGAATATAGTAAAAGTGAAACTAACTATAATTACTATTACCCTATCTAGTTTTGACTATATATTTTTCACAAATATAAACATAGTTATATGCATATCCCTATTGTGACTGCAGATACCATTGCGGTAACTGAAATCAAACTTCATTCTACAAGTTTCAAGTTTCTAACATTGTCCTAGTTCAAAGACTAACAAGTGAATAATTAATAACTGTGAAAGCTGCAAAAAGTTACTTTATTATTAAATAAGATACAACTGATTCTACTGTATATGATACTATGGTATCTGTATTAAATTAAAACATAATTATGAAAATCAAAAGTTGTATTTTGAGCACTTATATTATAGTAATTAAATTAACAGCTTAAAATAGGCACATTAAACCATGATTGGAATTTTTATCCATTTATCTTTATAATTATATTTATTCTTTATTCTGAAAGTTGACCCAACACTGGTAACAAAACTAAAAGTAATTGATTAAGTATGATTTATTCTTACACACTTTACCATTATATTTAGTCTTCCTGACTTTCAGTCTGTCATAGTGATTACTACTATATGAAAATGACTTTGACTTAGGAGTCATAATTATAGTCACGGTGTTGATAAGTCAACAGTGTAGGATTAACACAGCACTAGACTAGTACTACCTCCAGCTTTCAAGTTTATGTTAGGGTATCTCTAAGACTAAAGAGTAACCCTAATAATGTAAGCAAAGAGCAGTGAGTAATAAGCATGCTATTCAACTTCAAGTTTCACTAGTACTATAACCAATACCACATGTATTTTAATAAAATTATGTAGCTGGTGAGTGAACTATAAAATTAAATAGGGATCAAACTTTGAGCAATATTAATAGAAATAATATTAGGACAGAGGTTTCCAATTATTAGTATGTGAAACCAAAGGGGAATGGATAACTACTATTAGTATTATTACATTTACTTTATATTTAGTTTTACCAGTTCGTATTATGATTATCTTACTTTGAATTGTAAAGTATAATAATTATAATATTCATAGTAGTATATTTATATTAGTAATTAATATGTATATTAGTAAAAACATTTGTTTTAAGTTGCTTGTTTATTAAATTATTCTAAATCCTAATAACGATAATCTTAATATTAGTGATAATCATTATGCTCATCACTGTCCCCAAGTGCTATCAGTATGACCATCGCAATGTGAACCTAGACGTAAATGTAAAAAGGCACTGCAAAACAGAACACGGTGTGGAGGCAGATATCCATACCATAATACAAATATCGATATTGAATTTGATAATCATAATTATTATACAAATATAATGATAATAACTACAATGATCAAAAATAAATAATACCAAAGAGTTTTCGAATTACTATTCATAAAATCAAATATCACATTTATAAAGATATAATCATATCTATTATTAAATTTAAGTCAATTATACTAATAGCAATAGTAATATAAATAGAAAAAAGAATCATTGACCAGGATTAGGTGCAAAATAAAAGTCAATTTCAAGACAAAGAGTAAGAAAAATACTAAATCGATATTTAAAATTACTTATTTTTAATCTTAGTCACTTACAGTCAGTCTTAGTTTAATTTTTACTACTAAGTCTTTAATTTCAAGTTCATTTTGACAATAAACTTGAAGACTTTAACTAAGAATATGTATAATTCAAAATTCCAAACTGGTACAAGTAAAAGTTGCTACTGAAGCTTTGTAATACTATTTTAAATTATTGGTATGATAGCATTATATTTTGATTCATAGCAATATTGATAGTGACAATTTCAAACATACCCATACCATTACTTTTACAGTTTAAGTTACTATTGCCATTGTGATTGCCGGTAATGAGTAAATATAACTTAAATTTATATGACTATTACTATTACTATTAGTATTAGCCTACTATCACTTTCAGTACCGGTCTAGTATCAGTATCACCTTAATTCAAAATCAATGTATAATTTATCAAATTACTTTTATATTATCATTTATCAATAATATGTCTATCACTATGATATTATCATGATATTGGTTTTTAATTTAAACATAATAAAACCATAGGTATAATCATAATGATAATGATAATCATAATGCTTAATTTTACTTTTAGTTCAGGTTCAATGATTTAAGAGTAAGTGAAAGTTACTATAACTATTGCCATTGTGATTGCTAGAAATAGGTAAATATAATTTAAATTCATATGACTATTACTATTACCAACACTCAGACTTACTCGGACTCACTCTGTCTCTAACTCTAAGTCTGAGTCTCACTCCACCAGAGTGAGAGTGACACTGAATTACTATTACTATAACTATTACTATTAGTATTAGTATTAGCAAAATATATCAACCTTATGGTTATCTTATTAGTTATTACAATATGTTCGGCATTGATGTTGAACTAAAAATATTAATAGTTATTACAATCACAATGACAATGCCAATATCAATATGATCAAAGACAAATGATTCCAAGCAGTTTGAGTTGAAGGTAAGTTATAAGTTGAAGTAGTACGTAAGTAGTAGTTGATACTGATACCATCAGTGATAGGTCTATACTCCATACCAATGAACTCAATAATATTACCTATATATTACCATAAATTATATTACTATTACTATTAGTATTACCTATAATTAAAATATATTATTTCTTTTCCAGCTCAGTGCTTTATACCCTCTACATAGTCTAATGCCGCGCGCATGACGAGAATGTGAGGTGAAGGTCACTCACAGCTAAAATCGCCAAGGATCTGTAATCCATCACTAGTAGTAGTAGTTCTAGTAGTCGTACTACCAGTAATCTGGCTTCGCTATGGCACTACGAATTGAATGTTGACAAGACGCATGCATGTTTGCTGTTAGTAAACTAATTTTTACTGAATTTTAATCATGCTAAGCTGCAACCTATTTTCTAATGAAATAATATATTCAATAATAATATAATAAATATAATAATTTTATTAATTATCATAATCATTATAATATTTTATCATTTAATTTTACAACTATTACTTTTAGTTTTAGTATTTTGGTTTTACATCAAAATTTACATCAAAATTTACATCATTATGATTATCATTATGATTACAAAATGAAAATAATTATCATTAATCATTACCTTTTAATTTATGATTATAATTAATGTTAGAATTACCACAATTACAATCATAATGATAATGGCATAATGCCAATGATAATCACAATCGTAACACTAATAATAATAGTAATAGTCAAACTCAAGGATTGAGCCAATGATTCAGATTGTCTAAATTTAATTAAATAAATTTCAGCCTTGGGTTTAACTTTACAGTTCACAATTTTATTTTACATTACGACTGAGAGTCACAGTAAGAGTAAGAAAAATAGTAAGTCATACCTTTCTTGCAGTTATTTTCAAAGTTTGTAGTTGTACTAGTACAGTAGTAGACCTAGTAGTAGTACTAGTAGTAGTAGTAGTAACAGTACTATTAGTAGTAGTAGTAGTAGTAGTAGTACTAGTACTAGTAGCAGTACTAGTACTAGTTGTAGTACTAGTATCAGTGGTAGTAGTAATAGGACTGCGATCTTAGATGTAAGTCTAATGAAATACGAATAATAATAGTATAAGTATAACTTTTACATATTTAGTTTTACTATAAGTGTAAATATAATGAGTAATAGTAAAACTCAAAGTATATACATTAACTCAGTTTAGCATTAATGATAAAATATAATAATTATAATAAAGTAATATGATCACCATTACGATTATAATTAAAATTCTTAGTAACACTTTTATGATACTCAGTTTAATTTATTAACATTAAACATTAGTTTGGCTACCACAAATAACTAATAAGTGCTACTATAGGTAACTGTAAAGATAAGTATAAATTTTACTATAACATAGACTATCAGCAATAATAATATATCATATTGGTATTAAACTATATATGGATAATGCAAATCATAGATCATACCTCATGATAATTATTCCTAATGATCTTACTTTTTATATGCTGATGCTAATAAGTAGTAATTTTAAATTTGATAACTCATGAATGATGAATAAGATAACAAGAATAATACTGGACCTAGTAATACTATTAGTCCTACTACTAGAATTTTATTATCTTATATGTGTAATACGCTTCTTTTAGTAATACTGCTGGTCAAAGTTAGTGTTAATCATATTTATAGTTAAATGTTGAAGGAATAAATTAGTTCATAACATAAACATCGCACTATGTGAATATGAAATTTAATATGAATATCCCAATTACACTTGCTGTTGCGCTTTAGAGACTAGAGTTATAACTTATAACTATGATATAATAATGAATACCATTATTTTAACTAATCATATTACTCAGCTAATGTTAATGATAACTGTAAGTCTAAAAACCATTACGGTTATAGGTATCACTGACTAATATTATTAATAATATAATCATTCGTTTTATACTTGTACCTATATTTATATTTATACTTATACCTATTTTTATACTTATGATCATATCTATACTTTCACGTATGCTTGTACATTTTACTCATAGTATCAGGGTGGCAATTGAAAAGTCATAATCGATATGCTAATCTAATAATAGAACCAACTGCACTAATATAGTTGTATATTATTATTATTGTTGATTGACCGTAGTTTTTTAGCTGGTGTAAATTTTTACCATTGGCCTAGTTATACTAGGTTGAAATGGATAGAACTTTCCTCAGGATGTGAGCTTATCCTGATCCTAGTAAGGGTGTCTGCTGAATTAATGAGCATTTGTTTTCAGCTACTCCAAGTAGTGTCAGCCAGTCTACAATCTTGTATAAAGCTCCAAAGGCTCCAGTTACAACGGGATGACTTTTTTTATGTTTTCCAAAGGCGGGTTTATTCTAGTGCTAAATTCTGATATTTTCCTAACTTTTCGAATTTTTTTTTTTTACTCTGTAGTTAACAGGGACTGTGATATCAATTATCGTTGTTTCAGCATTATGCTTGTCAACTACTAATATATCGGGTCTCCTAACTTTGATGACTACGTCAGTGTGTATGTTAAAATCTTACAAGGTTTTTACATTATCATTTTTCAGTACTGATTCTGCTTGATGGCCGTACTAATTCTTACTTTTCTGAAACCCACGAAGTTCACACAACTACTATTGAAATTATCAATGCCAAAAGATTGTGTTTTTTCTTATATTCTCCTTCTGCTACCTTCTCAAACTCACTCAATACGTGCATCGAAGTTTTGTCTCTTGCGTTACACATTCCACACTTCTTGCTACCCTGTTCTCTCATAGCCACTTTATAATTTCTAGTAGTGAATAGTTGATCTTGCGCAGCTGTCAGCAGTCCTTCTGTTTCCTTTTTCAGCCAACCATACTTCAACCAGTTCCAGGAAAATGCTTTCATGTCTTCCACCATTTTGATGTATTGACCACGTGAAGCTTTTCTTAACACTCATCAGTTCTTTCTATCACTTTATCATTATTTAGTTCTACCGCCGTTTTGTTTTTTAGGAAGGTATTCAGTGTGGTGTTTCTATCAGTCTATGTTTTATTTATGTAGTCTGACATGCTGCAGTTTTCAATCTTTATGCATTTTTCAGTTGACAACATTCTTCTACCGCCTTCCCTTCTGCTAAAATACAGCCTGCCTACATCTGCTCTCGGATAGGGTGCACGGTTTGTTGTCATTAGCTTCCTTGTCTTTCAGTTCATATTTTTTAGCTCATGAAACAGTTCAGTCAAGTATACTAGCTGTGTAATGCACTGCTGTTACTGCCCATGTGTTTATTGCTTTGATTGTGTTCTCACCATTCAGTTTTGAATCCAGAACTTTTCTTATTTGTTTGTAGTACTCCTTGATCTTATTTTTCATTTCATATATTTGTATTCTATCAATCTCAAGAACTCCTAGATATTTATACGGCTTCTCACCCAGATCTTTGATTACCTGTTCATCAGGCAAACTGATTCCTGTGTCCTTGATTTTCTTTCCCTTTTTCATAACCAGTGTGGCACATTTTTTAATCCAAATTTCATTTCTATATTCCTTGTGAAGATCCCGGCAGTGTTTACCAAAGCTTCCAGTTCTGACTTTGATTTCCTATTTACCTTCAGGTCATCCACATATAGGAGATGGTTTGTTTTCTGTCTCGTCGAAATTTGCATCATGGAGCCGCTTCTGTCATGCGAATCGGTAGTTGGAGAAAAGGGATAGAGATAAAGAGTCTCCTTGGAAAATTCTTAGTTTGATCTTTATTTCTCCTATCTTTTCTTCCAGGTATTTCAGTTGTGTTTTCCAGGTTTCATGCTTTTTCTTATCAACCTTATGACATTAATTGCTATTCCAGTTGTTTGCATCGTTTCCAAGATCTAATTTCCTTGTCTTTACATATGCTCCAATTTGTTGCTAACTTTATTTAGTCATTCTGCATTGGTATTATTTTTAGTTGGATGACCTCATATATTTTATCAGAATGCTTTTGATTTCCTTGTCAGGTGCCTCTTTAGATGTACATTCATTTCCTCGTAATTCTTGATAAAAGCGCTTATCATTGTAAACATTGTGTTCTGATTATATTGATCAACTCATTCTGTATATCTGTTTATCTTCTGGCTTACAGCTCTCAGGTTTTGCTTCAGTTTTTCAATCACTACACCACACTCTTTGTTCTTTATCCTATATTTTTCTTCAACCATTCTTCTCAATGAATCATTGTAAGTTCTACTTTTTCACTCTGCTATTTTACTTAAGTCTGATCTAATTTCTTTTTATTTCTTCTGCAGTCGTATTTTCCATACTTGTACATTGTCAGGTTTTTTTTCCTTTTTGTTACACACTTGTTCTGTTACTATTTTTCGCACAAGCCATAGTGGTGTTATTAAGCTCAATGGTATTAATAATCTCAACACAGTTTAGCACATCAATAATCTGTTTTACTGCCTGTAGTAATTTGACCCTCTCAATGTGCCTAAGGGCTCTTAGTGTTGGTCGATCATTAGATAGTTTGTTACTCTGAACTAGGTACTCTTAAAGTTCTCATGGCTGATTTATATGCTATCTCATGTTGTACTATAACATCCTCTATTTGCAAATTTAGCTCTTCATTATCTTCTTCACCAATTGATGTGCCTAGTTCTTGCAAGGTTCCTTCTTCAATCTTATGGAGTTCTTCTTCCATAAAATGCTTGTGTTTCTTCATAGTTCTTGCTTAATCCGCTAGTCTCTATTCGCTGATGTTAAACTCTCCTCTTTTTTCCAGCGTTTGCACATTCTTTTTAAATAATTCTTTGATCCCGGTCTACAGAGCTCATACATTGTTTTTCTATAACCTCTCAATTTGGGTGTACTTTTGAAGTAGCATTCCATGACAACTTTGTTGTCTTCTCTTGAGTATCTTCTTCTAGTTGTGCCAGTAACGGGTTGACGGCCGTAGGTTGCCTGGTCCTCCACATACCCACTGCCAGACGAGACATGCCATGTTTAGTTAGACATACCATTAACGTCGTTGGCTTTATTAGTTCTATTTTAATGGATCATATTATTAATTTTAATTATTATTATTATTATTATCACTATCAGTAGCAAAAAAATAATTTTATATTTGTTATTAGTTACTACTTATAGAAATTGAGTGCCACAGCTTGAGGGTTATAAAGTCAGTCTTAGTCAATGTAATGGGATGCTGATACTGACATTTGGCTTCGAGCTCATAGTTAAATTGCTAACAACTATACCTAAGGATAACAGGAGTATTAAAATGTTAATTTATAAGGATTATAACCTTAGAGTGGAGATATTATTCTCAATTTATTTAGTTTTTACTTTACTAACTTTTATTTTATTCATCAACCTTACTGTCTATTTAAATAGCAAACTAAAGAATAATTATGAAGGCCTTTGAATTGAAGTACTTTTCTGTAGCTGATTAGATTTCAAGTATTAAAAGAACATACTAAGACAGAATACCATTATATGAGCTAGATTAATAAAGTGAAGAAGATTTCTTTGTTAATCAAAATATAGGTGTCACATATGCCTATTTTTAAGATTATGTTCTTATATGTGCTGTCTTTTTAATATTTTTAACAGTGCATCACACGGCTTTTACGACTGTCAGGGTCGATCCTCATTTTGCCATTTCGCGATATTAGCCGCAATAAACAATATATTTTCGTGCGATAACATCGACTGTCTAGGGCGCTACTGTTGACGAATCAGAACAAAGAGAGCACATGAGTGCTGTAAACATGTACGTGTTGTTATGGTTACTAATGATGATCTGCTACGTAATTTTTGTAGTAGACAACTCTCACAGAAATCATTAATTTGTCTTTTCCTTATTTAGCTAACAACTTTTGCCTAGAAAAGAGAGAAGGCAAGGTGGCTCAAGCGATGCTGTATTTTTTTAGAATGTTTTAGCTTAAATTCTGTTTGGTTTATCCTACTAGAATGTTACCTGCTGCAGCATCAACACTATCATTGCAAAACTATATCTACTTATAACAAAATCTTGATGCCCATAGCAAAATTATATACTTTATTGTGGCGGATGTGCAAGAGTTTGGAGTCATCTCATCAATTACACATAGCAACAGAAGAACACAATATAGAAATAACAGAAAGCCAAAGACGGTATACCTTTATTTTTAACCAAGAAAGAATTTTGTTAAACATTATATTGTTAAGTTCACCATAAAAAAACTGATTTTACAAGTGGTTACATCTTTTCCGAAAATAAAGGTGCCATGAAGCAGCCGAAAATGAAGTCGTCCGCTCACCAGACACCTAAAAAATAATTATGCAACATGATATTTTCAAAATTAAACACAGATATGCAACAGTCATCACCTACATAATTTTTTATAAATTTAACAAGCTTGTTTAGTGAAAGTGTATAATACAAACACTAATGTTGATAGCGAAAATGCCATGTTCATGCAAGATAGTAAATCAATATAAATAAGAAGTCATATCATATCTATGTTATATATGTATTCAATTCTGGTTTATGCTTTATGCCTTCAACTATGAGTGCACAACCACTAATCCTATTTCTACCAACACCATCTCTACCGCTAACAGTACTAACGTCAGAACCAAAAACAACTTCACCACTACTACTAATAATTCTATTATTTTATTATTATTACTTCTACTACTATACTACTGCTACTGCTACTACTACTACTACTAGTGCTACTGCTACTGCTACTACTACTTCTACTACTGCTGCTGCTGCTACTACTTCTACTACTGCTACTACTGCTGCTACTACTACTACTGCTACTACTACTACTGCTACTACTACTTTTACCACTACTAATATTGTTTCTACTACAAATACTGTAAATCTTACCAGCAGCAAGTTATATTGGAAACTGTTTGCTCATATTTTTATCATTGTATTAGTGCAATAACAAAATGTTTATATTTTAATATAGTCAAACCTTTTAAAAAGCTACGCTGCTACTTATGAACTAAGAAGTTGTGCTACCCACCTTGATATGCACTCAGCTCTAACACCAAGCAGGTGGTTATGATGCTTCTCCACAATAGCCAGGCTATCCAGCTGTCCGATTGTATGCATCTACGTAAAAATTATTGGCATATGGTGCAAGAAATGATTAAAAACCAGATAGGTGTGCTAGAATTTATACAGCATAATATAGAGTAAGGTAAAAGAGAACAGACCGTCAAGTGGTACAGCATAGAAACAATTACTAGCTATTATATGCTTTATAGAAGTTGGCAAATTGTAGCCCACTAGATATGAACTTTAGTTAGCATTTTATTTTGGCTTTCAGCAACTGCTTTAATCACTGATCTTGGTAAAACCAATATGTTTACAAATTAACACCTCCACTAGATAGGTATACAGGTCAAAATATTCCAATTGGTGACATACTAAAAGAAAATGTATATTTATTCATTTTTAAAAGATTGCTAATAATTTATAGAACAGCGTCGAAATCACTAAAGTAACAGCGCAAATAAGTTTATTAAACAGCATTATAGGATTGCCTATTACTAGTTTCATGATTTCTATTATTTTACTGGTTTCAAACATAATATAGGCTGAAAAAGCAATATTAGTTCTCTCACTTTTGCTAACTACATTGCTTGGAAGGCCATCATAATTAGATTAGATCAAACAAATGTGTTGACAGGTAGACTGGAACAGGCCTAAAATTTGCAAGGTATAATTTAAATTTATCTGGCCTGAAATTGCTGAAACTGACAATACAATAATATGAGAAACGAGCAGGGTTTTTTATTAAAGCTAGCAAAAATAATTCCTCTACATATAATTAACATACAGTCCATACATATAATATATTACTATGTCCAGGCAGCAGTGCTTGTTCTAGCCAAAAGAAAACTGATTTAATGGCTGATTTTAATGGCCAACAAGAAATTTATGGCGCACAGTGGCATTGTCATATTTTTAATATTCAAAATTACAGTTCTAATCTATCAATCATTTTATCAATACTACTATACTATAATCTACTCCTGCTGCTGCTGCTGCTGGTTCTACCACTGCTACCATACTGTTGAGTAATGCAAGCTAAGTAATTTAAATTACAATTAAAAAAATTATCGGACTTTCTTTTCTATTACCTGTCTAGTTTAGCATTTCTTTCATCATAGCTTGCCATATTAACTTGAAAATTCACAGGGTTTGAGTTAGACCTATGGAATATACTTACAAGTAGAATGAACCCACAGTTCTGCAATATATCATAAAAACATTCAAAATAAAACTATAGGAAAACCAAGTAAATGCTTCTAAGTATTAGCGCAAGTAAAGATGCTATGCAATCTATCCAACATGCAGCCAAATGTCTCAAAATAGGCTTCAGAGTTATAAATATAAAATGTTTCCAAATCAAGGCTAGCAACACTTCTGTTGTTGTGATAGCAAATTTTGCTTAATAAAGTAAGGAAACCAGCTTCCCTTGCATGACTCAATTTCTATTAAAGAAAAATTATACTCTCCTATAATCGCTGAAACACAGGCCTGTCACAAGTACATGAATGGTAAATTTAGATGTTTTCCTAAAACCATCATCAAAACAGTAAGCACACTGCAAAATATTTATTTTTACTTTTTCTGCTCAAACATTTAAATGGGCTCTGCAGGATATGACAAATACCAAAATAATTCGGCTTTGTGAACTAGCAAATATGGACAAACAAACACCCTAATATTCACGCCAAAAGAAAAGTCTACGCAGTTGGTGTTCTCAGCATTCTTCCTTGTGAATCAAAAACATGGGCAACATGTGGACTGCAAGAATCAAAGCTCAGCACTTTTCATACCTGGAGTTTAAGATGCATGTTGAGTAAAATCTGGGAAGATAAAATGATAAATGAAGATGTATTTGAAATCACAGACCCGGATTCTCTTTCTTCAAAACTGAATTTCTTCTGTCTTCACTGGGCTGGTCAACATGCCAAAGTATCTCATCCGCCGCACTCGATTGCATGCATTAATATCAAAAGGAACTCATCCAGCTAGAAGAACTTATATCTAAGGTTTGAGGATGTCCTGAAACAAGAGCTTAAGGAATTTTACATAAAATCCAATCAATTTACCACCTCTCAAATGGAGGCAAAGCATTCTTGCAGGATGGGCATTCAACACTGGAAACAATATAAAGGGAGCTATGGCTAGATGTTCAAGACATGAATGCTAAGGGTGTCATGTATATGATCACTGAGATATTTATGACAATCTCTCAATATACCTTAGCATATTAAATATGCTTGTAGTTATAGCTATTACTATAGTTGTTATATATGCTACTAACTAACAAGCAATAACCGTATTACAAACATAGGTGAATAAGAAAAATAATTCAACAGTGGTGATATCAGTATAGGTATTATAATTTAGCAATTGGCATACAAATTAAAAATGATGAATATAATGATGGTTAAAGTTATTAGATACCTAAACTTATACCTATATTAATTAAAACAGTGACTTGTTGAAAAATAAATAAATTAATATTCATTAAAACTTTATTAAATTAAAAGATAATGTTGAAGTAAAATGAACAGTTAAAATTAATTTATTCACAATAATTTTAACTTTTTATGATCAACCTTAAAATAAAAACTCAAGTATTTGTAGCAAAGTTTTGAATAAAGTTGGATTTTGCAACGGTTTGAGATACTTTCACTAGCACTATGTGCATAACTGTATAAGTTTTATCATATTAATACAGTTACATACTCATACTCAAATATATAGTAACATTTTCAATAAATCAGGTATTGGTATTGAGATTGCGTTGGTCGAGATAACATCATGGTTACTCACTTATGGTTGTATACTTTAGCTTATACTTTTAGTTACATGTACTACTGCCCTATTATTAAACTTAATCTTAGTCTGTCATCACTTAGAAAACATAGTTCAGTCTTGAGGCAAATCAGTTTGAGTGTCGTTAGTTTCATTACCACTAATCATTAGATTTAGTCAGTGTACTTAAAATTTATTGATCAATATTACCATCAAATTTAAGTGACTATTATTATGAATACTATATCTATCAAATATCAAAAACTGCAAGCTTAATAAGTATGATTAAGGAAATCACAGCCAACATGGCGATGATTGAATTGTATGCTCGTGCTATTGAGATTCCTAACATAAAGGTTAACCTTACATAATGATTAGATAACAATCATATTCAATTTTTCATTACTGTCATTTGTTAGGAAAAGCATCCAGTCATAATTACTCCTATGCTCCAACCAAATAATTGCTTAGCCCCATTTAACAAAAAACCTTTCCCATCAGGGGTTTCTCACAGGGATGCCAACTATAAACTTGCACAAGTTTTATTTAATAGTAAATTAATTTACTTATATAAAAATTATTACATTCACAGTGATACATTGATGGTCATAATGTTTTATATATCAATATCATCATTATGATACAATTATCACTATTACTATATGATATCTTATCAATAAAATTTCATAAAGTTCATGAAAAACATTAAATATAACAATTTAATTAAAACTAAATCACTGCCAAAGGGCAAGGTAAAGTCAAAATTAAATAAGCTATAGGGTGTAGGCTATAAGTGTAAGTATAATTATCACTATAAAACTAAGTGACTGATGAGTTGGTACTTGGTAGAATAAACATAAAATGAACATAAACAATCATAAACTAAAACACCATTACATATATGATTTATGACCCTTTGGTTTCTATTTTTAATTTTAGCTTTACCTTGTCTTTTGGCATTGGTTATAGTATTAGTTTAGGTTACACCACTATCAGTTACTATGACTATGAGTATGAGTGAGTAGCCTTGCCCGTAGAACTAGGAGTAAGAGTAGATCACTAGAAGTAGAAGTATGGGTATCGGGGTGTGACTATAAGTATAACTCATAGTCATAGTATGATTATCTTACTGAAAGTGATACTCATAAACCTCAAGTGATAATCATAATGATACTCAGCATGACATGTAAGGTGTATGATAGTCAGTCTCGGTTATACAGAGTAGAATATCAAACTTTAAGTTTAACTGCTACTTTGAAGTAGGACTTAGACATCACCATTTATGGGTATGTCATGCCGTCATAGACTATAGACATAGTATAAGGTTCTAATACTATAAGTATAACTATTACTACTATAAGTATAAGTCTTTAAGTTTAAGTATAACTATATTTACTATTGATTAATTTCGATTTGATACTATTACTATTACTATTAGTAATACTGTATTAGTATTAGTATTACACTTTACAGTATTACTATTAGTATTAGTTGATCCCATACTGATAGTGATACTCATACCACTACCATTATGATTATGATTAAGAGTACTACAGTGAGTTATACTCACAGCTATACTGATTACTAATTTAAGATCACTCTAATCAGTAACTGTTATCACTAAGTATTAGTGGATTATTTATCATTTTATGATTTTATCATAGTCATAGTGAAACTGATTGAGTAATACTTATAGTTATAGCTATATTCATATTGGTAGTGATACTGATAGTGATGCTGATAGACTTAGACTTAGAGTGTGAGTCAGAGTGAGAGCGATATTCATGTTTATAAATATGATTATAACTAAGACTAAGAGTAAGAGCAAATGTAAAGTCTAATCGTGACATTATAACTATTACCATTAGTGCATTCGTATTACTATTAGTATTAGTATTACTAATTATTAATCTATTTTCCAATAATAACCATGCATATGCCCTAGCCTATAACTATAAGTTTGAGCACGCCTATGGTATTCAAAATTGAAATTGAATCTTTGGGTCATTTGACCAAAGGAGCCGCGGACTCAATTAGGCATTGGACCTTGGGGGCGATTCTAGTGTTCAAGTAGAACCGATATTCGGTCAAAACAGGTCTGGTCTATCATGGTGGCCAGTAATTTATCTGCGCAAATTTACTCGACTCTTGTGTTCATAATAAACTCGGCCTGACTACTCCGCAAATGGGGCGATAATCATAAATTTCATAATAATATATTATTAGAGACTAATTTAGTATGTATACACATGTCGGTAATTACAATCTAGTTCCATTCTTCAGGAAAACCCATTACGGATCAGGTTGGTACTATTGCTATTAGGTTGAGAATATTATTAGTAAAACAATCACAATGTGCTCATTTTTGATATAAATTATTATTACTACTAGTACAGTAGTAGTACTAGTAGTAGTAGTACTCTAGTTACTAGTACTAGTAGTAGTAGTACTAGTAGGCCCACTAGTAGTTATGGTGTCTAATACCTTGATTGAGAACTGTGAAAATCATTAGATTTAGTGATAACAGACTACCACTGTAAGTCTGTAAGTGCTTTAGTACTAGATGTACCACAAGTATCAATGCTTTAGGTTTTTATGGTGTTAAATACTCATTTTTTACAGTGATTGTTATTTTATTGGTACGTGTTCTGTTACTTGTCAGTATTGTTACAATTCCAAATGAATAAGCCATTTTAAGTAAATACTCTTATACGGTGTGAATATTGATATGAATTATATGTTTCACATTTACCGCTATAGTTTTATCAGTATGATATACATTTTTTTAATAATAATGATCATAAAACATCATCATTAAAAGTGTAAAGTTTTACTCCACTTTTTGGGACCAGTTGCTGCTTCTGGTAGCATAGGTAGAGTCTTTGCTCATTTATCCTAACACACTAAGGTTTGAGTTTTATCTTTATTGCAACATCCAAAAACCTTTGCCGACCTTGTTCTTACAATCAACTATGAAACCTTGTGAGTCTATGCCTAGTAGATGCATTACTGATAAATAACTAATAATATCTGCTTGTTATATGGGGAAGAATTTTTTGCATAGTAATTTTTCTCGTGTTTGTATTTTGATTTTTCTAATGTCAATATACTTAAGAAATATCCTGGAAAGCATTTTTTGCCAGTTCATTTCTTCTCTTTATTTCTTGTTCATTTTAACCATGCAATATCAGTTATTAACTCTCCAAGGTATACTGTTTTAATTATTCGTTGCTCTGGTGTAGCATCTAGGATGGTGTTGATATTAAGTGTGGTGCAGACTTTTTGAAAATCATGGCTTTTGTTTTAAAACCTTTCTTATCCATATCACAAAGTTTTCTTGCTTGTTTACCGCAATGAGTCTTAATCTAAATAAAAAAGCAATATTTGATCAATTAAATTTTCAATCTGAAATTGGTTTTCAAACTGCTTTTGCCATTTAGTGTTCTTTTGCTGATGCTATATTAATGTGATTTTAAAAGGGAGTTTGCTGCGTTATTAGATGTACTTATAATATGGGTATTTAAGTTCAATGGGAATATAAATATCCTTTTCATTATTGAAATGTTCACAATGACAACTCTGTTCATATGAGCTGCTGACTACAACTTAAAAGTTATCTGTTTGGAATGATTTTTATAGACTCTTGATAATGATTGCGTATGATTTACAATACAATACTATTTACCAACTATTGTTCGATGGTCACATGTCTTGTTTTATTTTTTCATCTTTTTTGTTTTCAATATGAGCAAACAAATAAGAATTGTATGGGTACGTTAAATTATTATTTAATTTTTCAGAATATTTCAGTTGGTGACCACTGTGGAGGAATTGAATGGAAAGCTGCAAAGACGGTTTCAGGCACTTATATGTAAGGCATTGGATATGGAGAGAGGGAGATCTGTGCTTATCCTTATATAATGCAAGTAAGTTAATTAATGTATTGCTGGCTTTTATTTATATGCATATAAAGTTTGTTTAGTGACTATTTGTGCTTGAAATTATTTGCAAAATTTAATTTGTCCTCTGCTTATAAAAATCTATTCAGAACTTTTTGCCTGTAGAATCTTCAACGTTTTAATTATATTTTTTTGGAGTTTTAGAAACAATTTCTTGGTACACAATCTGTTGCTACCAATGTAAGGTGACGGTACTTCTCTTGACTTCTAAAATGCAAGCAAAGCTTGTTTCCTCTCACGATTACTTTTTGAGTGTGATGTTCGCTAAGGCACACATTTGAACATGTCAGTTACTACACTTTAATAGATGTTTTAGTATTAGATATATTTTAGTTTTAGGTAACATGAAATATTGAAAATAATGTATGCGAATCTGGTGAATGTTTAGACTTCAACTACCCCTATGCAAATGCAGGTTTAAACCATATAATCAAACTAAAAATCAATTATTTTTCTTTATATTTGATTTCTAGTTTTTTAGGTGAGAACTTGTTTTGTTTTGTTAAAAATTGTGGTTGGAAAATATCCTTATTCACCAGGCCACAGCTGCAACATTTACACTGCATGTCATCGTGATTTATGATTGAAGGCTAAGTGCAGTGGTAGAGTGTGGCAAGGCATAGGTCTAAGTACTGAAGAGACCACGGAGCAGAAAAATATTTATATCTCAAGATGTGGCTTGATTACACAGCATATGAATTATGATGGTAACAAAATATATGCCTTTCAACTTTAAAGTTTTTTTAAGCTTGCATTAATCTTATTCAAGATAGTATCTGTCCAAGCATTTAACAGCACATTGTATAAGGTTTTGCAAATGTTATTTAACTTTGTTTACTACTTGTTTTTTGCTATTTTCAACAACTCGAACATGCCGCCAGTTTTTGTAATTTTCAAACAAGAAATTTCACAAACTCCATCAAATTGATTCAAATAGATGTTATATGCACTATGCAGTTACAAAAGAATATTTTATTAACTAATTATGAGTCATAGTGTGTTGTAAAAATCTAAAACTTAACTATGTATTATTATGTCTCGTAAGACTATTTTTCAAAAAATTCCAAAGGGTTTTATTTATATATAACTCAAAGCCTGAAAGTTTTTTTTTGTCCAAAGTTCTTATTGTGACAATTAAAAGTCGCATCATAGTTTTTATTCTGTTGAATTACTTCATCACCCTTCGAAATTATTTCTTTCACTATGATTATTATAGTTGCTACCTATGATTACCTAATTCAACATATATTCTTATTGTTATCAATTTTTTTTCATAACTGTCTTAATTCCATTTTCAAAAACGTATTTAAAAATGATATTAGCAAGTTGAATAGTTAGTTAAATGTGGCTTCAGATGCCATACGTGCATACATTGTCACTTTTTACATAGGCAATCATTGTATTTCCTAAATTAATTATTTCTTTTTAGTTTAAAATGAACTACTCGATGGCTGTTGTGGTGAAGCTGAAAAATGCTGACATAGAAGATGTAATGGAAAGACTTTGTTTTGCTTGTCCAGGTAAATCATTTGTACAAAATTAAAAGTCTATTATGATAACAGATGATCTAAAAATAAATTGCATATCTTAAGGCTTAGTGGTAATATAATATACTTTGAGCACAAATTTAAATGATTAAAAAGCCCTGCATTGCTTACCTAGTATATTATCTCTTTACACATATTAGAAAAAGAAGTCATCATAATTTTTTTACTACAGAACATAGTCAAATTATTACATTTACTTTTACATGAATAATCAGTTTCTCAGTTTTTTTCTTTATCTTCATGAACAAGCATTAACTTTGAAGACCTAAAAATAATGCACACAATTTTGAGGTATTTTTCTTCTTAAGTGTTTAAAATGTTTGACAGTTGGAAGAATATTTGGACATGATGTCAGTATGTTTCCTAGTTTTTCATATGGTTGAACTTGATTTTTGTCATTCTCCTATACTCCTCAAGTGTGGAGTCCTGAATGTACACTTTTACTACGCTATTGTTCAGGGTTGTTTTAATTTTACTCTGTTACTTTACTATATTTTAATCAACAAACCCCTAATTTATATTGATGGTATTTATGGTTATATTTTAGTCAAGCTGACCTAACACTTGTTCAGTTCAGGCTCATCAATGTATGTTTGGTTTAGAAAATTAAACTGCAATGTGAAGTATTCAGACTAGTTACTTAACTAAAAAATGCACTAAATGCAAGGAAATATTATGTTAATATTTGTTACCATAGTTCATTTCAAACTCATACATGTGATCAACAAAATACTTCATTTTGTTTTGCAGTGTAATCAAGATGAAATTATGAATGATGAAATTATGGATGGCAGCCAATTTATTTTGACTATCAGACAAGGACTACAGTTTTTATGGTAATTTCAATTTTTGAATATATCTCTTATATTATACATAAAATGTTCACCTTCTGCTTTAATTTGCAGCCAGGTTTTACTCATGGCTGCTGTATTCAAGTCACCTCATCACACAGCCAATCTACAAGACTGTCATAAAAGTTGCTATTATATTTTTTCACCAATTAATTAAAAGAAATAGAACTTCGGCTTCACAAGTGGTGTCACTCTCATACTCATTGTTTTACTTAATTTTGCCATCCTCCTATTCTTCACTGTATTCTTTTAGGTCGCAGTGTTCTGCACTAATCTATGATCTCTTTTGATTTTTAACCCCCATGTTTAAATGTTTTGGTCTTGCTCCCTTTTTCTGGAGTTTCACACTGATGTAGCTGATTCCCTTCTTGTTTTATTGTTCTCTGCTGCATAGGTGCCCATATTATTCCAGCCTTCTCTTTCCCACAAATATAGTTACTGCATTTACTGCCGCCCTGTCTCAGATCCCTTCATTTCTGGGAACGAAGCAATATTCCGAAGGCCCATTGCTCCGAAGGTCCATTAGTCCGAAAATTAGTACACACAGGCATCCTCACTGAGAATATCATTAATATCACTCACAATTCAGTTTAAGTTCTTGCTATATTATTGATCTGTGGGTGGCATGCGTGTTGCCTATTTGTGATTGTTTAGCCTGAGATTACACTATGATCAATAAGGGCTGTATCGTTTATCAACATTCCATTATGGCTGCTCCATAAACAAAGTACACACCAAGCTATTCATTAGCCTGTCACCTCGCAAGCCTGTAATTAATAATGTACCGTACGCATAATCATGTTGATAGATGATGTAGCAAGTAGGCAACACACATGCCACCCACAGAGCAATAACATAGCTAGAACTTAAACTGAATTGTGAGTGAAATTAATGATATTCTCATTGAGGATGCCTGTGTGTACTAATTTTCGGACTAATGGACCTTCGGAGCAGTGGGCATTCAGAATATTGACTAGTTACCCTCATTGCTTATGTAGCACAACTCATCTCCATGAAACCTAATTGATCCTCTAGGTACTAAGAACTAGGGGCTGTCTGCAGTCATAATTTATTGCCAAAAGACATTGTCAGTCAAATGCACATTTTATATCAGCATTTTCAATTTTGTTGGCGTCTTCTTGATGGAGCCTTACCCTATTTCTTTTTCTACCCCTGTTTTGCATACTCTGTTGCTATGTGTCACTTCAATGAAACCATCGCCTCAACTTATTTAGTTTGACTGTTGAAATATATTTTGCTTTTACAGGTCTAAAAGAAAGTGGCCATTTGAGTTTAAGTGCAGCTTCACTATTGACAAGAACATCTACGTTAGAGAAGAAAAGCATCTAGCTATATAATCAAGATGATTTGCATCCTGATTGTTACGATACCGCATGGTTCTGTTGTCATACTATTGTTCTTTCATACCTTTGTACTTTTTATTGTAAAGAGCTAGGCTTGAGCTCTGTAATAGGCAAGCCTACAATATATATTGACTGACAACAAATATGTCATCTCTCTCCCACATAATCGCAAGGAGTTACATTCTAGTATTGGTTCTAAAAACTCACACCTTAGTAATTAGATGCATAGCACAAAGTCTTAGCAATAGGGAGTATTGGTAAATTTTCCACATGAGTGGTGAGAAAATAACACTAACTTGAGACCTTTCTAAAACTCAACATTGCATTGCAAATAAGCTATACTTATTGTGCTTTATTCAGTGCTAGCTGGTATTTTTCAGACTGTTGGCCACAGCAAAGTATTTTGCCTTTTTTTGTACACATAGCCTAATGGTTGATTTAAGAAAATTGGAAGCTGCAGCCTACATGCACTGCAATTCATCATTCTCATTCCGAAATGGATTTCTCATCACCTCATGGAACTAATTACATAACGAAGGAAACCACAACTGATGAGTTACTGCAACTACAAATTCACAAAATGCTCAGTCATAGAAGCGAAGTACACTGCGTTTCCATTATCGCATTATGCGAATGGATTTTTTCATTCGGCTAATGGGAACAGTTACATCCGATGAAACGCAACTATAAGTTAATGCAAACCACAAACCGCAAATAATCCGTACAGAATTCATTCGCATTATGCGAAGTCATGGAAACGCAGTGATAAAGAAGTCAATGTCAGCCCTGGTGAATATTTACCTAAAAGGCAACAAACAAATTTTACTGCACCATTTCAACAAGTTAAGATATAAAACGCCTATTCTTTTAATTTGATTGTTCAGCTTGATTTTATTTTTAGATTGTACCAGCTGGTGCAATAAAAATATATTTGGAAAGGCTTCAGTTTTATAGAGGAAAAGCAGTGAAATAACTTTCGTTTTACCATGCACCCCTAATCAACGCTCTTGTAGTTTAAGAGCTTAGGTTAATAAAGTTTCTCAGCTAATTAATCCCACCTGCACACATTTTTACACATAATTATCAGTCGTCTCAGCACCATGCAATAGTTAGATTAAAAGGGTCATTTATTGACAATTAAAAGCCATAGTTAGCAGAGTAGTTAAAAGCCTTTTTTCAATAATAAGTTTTTGGTTGCATTTTTCAAGTTATTCTTTCATTGTAAATTAAGATAAAAACAAAAACTGCAGGGCTTACCTACAGCCAAGTAGAGAAATTATATTCAATATGCTGTCAAAGGCAAACAAACTATATGAACTATTATAATATGATATTAACTATGCACATGTGCTATGCTTCTATTTATTTTTGAATTGTGGCTCAGATATGCTAAATACTCGAACTGCGGTTACTTCTTTTTCTGTTCAGCTGTATAAGTCAATAGGTAGTATTTTAGGATTGAAGTTTTTTCTTAAATAGAATTTCTATAGGGTAGTCTTTAGTATAAATTCTTTGTCTGCTAAAATCTATGAGCAAAATAATATTTATAGTACTCTGTTTTGAAAGAATAGCACACCATTTGGTACAGGAATTTGGCCCCTATAAAAATGCAAGTGTTGGTGATGGAAGTAGTAAACGAATTGCTACTGCAAGTGTAGAGTAGTGTGACTTTCAGCCATGACAGAACGTACTTCAGAGCATAATGACATAGCATAACGTCAATAGTTGTGCATTACACGGTTTAGTTGCCTGCTGGCCCGTTTGTAACACATTCTGTTAGTGCAAATAAGTGGTAATCCAGTAGGCCTAATGGAACTGCATTCGTGAACTATTTATAGTTAACATATTATGTCAACCACAATATCATTACCCTTTGACCATCTTTGTTTTCCATATGCCTATTGTGAACTGCATAATGTTAGCCAACATGTTTTGTAAGCTTATCAGTTTAGCTATAGCTATATAAATGCTTGTAAGCTTGCTCGCACCTGGCAATACCATGGTAGGCCAACTGCTAGGACCATGACTAGTGCAGCCACAATTAATATAACCAACCAGCTTTCACTGTAGTGTGGCCATATGTTTGGCTTTGGTAATATTTTGTCAGAGTGCAAGTCTCAACTGATGCCATAAATTGCAATGTGAAAACTATCATGAATCAAGTAATATGTTGGTAAAGATATGCAAAAATGTATAACAAGTCACAAAGTTATCTCAAAACAATCAGGGTTTCAAATTTCATCACTGATGGCCATAGCTCAAGCAAGTTGAATATCATTGCAACAAAAAGGAAGCAACTTATTTTCTCCAAAAAATTTGTTATTGTAAAAATAAGTAAAACTAATTTAATTTTTAAAATTTACCTCTAATATTAGTTTAGATCTTTTCATGATTTGCGGACGTAAACCTAAAATTAAGGCTGCATGCATGTTTTCTCAAACCAAAGTGTGTTTACCTATAAAAGATAATTTGACTTGTCAATCTATTACCTAGGTCCTAGTACATCAGTGTATATTTATATACCATAGCTCTGACCGCTGGCTGTGCCTTAGTAATAATATACAAACTACAGTTTATTTTTAACCGTTGGTTTATTTAATCAAGATACCTTTGCAAGTAGCAACAGAGTCATAGGCCAATTTTAAAACAAGATGGCAATCCACTGCTAGTAAACACCCTGATGGAATATAACCCACTCATTTTTCTAGCTGTTGTTTATATCATTATAGTATAATCCCTTATGTATTGGCATTCTTCCTAAGATGATGCATTGGCTTCGTGGTAAACCGCGTTTCCTTTGCACTCGTTGGGTATGGGTTCAATCCTCGCAGTCAGCTAAATTTTTTGCAATCTTGCATTCTTGTCAAATACTTCCACTAAATTATTTTTACTAATTTTACACATTGATATGTGTAATAATAGTGATGGGTCAAATATGACTATAGTTGTAGAATTTCTTTCACTTTTTAAATAACACTCAACAGGTGGACAGTGTATATAGTACATACATATTAGTTAGATACTGAACACTGGGCTAAATATAGGGTTTAGTTATTAAGTAAATATTGATAGTTGGTGCAATAATGGAGAAATTAAGTTATGTACATGTTCTTGTGATTACATTTTTATTAACCGCACCCCACGCTAAAATTTGTTATCCAGATGAAGAAGGTTAAGCTATCAAAACTTTTAAATTACTGCACAGAAGTGTAAAAATAGCAGCCTATTTCTTCTTGTTATATAGTGAAATGACATTCATTATGTATATAGGCATATATATATATATTTTAATTCTGTTACATCATATTTTAGCTTTAAAACAAGCATGTTATGTCCATTTGTTTATCACACCCCTGCAGTAAATATGTCAAAAATTCCTTACTTTTGCTACCTAAAATTTCTTTTAAAATATAAGCAGCTACATAGAGCATTTTTTCAAGTTAGAAAATATGTATATATATTTTTCAACTACGTTTTAAAAGGAATACAAATATGTAAACCACAAAGCAGTGATTGTCTTCTTTCAATGCCATATTTTTGATGACACCAAGAAAGAAGGTGATAATGCAACTCCTAAGAGCATGTGCACTAAATCGCTCCTCTGTCTGAGAGTATACCATTTGTATTAATGTATGAAGTCTTCAACATATATTTCAACTTATTTTTGCAAGTAACTCATGACAGTAAACTATATGCTTGCTTTTCTTCATGTGTGTGTGCGTGTGTGAGTGTGTGTGTAAAAATGCAGCACTCATAATAGTTGCTATTTTATGAACAGCTTACTATAGCTACAGTTATATGTAATTGCATAGGAGTGTTGCAAGTGTTTGCTAAAAGATGGTATATAAAACATGTCGACGAATTTGTTGTAGAAAAATTTAAATAATTACTTAGCATTTAGCAATAAAATTGTTCATGTACAAATCAGAAACACCAAGTTGTATGCATATATTTCAAATAGTATATGCATGAATTTGCAAAAAAAATTAGAACTTATACTTTCACTATGAGTATATGTTTTATATATGTGCTCATTTTGTATATACTGCACAATATGTTATTTACAATGTTAAACCAAAATAATCAGAACTCAATATAGTGTAATACAGGCACATCTACAATGTTAACAAATATAACATTAAAAACAAGAAACAAAATTGTTGGTATCTTTTACTTAATTTTTTACAAGCAAAAAATTATTCTTGCCGCAAACTAAATTTAAATGCTGAGGTTCGTAAAGTTATATGTTTGTTAAATTATTTTGCATTTGTTTATATTCTACAAATAATTTCTACATCTTTTATATAATTGCGATATTTCTTTTCGTCTACTACATGCAGCTCATTATATGCATATGTAGGCTATATACAATGCAGCATAAAATTTTATAATACTAAGCAAAAAATGCTATGAAAATAAAAACATTTTACAAAATGATATTATATTATGGTAGCAATAAAGTTGTAATAGACTATTATTTAATGAGAAGACAATTATGTCTTTATAATGAAGATTGATAAATTTATAATATGAGCTGAAATTGAGTGAGAAGACAATTATGCTTTCAAAATACTTACAAGACTAAATTCTTATCTAATAGCTACAGTATTTAATATCCTTTGTTCAGAACAAAGTCTAAAAGGAGCGGATTTAAATAAAAATTCAGACCTGCATTTGTTAAAACTTTTCAATCAAAATTATTACATTATATTATTCTTTCTCATAACTCCTAGCTTCTAAAACCTTTTGCATGAAAAAATTGATTTAGAATGCAAATTACTGCTAGAAATTGCCGTGTTTTAATGTCAACCCTAACTGTATCCACCACTTGTTTTAGTTGCTACGATCGTTGCCTAACCAATGAAGTTGAACTGGTTGTACCTCCAGCCAATCAATTACTTATTTCAATTGCGCCTCATTAGGCTAGGATCGTTGACGAAATCTATATAATGTAATACAAATCCCATTACCACTGATTGACCCGAAGTTCTCTACGACTTTTATAGTGGTATAGGATAATAGATATACTGTTTTTTACATGTTCAGTGAACACCGCAATATATATAAAGGAAAGAGAAACCTATAATCATGGTGGAATACCTGTAGATGAGTCTTGACTCATTTCTAGTTTTTTCCCATTTCTTTTAATG
This sequence comes from Bugula neritina, assembly GCA_964035545.1. Classification (NCBI taxonomy): domain Eukaryota; kingdom Metazoa; phylum Bryozoa; class Gymnolaemata; order Cheilostomatida; family Bugulidae; genus Bugula; species Bugula neritina. Next base: position 4,918,478 of record OZ037772.1, on the reverse strand, counting down.
TTGACTTTTATCTGTAGCAGTTGAAGATGTTCTATTTTTGTGTTTCCATTATTAGATGATCTACAATTAGAGAAGGTAAATGAAATATTTCAGGTATCAATGATACAGTAAGTAGTCTGTCTGTGTGTCTACAGTAAGCTGTCTGTCTGTGTGTCTACAGTAAATAGTCTGTCTGTGTGTCTATACAGTAAATAGTCTGTCTGTGTGCCTACAGTAAATAGTTTGTCTGTGTGTCTATAGACTTGGTTATAAGCTGGTATATAAGAGTTAATGGTGATGTAAACCCATTCATGTCATTATTTTAAATATTCTGGTGAATTCACAAAACATATACATGTGTATATAGTGATTTTCTTAATACTATACCATTCAATGTTTAGAAAACTGTTTTGTACATATTTTAATCAGTCTTCTTCATATTATAACAACTTAGAAATACAACAATTCTAAATGCTATATATAACATATAACATGATATAATATATACTATTATATAATATAATGTTTAGGAATTCAACCATAGCCCCACCTACCTGCTACTGCAGTGTGCCTGTGTGTGTCACTGTGTATACTGTAACTACACAGTAACAGAGTATAGTAAAGGTCATCTTATCAAAGTATATGAAGACCTCAAAAGAAAAACGACATTTGTCCATTTTCAAAAAAAATGAGATTTTTCTTCCCTTGGATAGCTCAAGTATTAAAGTTTTAGTCATAAAATTATCAAAGAGAAAAACAAATTTTGTCCATGGTTTCAAGGCTGGATTTGAAACCCACCCCAAAGCAACAAAGACCTATGTCCAGTCATCACAAAAGAAAAATAACTTATGTCCAGTCATGTGATAACAATTGACCAATGACGGTGCGCATGTGAAATATTTTTAGACTAGCAAATTGTGTATTTTATGTAAACTTGGTCAAATTTTTTTTTGTCTAGTTGTTTGAAACATGTTCAAAAACCATAATATCAAATTTGGTTAGAATTGATTCATATCGATAGCAGTTGCAAATTTCCAAACTTTAATTTTCAATTTGTGAAAATTCGCAAAATTGGACATATGCCATTTTTCCTTTGAGGTCTTCATATTCTAAGTAATGTTTACATTAGCTGATAACAGGTGGTTTATTATAGCTGAGTACAGTTCAAACTCCAACCTTAAATACACTTGCATGATATACTAGCATGACTATATATATAACAATGCCATATAATATATTATACACTTGCATGATTCACTTACATTAACTATATAGTACTGTTATATACTATACTAAATAGAGTATATAATATATACAATATGACTATAATTTAATACTGTAATATACTATCCAACATGACTATATATATAATAGTATAATATATATTATACAACATGACTATATAAATATTCAAGTGATATTATTATTTCTATAATACTCAAAATTTTCTATATTTTATATATATATATATATATATATATATATATATATATATATATATATATATATATATATATATATATATATATATATATATATATATATATATATATATATATATATATATATATATATATATATATATATATATATATATATATATATATATATATATATGTATATATATGTATATATGCTCTCAGAAGTGAACTCTCTAATGAACGATGTACAGCCCATTGATACTGTTTGGTCTACATTTAGAAATGGATTACATTCGGCAATAACTAACCATGTACCTAAAAAGCAATTTAAACCTAGAAAACATTTTCAACCTGTTTGGTTTAATAAAGATGCTCAAAGAGCTTGCAACAAGCAAAGAAAACTTTACTCACGATACAAGCTCACAGGTGATTCTGTTTTATTTGACAAATACAAAAAACTAAGGCGTGAAAACAAAAAACTATTTAAAATACTCAAAAAAGACTTCATGTGTGAAAAGTTATACTACCCATTGGCAAATGGAGACTCGAAACCTTTTTACAGATATGTTAAAGAAATTAAAGGCAACAATAACAGTATTTCAAGCATTCAAATTAGTGAAAAGACCAGCTCTAATGATTTATGTGACATTGCTAATACTTTGAAGTTGTATTTTCACAGTGTTTTTACACCAGCATGTGTGCTCCCAGAAGCTCCGGCTCCAACTGATGCAGATAACATATTAGTAACTTCTGAAGGTGTGTTAAAATTGATTAAGTCTCTCAAAAATGGTAAAGCTCCAGGGCCAGACTCTATTAGCAAACAAAAGCTACTGCTCTCCCCTGAAATTATTTCTTCCCTATTAGCTTCCATCTACAACTATACATTAACAACAAGTACACTTCCATCAGAGTGGAAGCTGGCTCATGTCACACCAATATTCAAACAAGGAAATCGTGAGTTACCCTCTAACTATAGACCAATATCCTTAACATCAATAGTCTGTAAAATGATGGAGCACATTATACTTCACCTTATGCAAAACAAATTGAATGAGATCCTGTCCATAAACCAGCATGGTTTTAGAAGTCGCCTGTCTTGCACAACTCAATTGGCCTGCCTAACACATGACATATTGAGTAATATGGACAATGGAATGGCTACACATGCGGCAGTGCTAGATTTCTCTAAGGCCTTTGATTTAGTTCCCAATCATCTGTTGATTCAGAAACTTATTGAGTACAAAGTAAATCCTCTTTTAGTAAAATGGATATCCTCGTTTCTAACCAGTCGTTTTCAGAGAGTGGTGATTAAAGGCCACAAATCTGATGCTGTAGCTGTTACTTCAGGTGTCCTTCAAGGTTGCGTTTTAGGGCCTGCACTTTTCACACTTTTCATTAATGACATCGCTAAATGTGTAAAATACTGCGCTGTAAGGCTCTTCGCGAATGACACTATACCATATACGCATATATCTAAAGACGAAGACAAGGAAAATTTGCAAAATGACCTTAACGCTCTACACAACTGGAGTATTAAAAATTCCATGAAATTAAATGCAACAAAAGGCAACATTATTGTGTTTGATAAAAGCCCTAAACCTATGACGCACACTTATTATTTGAGCAACGAACAATTAGTACAAAGTAGCTGTGTAAAATACCTAGGAATCTATTTGGTACCTGATCTAAAGTGGGATTATCACATAAACTCAGTAGTCAATAAAGCAATGCGTATTTTAGGATTAATCAAAAATGTACTCTATGATGCTCCAGTTAAAGTTAAGCTCATAGCATACACTACCCTGTGTAGACCGCTTCTAGAGTAGGCCTGCAAATTTGGGATCCTGCACATCTCATGCTAAGCAACAATCTAGAGAAAGTTCAAAACAAGGCAGTACATTTTGTAAAAAACTTAAAAGGCTGGGATGTCTCAGTGACCGAATCCAAGGCAGAGTTAAACTTAAAGGCTTTAAATAAATCCAGACAAGAACACAGATTCACGCTATTCTTCAAAGTGTTGCAGCATGAAGCCTTCTTCCCTAACCTAATTAACACTCTTAACTCCATGAAATCTCTCCGTAATACCAATATTGGGGACAGTAACTTTTTTAATTCAATATCCTGTAATACTAATAAGTTCCTGCATAGCTTCCTCATTAGAACAGCCCGTGAACTACGCACGGGAGAAACACTAGCAGACTAATAAAAAAAGACCTGAACATCCGATAGTTCCACCTTTCCCCTATCTGGGGTCTTGGAACTAAATCAAGACAAGACAAGACAAGACAAGACAGCAATGACAGTAGAACGCTGTTTTATCATAAGTTCAAAAAACCCAAAACAGGATAAACAATGTTATCGGCTTGCTTGATACAGTCAATAGTTTAGATTATATCATTATCATCTTTTGTTCAAATTCCAACAATCTGTATCCAGACTGTTTGATTGCAGATCTGTTACAGATTCAAAGTTTTACTATTCAAGTCCTACAGAGTGTTGGTAAAACTGGCATAAGTATAAAGTTTCAGTTTATAAATTACAGAGTGATGCATAATTCTTAACCAGCTGAGACCCAAATGTTCTTTTAGAGCATCTGGAACTGTGGATGAGTCATTGGTGTAAAATTAGGTAATCTATAGCTGATTGATTGTAGGTGGAAAGAATTGCTTTGATTAAATGCAAAGGTTTTGAAGAGAAATTACACTCAAAATACAAAATTATACAACTCTGCTAATTAAAGATTTGGTTGTATGCATAAAATAAGTTTTACTTGTATGCAGACAACATTGCGTTTCTATTAGATATATATTATATATTAGTATAAGGCAGCCCAATCTAGTACATGGCTTATTATGTCAATAATTTCAGTGCCAATTTAAATGTTATACTTTTTATGGCTGTCAAATGAAAGTTGAAGAAGTTATTCAATAAATTGCAATCTGCAATTCTATAACTGAAAGTGTTTTCAGACAAGTTTGACATGTGCTTAAGGGTCTGTTTAAAAAAGTTGCAAAACACTAAATTTATGAGACAGTGTATATAAGATTGAAGAAAATCTATTAGTTTCAAGAACATAAAATTACACAAAATTTCTTGAATTGATTAAATATTTAAACTCAAGGAGGCTTATTCAAGATTACCACTGCTCGACAAGTTGAATCTTATAGTATTATACTTCTCATACTATGATATATAGTGTTATGCTATATATATATATATATATATATATATATATATATATATATATATATATATATATATATATATTTATATATATATATATATATATATATATATATATATATATATATATATATATATATATATATACATATATATATTTAGATATATATATACTCTGTTCTGTGCTGATGAGGGGACAAATCCCGAAACAGCTGCTGTCCACAGATTGAGATATTAGGCTCTCATTTAATGCTCAGCAATGACATTAAATGATTAAGCACTCTCACCATGGTCACAAACTCAACCTGCTAGCATTTTGCAATGCTCGTGACTCCTAGGTGACTCCTAGAGTTACTTGAGCACTCTGGCTTGAGTTTACACACCTTTTAAATATGCTTTAGTAAAACTATAAGTTTTACTATTGCGAAGGTGTGGGCCATGGTACTCTGTTCTGTGCTGATGAGGGAACAAATCCCGAAACAGCTGCTGTCCACAGATTGAGATATTACGCTCTCATTTAATGCTCAGCAATGACATTAAATGATTGAGCACTCTCACCATGGTCACAAACTCAAGCTGCTAGCATTTTGCAATGCTCGTGACTCCTAGGTGACTCTGGCTTAAGTTTACACACTTTTTAAATATGCTTTAGTAAAACTATAAGTTTTACTATTGCGAAGGTGTGGGCCATGGTACTCTGTTCTTTGCTGATGAGGGGACAAATCCCGAAACAGCTGCTGTCCACAGATTCAGATATATGAATATATATATATATATATATATATATATATATATATATATATATATATATATATATATATATATATATATATAATGTAGTGTGTTCAGATTGTTAATGATACATATATATTTTTTTATTTAAAAAATCTCACACGACTATATAGTTTCGTACAGTAAACTGCACTCGTCAGGTGTTAGACTAAAAATAAATAAAATCTATGAAGCATACCGATTATTCAAATTTTTACATAAAGAAAACTATCATGCTAAACACAACATAAAACGAAATGCAAACATAGTAGTGGATTTGGTGTTATCTATTAATTAATTAAATTGCTCTTTTTCTAAAGGATTAGACTATAAAAGCTAGATGTTTGATGGAAAGGGTAATTTATAATAGGTAGTACTATGGTAACAATACTAACAATTCTCAACCATAGTACTACCTATTATAAATTACCCTTTCCATCAAACATCTAGCATTTATAGTCTAATCCTTTAGAAAAAGAGCAATTTAATTAATTAATAGATAACACCAAATCCACTACTATGTTTGCATTTCGTTTTACGTTGTGTTTAGCATGATAGTTTTCTTTATGTAAAAATTTGAATAATCGGTATGCTTCATAGATTTTATTTATTTTTAGTCTAACACCTGACGAGTGCAGTTTACTGTACGAAACTATATAGTCGTGTGAGATTTTTTAAATAAAAAAATATATATGTATCATTAACAATCTGAACACACTACATTATATTAGCTCTGTCACCCGTGATATCGAGCACTTTACTTCGCTGGAACTCCAACTAGATTGACAATCAGCATACATTATATATATATATATATATATATATATATATATATATATATATATATATATATATCTATATATCTATATATATATATATATATATATATATATATATATATATATATATATATATATATATATATCTATATATCTATATATCTATATATCTATATATTTAAATATATCTTTACGAGCTAGCAATTTGATTATAAATAGGTATACGAGAAACATTGTTGATTAACTACTTTATTAGGTAAAGTAATTATACTGATATTTCGGGTACCACTGTACCCATCTTCAGAGTAGCAATGAATGAAATTCAAAAATTATTATGTTACGTTAGACGTTATGCATGACACAAAGAATAGAGAGTGGCAGTTATTGTAAATTATTGAAACTTAGGGAGATAATCTTATTTTATATATTACGCTGGTCAAAAATTATACTGATTTTTTTGCATAAAAAATAAATTAGAGTTGACAAAAAAAATAGATATCCAAATATAAAAACAGCAAGAATTAGTGAAACTATGTGAGAGTTGAGTAGTGTGGAGCTATTGATATAGTTTTAGTGGTATGGAGTAATTTTGTTTATTGAGTTGCGGTTTTATTTGTTTAATGTAGAGTGCTTCGGTTACTTTTCGATGGTGGATTCCTTTAAATGAATGATTTAAAACTGTTACATTGTCTATTGATATGTTTCCATGATTAGTGGTGGAGATGTGTTGATAAATTTTAGAATTGATGTCATGGCAGTGTTCATGTATCCTGTGTGATTAATAAAGTAATTAATCAACAATGTTTCTCGTATGCCTATTTATAATATATATATATATATATATATATATATATATATATATATATATATATATATATATATATATAATGTATGCTGATTGTCAATCTAGTTGGAGTTCCAGCAAAGTAAAGTGCTCGATATCACGGGGACAGAGCTAATATAATGTAGTGTGTTCAGATTGTTAATGATACATATATATTTTTTTATTTAAAAAATCTCACACGACTATATAGTTTCGTACAGTAAACTGCACTCGTCAGGTGTTGGACTAAAAATAAATAAAATCTATGAAGCATACCGATTATTCAAATTTTTACATAAAGAAAATTATCATGCTAAACACAACGTAAAACGAAATGCAAACATAGTAGTGGATTTGGTGTTATCTATTAATTAATAAAATTGCTCTTTTTCTAAAGGATTAGACTATAAAAGCTAGATGTTTGATGGAAAGGGTAATTTATAATAGGTAGTACTATGGTTGAGAATTGTTAGTATTGTTATGTGATGTTGCCCAGGTAGTGCTTACGGGCATGTCTGCATGTGGATAGAATCTCATTTCTGTTATTAAGGGAAGATTTGCTGGGCTGGTATATTATGAAATATTTTTCCCATAGGCAGAGGTTGCACCTTTTAGTGACTTTGTTGTATGAGTTGGTCTTTTTCATAATTTTCCATGTTATGTCAAAATGGGTGTTCTTGTCTTTTAGTTTCCAGATATATTTGCTCAATTCAGTATGGTTCTTTTTTGTTTTGTTGTTAAAAGTTGATTTGTGGTTATACAATCTGGTTTTGAATTCTGTTTCTGATGTTCCCACGTAAGTCTGGGGTTGGCTGCCATTTTTGGTTGTAACTGTAGTTTGGTATATGATGCACTTTGTGAGGCATTTTCCATCTAGTGGGCACACTGTGCTGTTTCTGCAGTTACATTCTCGAGAAAGTTGGTTTGCTGGGTTGAGTAATCTTTTATTGTGGCTGTTGATTATGTTGTTTAAATTTCTGCAGCAGCTGTAACTGAGTTTTATGTTGTTTTTGTTGAAAATTTTGTAGACTTTGTGATCTTTGGGTATTTCTTCCTCCAGGATTTAAAAAAATTGTTTTCCCAGGTTGCTTGTTACACTTTTGGAGAATGGGGGGTCATACCATGCAATTTTATTAATTAATAGATAACACCAAATCCACTACTATGTTTGCATTTCGTTTTACGTTGTGTTTAGCATGATAATTTATTTTATGTAAAAATTTGAATAATCGGTACGCTTCATAGATTTTATTTATTTTTAGTCTAACACCTGACGAGTGCAGTTTACTGTATGTATCATTAACAATCTGAACACACTACATTATATATATATATATATATATATATATATATATAAAACCGCAACTCAATAAACAAAATTACTCCATACCACTAAAACTATATCAATAGCTCCACACTACTCAACTGTCACATAGTTTCATTAATTCTTGCTGTTTTTATATTTTGATATTTTTTTTTTGTCAACTCTAATTTATTTTTTATACAAAAAAATCAGTATAATTTTTGACCTGCGTAATATATAAAATAAGATTATCTCCCTAAGTTTCAATAATTTACAATAACTGCCACTCTCTATTCTTTGTGTCATGCATAACGTCTAACGTAACATAATAATTTTTGAATTTCATTCATTGCTACTCTGAAGATGGGTACAGTGGTACCCGAAATATCAGTGTAATTACTTTACCTAATAAAGTAATAAATAACAATGTTTCTCGTATACTTATTTATATATATATATATATATATATATATATATATATATATATATATATATATATATATGTGTGTGTGTGTGTAAAGTATAAAGTTTTAGTTTATAAATTACAGAGTGATGCATAATTCTTAACCAGCTGAGACCCAAATGTTCTTTTAGAGCATCTGGAACTGTGGATGAGTCATTGGTGTAAAATTAGGTAATCTATAGCTGATTGACTGTAGGTGGAAAAGAATTGCTTTGATTAAATGCAAAGGTTTTGAAGAGAAATTACACTCAAAATACAAAATTATACAAATCTGCTAATTAAAGGGTTGGTTGTATGCATAAAATAAGTTTTACTTGTATGCAAGCAACATTGCGTTTCTATTAGATATATATTATATATTATTAAAGCAGCCCATTTTAGTAAATGACTTATTATGTCAATAATTTCAGTGCCAATTTAAATGTTATACTTTTTATGGCTGTCAAATGAAAGTTGAAGAAGTCATTCAATAAATTGCAATCTGCAATTCTATAACTGAAAGTGTTTTCAGACAAGTTTGACATGTGCTTAAGGGTCTGTTTAAAAAAGTTGCAAAACACTAAATTTATGAAACAGTGTATATAACATTGAAGAAAATCTATTAGTTTCAAGAACATAAAATTACACAAAATTTCTTGAATTGATTGAATATTCAAACTCAAGGAGGCTTTTTCAAGATTACCACTGCTCGACAATTTTAACCTCATACTATGATATATAGTGTTATGCTTCTCACACTATATATATATATATATATATATATATATATATATATATATATATATATATATATATATATATATATATATATATATATATATATATATATACAGTTTTATGCTTCTCATACTGTATAATATTATAAGAAAAAAAGTACAAGTAAATAATCTTGCTACAAAAATGATTCCAGCTGTTATAATTTTGATGGAATCGACAATTCCGGTGCACTGAAAAGTTGCTTTTATATTTTCAGCTATAAATGTTGACTAAAAAGTAAAAAGAGTAAAAATAATGGACACTCATCAATCTCTAAGCATAATATTATAGATACTTAAGTATTTTAGCCTTGCATTCATCATTTGTTGAAAAATCAGATAGCTGTTTATATGTGTTTATATCTTAACTACCAAGTCAAGTTATTATATATCTTCAGCCTATAATATTTCAGCTGTTAACATCTTAACGGTTCAGATGTATACTGTTCCAAATCAAATTACTATGACAAATTCACAATATTTTAGCTATTAACAATTTTAGGTTATGTAGTGCTTGTAAAAATGCACATTTTTTGAAGATGGTGAAGATCTCAACATCATACATACAATGTATTTATATTATAATCTCATAAATCACAAACAAGCAGAATAGTGGGAGGCAGTAACGATAGCTCTCTCAAACTTATAGAATGAGTTTTCTTCAAGAATCCATGACTATTGGGAAGATAATAAAAATTAAAAGACACTTATTTAGAAAATGAAGAATGTTAAACATAGACTTGGCAATAAAAAACATTCAGAGTCTGGTCGGTTTCAAAATAGTGCAATTTAAAATTGAAAGTATTTGGTAACTAATTATTCTTCCATCATAGGCTTATAACAGATTCTGACTCTATATTTTCTTGTTAAAAGCTATCTTGAACGCCTTTTTTTGAGTATAGTCTATGTTGAACATTCTTCATTTCCCAAATGTCTATTTTCCAGTTGTCTATTGGTGAATTGCCTGTGTTTTCAAATAGCAGTGTTTTTCCAATTGTTATATTTTATAGCCAACTGTCTCCAAAATATAAGCAGTCAGTAATAAAAATCAGCTGAGAAAATAAAAAATTAGCAACTAAAGAACCTCAGATATACTGTTTTATCAAAAGTTTAAATTTTAGTTTCACTATGTAAATTTTGATATGATAATAAATCTGAAAACTTGTAAAATATATTTTTATAAATTATTGCAAAAAATTCGTAATAATTGAACAAAGAAGACCTAAATGTTGTTACAGAGCATCTTGCACTGCAGATAATTCACTCATGTTAACTTGTGTATAGATAACTTGCTAGTAGAAATATATTGTTAGGATTAAATGCCAATTAACAAGTGGATAAGAAATAGAGTTCAAAATCAATAAACTCTCATAACTCTAACTAGAGAGTTAGTTTAGTGAATGAAATTAATTTCATTTGTATGCAATCATCATGCAATATACAAACTAATAAAACAGTGCATACTTGAACATCACTCGTTATGTCAATAACCTGTGCCAAGTTGAAGGTTTGACTTCTTTGGACTCTTGAAGGAGTTTACCGATAGTTTGCAATCTAAATTTTGATTTCTGAAGTGGTATTCAGATAAACGAGATATTAGCATGAACCTGTTTGACAAAATCAAAATGCAGTAAAGTCATACCCTTTGTGACTATTTGTAGCTGATGTAGATTAAAAAATCTTAGTTTGTGATGAATAAGTAAAAATCTGTTTTAAAGCGAGATATTAATTGCTTTTCAGGTTTTTATATTGCAAATTAAATGTATAAATTTACATATAAAGGGAATACTTACTTCGGTCAACTTAATTAATGTTGCAGAAAATTCAATGCGCTATCGAATGAGCTGAAGAATATTGAACGTGATAAAATCAGCATAGTCTAGTGAAAAGAGTATAATATCAAAAGCAGGAGTTGCAATCAGAAACTTCATTATGATAGAAGCTAAGCTTCATAGGTATATAGTGTGAGAAGAACAGTGTAGTGAATTAAAGTGTAAGAACAAGTAGTTAGGTTAGAAAAGCATGAGTCATTTAATATAATATATTGTTTTATTTTGGGAGAGGCGATCAATAAAACTTATCACACCTTGACAAGAGTGTTGGCCATATTCAATATGGCCCCTCTGTATAACTGCCAAAGAAATCTTTCATGCAGCTTAGAACTATGAGGGAATGCCACAAACACCCATCTCTAAATGAATGACAATCATGAAGAGATTACATTTTAGACTTAGAGTTTTAAACATGACTTTGCTCTGATCATGACATTCTTTACACAATTTCTGTACACTACTATACATTTTTATGTAGCTGTGCATATACTGGGTGCCAGGTGCAAAGTGAGTGCGAATTGAGTCTTGATTAAGTCTGATTTGGGTGTGAAATTAATGGTATAGGTGTGTGCGTTTGTGTGTGTATGTGTGTGTGTGTGAGTGTGCATGTGTCTTTGTTTACAAGTGTATCTAGGTGCGTGCCTTTTTGTGCTTGTGAACATGCTTTTATACATACTTATGTCAGTGCTTATGTATTTGTATCGAAGTAACATATGAACGGCAACTCAGAGTAGGTAGGAAAATTAAATTGACATCCATGCAAGTTGATTGAATAATATAAACTTACTTGATTTAAAAGAACTTTAATGAGTTATTGGAAATCTGTGCACAATATAAAAACACATATTGCTTTAATTGGTATTTCTATTTGGAAAATTTGCCAACATTTATAAACTTTGGAATATTTTATACAAATACAAGGGTTTGATTTATCAAATACTTCTGCAACAGTCTTTGGGTAACTGATGTTAGATCAATATTGTTTTTTACTAATCATATCTAAGTAAGATTTATCAATGAAGTATGTGGGTGAATTTTATTGTTTTTACCCATTTGACTGCTAAAACTTCGATTTGATAATAAATTTTTTTCACAAAGTCAAGAAGCAAGTAACACAAATTGGTGCAAAAACGTTTTTTTCTCTCTTTTTAAATTTTTGTGAAATCTATGTCTTATTACTATAGAGAGCAGGAATGGTCTAAGGGTTAGATCGTTTATTTAATAAACAAGAGGTCATGGGTTCAAGCGTCGACAAAGACCATTGGTGATGTTAGAAAGAGCATCCAATCATAATTGCTCTTGTGCCTCATTTGAATAAGTCTTTAGTTCGCTTTAATGAAAAAAAACCTTTTCATCAAAGGCTTCTCACAGGGATGATGACTATAAACTAAAATATATTTATAATAAATATACATAATTACTAATATTCTTATATATTAGAAATTATTCATAGCTATATACACTGCTCATAGTGTCGGCTACAGAATACATACATAGTGTGATACACTGACCTTCAGCTTACAAGGAAACTCTATCAACATGATTCATCAGTACAAAATATTTGAGTCTGTGCCAGCACGATTTGCATGTCATGTTAGTAATAATATTATAGTATAATGCACATTTATATACATGTATCATCTACCATATGTTACAAATTAGTATATAGTTATAGTATTAGTTAGTATATAGTTATCTATATGTGAATACATAATGACTATATATTACAATAGTGTATTTACTCTGTATTACACATGATTTATTCATCATGTATACTCACTCTCTTTTACATAGGAGTTATCTACCGCGTATGTTTACACTGTGTTACACAAGAGTTAGCTATCATATATATTGATTTTATATGACTTATAGATTATAGTTTTCTGTTTCATTTCAAACTTTGATTATATAATGAGAAAGTATGCATCTGACTTTATCAATCATAATAAACCTGCCCATCACAATGTTTCTACACTCAAAAACATCTTATTCAAAGTCTAGTCAACTACGAATCAATAAAATATTTAGTCAGATTTTACACCCTCATTAAAAGTAAATCAAAAAAAATGTGGATGTATAAAGTTAGCACATATTACTGGAATTATTATACACCCAGTTGATAATAATCATGAAAGACTACAGTAACCATTGTCTTAGAAGTAATGATCAGACATGCCGCAGCTTATGTTATACAGGAAGACACAATGAACTGTGTCCAGTGATGCAGTAGCTACCTATTCAATAGATATAACAATAATTTTACTGAAAAGCATTGCAGCCTAATTATATAGCAATGTAGGAGTATAGCTGCCAAATGCTCTATATCGGAATTAAAGTAGCAAGGTATTATATAACACTGCAGCCGTAACTGTCAGAATTTGAGTAACATGGTACACCAGAACCATATTTTATCTAAATAAACAGAACTTTAGTTTTACAACCTTTGACCTCATTGGTGAATATCTCTACCTTAGCTCAGAATCTGCAATTTCCTGAGTATTCTTTAAGGTGGACAAGTTCAGCTCAGGACATCATCATTGGTAGAGACATTAGGAAGGTTTTTATTTTGTGTTAGTTGCAGCAGCTATTATCTTTATGCTGGAGAAACTAGATTTGGTTAAGAGGGCTAAAACTGTCTCTCTATTTGTAAATATCCATATCTTATATGTATATGTATACAGAACATGACATTATACCGTTGTCAATCATCGTCTGATTCATGCAGTAATAACAAACAACTCCATGCATACAGAAAACTTTCCTAAGATTCCAATGGTCTACTAAAAATCCAGGGATATAGGAACTACTATGTTATATACAGTCATAATATGTTGTCATAATTGTTGCCATTTTAGTAAAGTGTTAGATTTCAAATTGATAGTCATTCAAATTGCTGTTTCAACTTTATAAAAAGTCAACTGTGAAGAACTAGAAACTTCTTGAACTGTGACTTTTCACATAATATTATATTTTGTTCACAAGAAATAGGCATATAAGTTTTAAAAAAAATTTGAATTTTTTAATTATATAGCAAAGCACACTAAACAATAGTATCAGAGTTCAAACAGACAGAATTAATAATAGAGTCCAAATAGTAACATACATCAAGTAAAAGGGTAGGGATACAAAATAACAGCAAGTAGAACAATTGTATGCTAGGAGCTAATGATAATAATAACACGTAACATCTTATCATAGTGGTAAAAAGTTTAATATGACTCTAACAGATTATATAGACAAAAAAATATTGGTCCTGAATATGCAGCCTTATAACATATTTGGAAGGTAAATTATCTCATGAATTTGGAACATTAACTAAGCTGATAGTCCTTTTTAAAAGCTGACACTATATAATTATTTAAGTTAGTAGAATATGAAACTGGTTAATAATATAATATAGTTTAAAAAAGAAACTTGCTGGCATTACTTATAATTGCAGTGAATTCACACAAATATTAGCAAACATAGTGATGTGTGTGAATCATATTGAATACTTTTTCCAAGCACTTTTTGTCAGCCATGCTCAATGGTTTTAGCAACATCTAGTGTTTGTTTTGAGCTGTACAAAAACCCAAGACATGCCAATATAGATACTCAAATATTTTTATAAAGCCTGCATCCAAATTTATTCACTCAATTTTTTGTGTTTTATAATTTGGATGCTATCCTTGCTGAAGTCCAATTTTCTCTTCTGGATATTTGATTTGCTGCCTTGCCCACTCTCTGCCTGCTGTGAAGTGCTAGCTGACTCTGACAGTGTGGACTGTGCAGCTAGACGGGACAGAAGCGGCTTGGATGAAGGATGTTGACATATCTTTCTGAGTTGAAGTAAACTCAGCTCCTTCTCTCGACCAGAACTTCCATCATATCCTGGAAACAGGTAGAGTTTTCTATGGTGTGTCAGAGTGTCTATAGCAACTGGTAGTTGTCCAAGAGGAAGTCTTTTCTCTGTACAAAATTTTCTAACCCAATTTTGTACCTACATAAAATAATGCAACATGTCACCCCAAAAAAATTACTTAGACTTAAATGTAAGTTGAAACATAATTTAGAAATAAATTCAGCATGAGGAAGTCAACATAATCAGTGTTTCTATTCCTTTCTGAGTTATTTTCACTTAATTACTATGGTCTTTCACGTTATGAAAACAAAAGAGATGAGACACAGAATACATTAACAAGTTTTGAAAGAAGCTATATGTTATTATATTATATCAGATGAAAAGTAGCACACTCACAATTTTGTAGATCTCATGCATGTCTCTGTGACAGGCATGTCGGTACATGGTTCTGACGAAGCATCTGATGAAAAGAGATCCACAGTCAGAAAATCTCCAGGCACTATAAGCTACATAACATGCAACAAAGCTGAACTTTTAGTACTTGAATAGCTATATATAGTCAATAATGTGAATATTACTCTACAAACTGACATAAACTGGAACACAATATTTTGGTTATTTGTGGAAAAGTTAGCACAGACGGAACAGCTTTATGTTTAGTTGTAAAGCATACATATAATATACAGAGAGCATAGTATACCAAAAATGAGATTTTTTTACTCACACAGAAAGCTAGCTTTCATAACATACAAATTTTCACCATGGCGTCTCTCTAGCAGACTTCTGTCTCTGGTACTAGCAGCAGAAACTGAACGTGTAGCAGTCTCAGCATAAGTGTGCTCTGCTTTCTCAGATTTAGGTAGATCTAAATTATTCATACATTGCATTTGATTAGGAAAAAATTTTGTTGATGCTGAACTACCTGGGCTTACAGTAAGATGCGATTTAGAAAAAAACTCACCCGTGTTGCAAGCTTGGATGACAACCAGTTTAGGTTTATCAGCAACCACTGGATTCTGAGGCACGGATAGCAAGTCATAAAGGTCTGTCAGTTTCACCAACTCTCCATTTGATCCATAGACATGATTCTCAACTCCGTGAGAGCCAATAAACAGGAAGAACATTCCATGGTCAGAATTTCTGCTGTTGTTAATTTCTGCTTTAACCGTCTGGTATATTTCCTGTATGTTTAATAAAAATTGGAAATAATAAGCATATTTGTGTAAATGCTGTGAGCTTTTGTAAAATGATTCAAATACTTAAGTACGTCAAAGCAACTGAAAATCGCAAGTGTAACTTTAAACTTGTAAATCAGTAAAAGTAAGAACATTTACATTCAGCTTAGATTATATTATTTGAGGGGATTTGCTTAAAACAACACTTGTGATTATATAGCTGAAAATAAGGCAATGAAAAGAACAAAACTTTTCATAACTGTTACCTCAGCTGTGAGATTTGTTTTCGTCTCAATATTGAAATGAAAGGATTGTAGCATGTCACTCAGATTTTGAACATCAACTTCAGAACCTTCTCTGTCTGGGAAGTTGGTTATCTTCTTATTGTTGATTATCAAAGCGGTTCCTCTTGGCATTGTCATACTAAACACCTGATGGGAATAAAAAAAGTTCAGCACTTTACCTAATAATGCTAAAATCAGAACATATAGCCATAAAGAATAACAAAGGCACATTAGGAAGCTAAACTAATAACAAATGTTTTCATAATTATAATAAGACAAAACTAGTACAAATATTTTTAAATTAAGATTTCGAATGTATTTTTTAGTAATTTTGAAGGCTTTGTATAACTCTGTAAGAAACAGTTAACTTTCTCTAAGCAGCAAGTGATAATGTACTTATCAGCTAAGAAAATGAAAAATTAGCAAATAAAGAACCTCAGATATAACATACACTGTTTTATCAAAAATTTAAAACGTCTAAAAATTGATAAACATTGTTATTGAATTGTTTGACATAACTCATTTATTTAAATTATATGATCATGTTTTTTTCAATATAACCACCAATCTGTATCCAGATCAATCAAATTTAAGTTTTACAATGTAAGTTGTAATAATAATATGATGATAAGCCTGAAGACTTGTAAAAGAATTTTTTATAATTTTTTTTAAAAGATAATATGTATTTATTTGTATAACAAACAAGACCCAAATGTTGTTACAGAGCATTTTGGACTGCAGATAATTCACTCATGTTAACTTATCTACAGATAATTTGCTAGTGGAAATATATTGCTAGGAATAAATGCCAATTAACAAGTGGATAAGAAATAGAGCTCAACATCAATAAACTCTCATAACTCTCACTAGAGAGTTAGTTTAGTGTATGAAATTAATTTCATTTGTATGCAATCATCATGCAATATACAAACTATTAAAACAGTGCATACTTGTACATCACTCATTATGACAATAATCTGTGCCAAATTGAATGTTTCACTTCTTCGGGCTCTCAAAAACAATTTGAAGGAGTTTGCCAATAAATTGCAATATACATTTCAATTTTAGAAGTGGTCTTAAAATAAACCAGAGGATGGATATGTTTGAAAGAATCAAAATGCAGTGAAGTCATACCATTTTTGAGCTGGTGTAGATTAATAAATCTTAGTTCGTGATGAATACATAAACATTCGTTTTCAAGCATGAATTTTGCTTTTCAGATTTTTATATTATTAAAATTATGTATAAATTAAAATGACAAGGGAATATTTCTTTTGGCCAACATAATTAGTATTGCAGAAAAATAAATGCACTGTTTATTGAGCTGAAAAAATTGAGTGTGATGAAATCAGCATAGTCCAATGAAGGGAGTATAGCAAAAGCAGAAGTTGCAATCAGGAAACCTCATTATGATAGAAGCTAAGCTCGATAGGTATACGGTGTGAAAACAAAATTTTTTAGTGAATAAAGTGTAAGAACAAGTAGTTAGGTTAGAGGAGCAGTCATTTAATATAAGATACTGTTTTATTTTGGGAGAGACAATCAATAAAACTTATCACACCTTGACAAAGAGTGTTGGCCATATTCAATATGGCCGCTCTGTATAACTGCCAAAAACATCTTTAATGTAGCTTAGAACTATGAGGGAATGCCGCAAACGCCCATCTCTATATGAATGACAATCATGAAAAGATTACATGTAAGAGTTTTAAGCATGACTTTGCTCGGATCATGACATTCTTTACACAATTTCTGTACACTACTAAAAATGTTTAAGTAGGTGTACATATACTGGGTGCCAGGTGCAAAGTGAGTGTGAATTGAGTCTTGATTTTGGTGTGGGTGTGTGCGTTGGTGTGTGTATGTGTGTGTGTGTGTGTGTGTGTGTCTGTGTGTGTGTCTGTGTGTGTCTGTGTGTGTATGCGTGTGTGCATGTAAGTGTGGGTGTGTATGCGTGGGTGTGTGCGCGCGTGTGTGTGTATGCGTGGGTGTGTGTGTGTGTGTGTAAGTGTGTGTGTGTGTGTGCATGTGCGTGTGTGTGTGCTTGTGTGTGTGTGCGTGTGCGTGTGTGTGTGTGTGTGTGTGTGTGTGAGTGTATGTGTGTGTGTGTGTGTGTGTGTGCATGTGCGTGTGTGTGTGCTTGTGTGTGTGCGTGTGCGTGTGCGTGTGTGTGTGTGTGTGTGTGTGTGTGTGAGTGTATGTGTCTCTGTTTACAGGTGTATCTAGGTGTGTGCCCGACTGTGTTTGCAAACAAGCTTTTATACATGCATAATATGTCAGTGTTTTTGTATTTATATCAAAGTAACATAAGAAAGGCAGCTCATAGTAGGGATGAAAATTAAATGGACATCCATGCAAGTTGATTGAATAATATAAACTCATTTGATCTATAAGAACTTTAATGAGTGTTTGGAAATCTGATCAAAATATTGAAACACATGACGCTTCAATTAGTATTTATATTTGGAAACTTTGCCAAAATTTATATGCTTAGAAATATGTTATACAAATACAAAGGTTTTATTTTTCAGATACTTCTGCAACAGTCTTTGGGTATAACTGATGCTAGATTAATATCCTTTTTTTACTAATCACATCTAAATAAGCTACATCAATGAAGCATGTGGGTGAATATTGTAGTTTTTACCTATTTTACTCTTATAACTTCGATGTGATTAAAAAATTTTTTCAAAATAATGAAGCAAGTAGCACAAATTGGTATAACAAATGTTTTACTTCCCTTTTAATTGTTTGTGAAATCTATGTTTTATTACTATAGGAGCAGCCATTGTTTAAGGGTTGGATTGTTTGCTTAAACATGAGGCTATGGATTCGAGGGTTCATTTGTGTCTCATCTGAATAAGTCCTTAGTTTGCATCGAAAAAAACTCTTTTCTTCAGGGGTTTCTCACAGGGATGATGACTATAAAATTGCACGCGCATATTTTATGTTTTATTATGTTGTGTAAACAACTTTTACACATCTGAACCAAAAGAAAATGAAACTAGCTCTGTGTTGATTATAGTTCAACTACATTGTGCTGTTGCTCAACATATAAACTGTAATAGTGCAAGTGCATGATGATCATAATGTATGAAATGATCAGAGTGTGCCGGTTTAATCAAGCCTGAATGAGTCTATCAATATATTCTATAACTGTTGTTATTTACACTGATTTGTTGGAGAAATGTCTGAATTTTTTGAAAAATTGTTTGAAGAATAAGTTTGAATAGTTGTTTGAACTTTATCAAAGAATTTCCAAGCAGTGCACTAATTTATTTTTGAAAAATGATGGTGATAGCATAATGATGATGATAGCAAAACTTACAAAATGTGTAGTTTGAAATTACATGTCAAAAGAAGAAAGACATTAGCTTAAATCAGTGGGTAAAATAAATTCTTACTATTACTAAAACTGATGTGGACAATTATAATTATGATGTTAAATGTCAAACAGAATGATGCAGAGTTGCATTTATACCTACACAAATTTTAGTCCTAATTGTTCAATTTGACAGAGTTGAAATTTCTTGGAGTTGCATTGTATCGTTAAAAGCCACTCGCCAAAATGCTTGCACTGTCATTGCTTATTTGGTTGATCGTATAACGATTATTACAAAGGATGATAACTCCTGGTAGATATTTGTATTTATGGCAACTACATTATAATGCCCTAGCTACAAAGGCCAATATATCAGCTTTCACTTATTGCTTTTATGCTGTCACAATTAATAATGCGTTGCGTTTTCACAAGAAGGCCATAAATAGTAATTAGATAAATCCCATTTCCCTGATAAAAAGTAGACTTCTAAATCATCTTGTTTTCAACGAGTTTTAGTAAAGCTATGAAGAATAAATTGGTTCAATAACCCTGCGTTGAAGCCTGGCTAATTTTATAATTATTTAAGTTGCTAATACTGGTTATTATTGGAAAACTTGGCATGCGAGTTTGAGTATCATTATTTGCATTTAACTGCCTAGTTGCAATGTTCTATGAAACACATTTATTACAAGAGCTGACAACTTACAAGTATCCTCAAAAATTTTCTCCACTTAAGTATTCTAAACCAAAATAGTTTTCAAGTTCAATAAATAACAAAATATTTTCTACTTGAACTATTCTTAGTTCTAGTGTAAGCATCTCCAGAAGCGCTCCACAATTGTTGAATAATGTCTATTAGGGATGCACTAACATCTGATTAATGTAAAGAAAACAATAGAATTACAATATTTCTACTTGGTGAAAAAAGTAGATTTAGGCAATGGAATAATTCTAAGTAACTTGAATAAAGCTAAAATGTTTACAGTTTTACAAGTGGCAGCACAGCCATCAAATCACTGACTCTGATTACAGACAAGTATGCACCACAGTTCAAACTTACATAATATCCTTTACGCATAGCGTTGCCTGTAAACAAGATAAATGCACTGAAGTAGCGGACAAACCTGTTGTATTTGTAAAGTAATCACCATTATTAGAGTCCCAGTCTTTCTTTCTTATTCTACTTTCTAATCACAAAAAAATGCTGGCAACTTATTTGAAGAACACTAACATTATCATTCTTTACAATCAATAAATGTGATGTAGTCTTTTATTTACATCTTAACATAAATTAAGTGTGATTCTGACCGATTTCCTTTGCTATGATGCTCTTTGATGACTTGGTATAATTTCGAAAACATTTTATATAAAATACAGTGGGTGCTATTTCTTCAATGACAAATAAACTTGAGTAAGTTTACAACATCTGCAATATCTATAAAAGCTTTGTCATTTATATATATAACAAAGGCTGATGACATGACAAAAGTATAAAACTATTCAATATCAAATAGAAGCTGTAATTTAAATGTTTAATCAGTCGATTTACATTTATTATACATACATTTTCATATATATATTTCATATTATTTGAGCATCATCTTACAATTTAGCATGTGTATAAACTGTGAAATCTAAAAAAATTTGCCTATAAGTATTGTATTGAGAATTATAACTATTCCAGTGACTGAAGATTCATTTGGATAGTTTACTAAGTTTATTCAAATATTAGCTGCTTTTTTAACTGATTATTAAATATCAATTATGGAATAAAGTGTGGGCATAGGAGTTGTGTTCTGTGCAATTGAACCAGTTTCTACACTAATATGAGTCAAAAAGGTATTATCGAAGTTTCTTTAATAAAAAATTGCCTACAAGAAATTTTTTTTATCATGCACAATTGTTTTAGCCAGACTTTATTCAACACAAATCTTAAACAGATCCTTACGGCATCTATTGTATGCATTGTCAAAAAGTGACATATTTGGTGAGTTTCTTTCACTCGCCTGATTATGTTTCAAGTTTATGTTTGTTATCTATGTTGTTTTAGTTACATAAATACCAGGTTTGAAACAAAATTATATAAATGAGTATTAATATAATTTTAAAATAAGAAATTACTTTTCGACACTTCAACAACTATTTAATTTGGTTTTATGCTTGTACAAATCATACATACAGAAGTCACTGCAGTTGATTGCATTTGCTTATGTTTTGTTGTTAAACCTTACATTTAATTAAATAGTTATTTGCGTATACTTTTTCTTATTTTGTCTTTTTATGTTCACAAATTCATTGTATCTAGAAGGTGTCATGAGTTTCCTTTTGAATCTAAAATGAGTAAAAAATTTTACTTTGCTTCATAATTTTATTCTATAAAATAAAGTTTTGACTGAGACATTTACATGTTTAGTTTGATCTGCAGTGTCAATTTGTGAATATTGAAATGACAATAAGTTTATTTTGAGACTGTTGAGTTGAACGTTTGAGGTCGGAAACTAGAAAGAAAATTGAAAAACGCCAATTTGTTTTGATTCTCAACAGTTTTCCATGATTTCTGTTTAGAATGTGAATAGACATAGTTTGGCATTGCATACTGAAAGAGTAATGACTTGCTTTCCCTCTGAAATGTTTTTAAAAAGAATGTCATACTTCATACAAATAATAATCGATTTTCTAATCAGATTCAGCGTTTAAGACTGTTTCGTTGGCAGCAGCAACATTATCTGTAGCAGCAGCTAGTTCACCATCTGTGACAGCAGCTAGCTCACCATCTGTAGCTGCTGCAAGATCAGCGTCTATAGCAGCAGTTATTTTGGCATCTTCTTCTTTCGCTATTTCTTCTTTAAGGAGGTCACTTTTTGACTTCTTGCTGTCACATTCCAGTGCAATCAGCATGTTACTCTTTAAAGATACAAAGACAAGGTTAAAGTCAGCCACTGAGTTGCATATTTATACTAAAATAGTGAGTGATACTAATCAAATTAAATAATATAGTAGGTCATAATAATAACTATTGCGTGCCTGCATGCATGCATGCATGTGCTCGCCGGGTGTGTGCGTGTGTGCTCGTGTGCGTGCATGTGTGTGTGCATGTTTGTGTTTTTAAAATACCTATATTAAATTTTGCCTGCTCTTTTCAAATAATATTTATTTCTCAAAGTTAAATCGGGCAACATGCCAAAAACTTACCCAGCCCTGTTTTATTAGAAACGCATAAACATCTTCAATTTTTTATTGATTCTCTTCTACTATAGGATTATTATAATGGTTCGCACTACATCATGATGTATATAATTAAATAATAAGATGGAGAATCATTGTATTTTAAGTCGCACATCTTATTGGCCTGAAAAATGTTTCAATTTGGAATCTCAATTGCTGTTCTCAAGACAATGCAAGTTATAAAGGTAAAAACTGGAATTGAAAGAGTTGAAATATAAATAGTGTCAGCTGAGTACAAAATTACTGTAATATTTGTTAGCAAAATTCATGCAATTTTAAAATCCTTACATGGCTCAATTTACTTACTTAAGTACACATCAGCAATTTATGACCAAAAATTCAAGAATGTTCAAAATTTCTGAAAATGTGCTGATTCTGAATATGCAAAGCAAAAAAGGCTAAAAGGGGGTTATGCAGCAGTAAAGCGCAACGTCGTCGTCATATGAGCGAAATTGCAGTTTATCTCAAATCAGCAGGCCTAACAATAAATTTTGTTGAAACAACATTTTAATAGTTATTTCAGCATTAAAACTTAAGTCATGTTTGTTGATTAGCTAAAAGGGGTCAACAGTCGTAGCGACATCATTACCTCTTAAAATAATTTAGCTGCCGTTATTATATTGCACATATTTTATCCTAAAGTTAAACTTTTTATTTTTGGAAACTACTTCTACTCTTGGTGGGTGTGACTTTTTTAAAAAAATATATGTGGAAACAGTTTTCTGTTATAACTGATGCTCAGTAATTGATGCATCATCTGATAGAGCAGCTTGCCTGAACTTAGCGCTGCTTATACCGTATTAAAATTAAAGTGCTCAATTGTATAAGTTCATAAATCGACTGCAAAAAAATAAATCAGAATGGTTTCTAACACTCATTTATTTTTGAACTAATAAAATACAAGCAACTTGTTTGCAGTTATATACATACCATATACAATTTATTATATACAATAAGTACACATATATATACAAACTCCATCAGCCCTGCCCATGTAATTTAGAGACATTCCTGTAAAATAAATAGAAGCGGTTTAAATAAATGATTAAATGCATTATGAACCAACTGCTAAAGCAAACAAAAGTAATAGTTTATTATAATATATTTTAATAAGATTATCTTAAATCAAAATCTTAAATTAGAAACTGGTAACAATGCACATCAAACTAAGTTTATATTAGAAATATTTTAAATTATAAAATAAAAATAGTTACCTAGTAGGAATGAGGAGACAGTCGCATATGCCAGAGGCAACTGCGGGGACCTCTGCGGTGGTTGGATCGGATTGGTATGAGCGAGAATCGCTACCAACTGTTTTAACATCCCCGCCATGCGATTCACTTCCACATCCAGGGAAGAGGCTTTCGGGGCCGCTGTCATGTGAGAGAGTGGTAGCGATGCCGCGTATCCTTCCGCGACGTTTATTCCAACTGGTGGTGGGTTTCCTTGTCCCTTATGTAGTTGAGTAGCTAGTAGGTAAGCCTCTCCGGGTCATAGGGTGTTCTCCACCGTGGTCACTACTTTGGCTTGCAATTGATGGTGTAGACCCAAGTCTTTACCGACTGGACAAACGCATCATAGGTATAGCGCTCTTGGTGTTGTACTGGTAAGTCGCCGTACGCAATCTGCGCCAGTCTCTTCACCGTGGCTGCATGCTGTTGTAGCGAAGTCCGCGGAGTGCGGCACAACTTCTGCAGGCGGGCCCTGGCGTCTACTGCAAAGATATCAAAACGAGCCCGCAGCGCAGCAAATATCCCGCCTATGTTAGTTCCTAGTCCGTACGGCCTGGCCTGCTCCTTCAATGCTCTTCGTAGCTGAATAAGGGCCACTCTGGGTGGCCATTGAGCAAGGTCTATCACCTCTCTGATTTCCTGTATGAACTGCTCCACATCTTCCAATTTGGTAAAGGTAGGAGCTTTCAATCGGTACCGATAAGCCTCCTCTCCTTGTAACATCGGACCTTATGGGGTTATTTTAATATCAGGTTCACCTTCTCTCTGTCGAGCTGATTCTCTTGCCATCTTCGTCGTGGCCGTCAGTTAGGTTGCATTCGTGCTTGTATATAGAGTTTCCACCGCTGCCACCACTGTTATAATTTTCACAATTATAATAAGTATGGGGATTCGTGTATACTGTAATTATCAACGTTGCATTGCTATGCACTAAACGAGTAATTAAGAGAGAAGAAGATTTATTTAACACACCAAGTACACAAGTAAAAGTAGTACAATTTGAGTAGTACACATATATAAAACACCTATCCTAGTACAATCAGCTTCACGCTCTAACTAAATTGTATTATATAAACTGGCCGGAACCCTTTCTGCTTTGCCGGGGTGGGGGGGGGGGAAATCACGTGCTTAATGAGGATTGGTTTGTGAGCACGTGGCACTTATGCTTCACTGGCTACTACACTATTGAAACATTGTTATAAAAAACGTAACTAAAATCCCGGTTTTTTATTGAAAAAGTAAAGAAAAAACACAAGAAATGAAGCAATATTGAAAAAAACTTGAATAATTAGTTGCATTTGTTAATATTTTATTGATTTATTGCAAAAAATTATTTGTATGGGTAGCTAAACTCCAAGAAATAGCTGAAAACCTGAGGTGTTCAGTGTGTACTAAATTAAGTAAAGTTAGCCAAACAGTGAAATTTTATATGTGCATGTCCATAATTTAAAATTTCTTATTTAGCTGTAAGCGTTTACATGGTGTCCACTTAGGTGCTGCGCATAGACAAAATGAGAGCTGTTAAGCTTACTTCAAAAGCAAGGTTTGCAATAACTTTCTTGTATAACGAAGGTTATGCAATTGGGAAAATATCTGAAAAGGTTGGCAAAGCAAAGACAACTGTACATCAAATTATCGAAAAGTTTATGGAGGTTGGCAGTGTAGCAGATCAACCTGGAAGTGGGCAACCAAGAATAAGCACACCCAGAGATGACAAGGTTCTCATTAGGATCAGCAAAAATAATCGTCATAAAACAAGTTCTGAGTTGGCAAAGAATTCTCAGAATCAACAGGAACAGCGGCTTAGACATCCTTATAGATAGCTGAGCCAAGATTGCTGATAGATCCCAAGATTATTGACCCTTGGTCTACGTAGCTGCAAAGCAAGAAGGAAGCCTATACTAACAGAGAAGTAGCAAAAAACCGGTTACGGTGGGCCAAGGAGCATGGTAGTTAGACAGTGAATGCTTAGAAAAATTGATTATTTCAGATGAATCCATATTTAATGTAAACAATCATTCTGGAACCTGTTTGGTTAGAAGATACCAGTATAAGAAATATAACCCCTAATGTATTTTTTGAACAATTGGGCACCCTATGGGTGTTATATTTTGGGGTTGTATAATATCAAAAGGTGTAAGTCGACTCAGTAATTGCTCTGGAATGATGTTAATGCTCAAAAATATATAGATAATCTCAATGCTAAATTTCTTCCAATCATAAAAAACTTCTTTTTAAACGAAATTACCATATTTGAAAATGACAATGCACCATGCCATTAAGCAAAAACTATTAAAGAGTGGATGAAAAAGCAGAGGGTCTCAACACTTAACTGGCCAGCACACAGCCGGGACTTAAGTCCTACAAAAATTTATGGTCAAGAATGGCTAAAACAGTTTCTTCACAGAAGCCAACAACTAAGGTGACACTCATAGAGCCTGTAATTCATGCATGGCATCATGTGGTGAGTGAAAACGAGTTAGAGAATCTGTACGAGTCAATGCCTCGTCGCTGCCGACTTGTGATTGAAAGTAAAGACTGGCCAACAAAACATTGATACTAAAATTAAAAGCACTGTGTGTTGCATTGCTGCTATAATGTGTATAACACATCACATATAATATTTTTCTATGTTTCCAGTAAAATATTCCGATGTCTTACAGTACACACAAATTGTGAAAACATTGAATAATTCCCATATATGTCTCATTGTTTTACCCAACTTTTGGAAGGAAATAAAAAAAACACTAATAATTTATATAAATGAGATACGATAAGGAGATTTTGAGGAACGTTTTGATAGGCATCATGCCTATGAAAAAGCTTTTGATATGTCTTAAAAAATTAGCTTGGAACTTTGCTATTATGAAAAACAGTGAGGCGTCCTTAAACCTTTTTACAGCACTGTATCTCAATATACATATGTGTTTCGACCATAGTTAGAATTAGTTCATCATGTCACCTCTATTGTGTCCATACTGAAACAAGCAGTTACTGTTATTATAGGTAGCAGCTTGTCTGCAAATAGCTACAGCATCAGCTTGTAGTATTAGTTCTTTATATTAAACTAGCAATATCCAGCAACAGGAGTAACCTCAATATAACATCAAAGATTTCTTTAAGTCAAAAAATAAACATAATCAAAACTCTAATCAACGTCTACTACAGCTGTATACTTGTTAAAATTTTTTTAGAAATTCAACAGTAAAAGAGAAGTTACCTTATCTTGCATTTCATTCTGGCCAGAGCAGATAACTGCCAGTGTTTAACATGATTATATTAATAATTCCATTTAATACAAACTGCAAGAGTGAGCAGATGTTGAAAGCCATTATGAGCATAAAAATCTTTTCTAATAAAAAAGATTCTATATTGAAGTCTCACTCTCAAAGTAAATAAAAGGTGAAAAAATGCTGGAGCCTTAATGTGCTTTTATCCTGGTAGTTTCACTTTATCTGGTATCCATTTCCAACACTAGCTCAACAAACATGCTATTCTACTTAGAGGAACTGCAGCTATACTAGTACTATACATAACACTCTCAATCTCATGAAATTGTCATCATATTCAAATTCATGTACACACACACACACACGCACACACACGAAAGCATGCACGAACGAACACACACACACACACGCACGTACGCACACACACCAACGCATACGCACACAAACTCGCACACATGCACACATAACCACACACACCACACACAAACTGGCACACACACACACATAGACTCACCACACACACACACACACACTTTTATTTAAGTGCATGGAGCTGTTTTCAATAATTGAATGCCATGGGCCAATCACATCACAAGAATGAAGAAATTGATCATTTTATATATTGTCACAACTTCATAAATACCGTTTCACTTTTTTTTAATATTTAGGCCGTTATCTTGTCAGGGCATAATTTCTATTTTATTTATGCTGCATGCTTATGATAGGGATCAACCAATTGAAAGTTAAAAATGTCTTCATACTAATGATAATTATTGCCTTTATTGTAATCACAAGTACATTGGAATTAGTGTAAAACTAAGGTTGATGAACTACACACATAATAATATTATATTATTAGCTTAAAATATGGTAAATATTGTCATTGCATAGCATGAAATGTCAGTAAACTATAATGGTTAAATTATTACATTTGCTACTAATGTATATATATAAGCTTAGCATTATATAAGGATGTGTAACAAACATCTTCTATTCTTCAGTTAATAGTGAGGGCAACATCAAACCAGGTCATCTGATTATGTCAAGTAAAATCTTAAATTAACGCCAAATCGAGTTGCCCAAATTAAAATATTACAATATTTAAATAATACGTAACATATAATACATTACACGTAATTTTAGAAATAAACTCAGGTTGACTAATAGTTCAATCAACCTTTAGAGAGTAGAAGGAACAATAACAATAATACGACGTGTAACCACTCAAAGTTCTTGGATGAGTAAAGAAGTTAACTGAGGCATGTAATTCAATCTGTAAAATTTAACATCGCTCAAACTTTTGGTATTTTGCTTGCTTGCTATCCCTACTCTATTCTGGATTACTGTTTAACTTTTGACTCTGCTTCTCTCTCTACTTGTTGTCTCATGTTACTTGATTCTGCTTCTCTCCCTACTTGTTGTCTCGGGTTACTTGACTCTGCTATTCTCTCTACTTGTTGTCTCGTGTTACTTGACTCTGCTTTTCTCTCTACTTGTTGTCTTGTGTTAATTGACTTTGCTTCTCTCTCCACTTGTTGTGTCATGTTACTTGACTCTGATTCTCTCTTTACTTGTTGTCTCATGTTACTTGACTCTACTTCTCTCTCTACTTGTTGTCCCATGTTACTTGACTCTGCTTCTCTCTCTACTTGTTGTCTCGTGTTACTTGATTCTGCTTCTCTCTCCACTTGTTGTCTCGTGTTACTTGATTCTGCTTCTCTCTCTACTTGTCTGGTGTTACTTGACTCTGCTTCTCTCTCTACTTGTTGTCTCATGTTACTTGATTCTGCTTCTCTCTCTACTTGTTGTCTCATGTGACTTCACTCTGTTTCTCTCTCTACTTGTTGTCTTGTGTTACTTGAGTCTGATTTTCTCTCTACTTGTTGTCTCGTGTTACTTGACTTTGCTTCTCTCTCTACTTGTTGTCTCGTGTTACTTGATTGCTCAGAACTCCTTGTAGAGCCATTGTATCCAGGAAACAGGTAGAGCTTTCTCAGATGTGTCAGAGTATCTATAGCAATCACTGTCTGACCATTTTCAAGATTTCTCTGAATGCAAAATTTTCTCACTCTGTGCTGTACCTGCAGATAATTATAAGAATTGGTAATAGCCAAGCAAGTAATCAAATTTATCAGATGTATGTTCACATATGCACTAAATATCCACACATGCTGTTTTTTTGGATATATACTTACAATCCTAAATATTTCATAGACATCTCTGTGACATGCGTGTCTGTACATAGTTTGAACCAGACATCTGATTGCTAGAGATCCGTAAACAGGGTGACGTTTAGACACAAATGCTGCAATAGAAGTCTTAAAAATATAATATTTTATTCGGAAATGAAGGGCAAATGCCTTTTCAGCATAAACTATTATGTTGCTAATATTTGACTGTAAGTTAAATTTGTGACTAAAAAACAAAGTATTTTTGAGACTGTCAATATATCATAGAGCCATAATATTATTTTGTTTTTCTACTTTCAAATCTTATCTTCATTTTCTAATTTTCCTGAATCTGGTAGAGACCTGATTCATTCTTATTTTAGAAAACAGTACAAATAAATTATGTTTTTTATTGTTATATGCAGAAATAGTTTTGTAATGTTCAGAGAAGGAATATTATGCTATTTACTTACATTCAAAGCTGGACTTTAATATTAACAGATTGTCACAGTTGAGTTTCTCTAATTTGTCTCCTCCCAAAGGTTCTCCTGCTGCTGATCTGACAGCCTTGACTACCAAATGTTGGTCAGTAACTGTATTATCAATCTGATTGGCTGGAAAGATTCCTTTCTCGCCTCCATCTACTCTATCTAGCAAATGTATTGAAGATGAACAGTACTGAATATAGTTACACGTTTATGATTTGGTCAAAAGCCTTCAGATGAGCTTATTATAGTAATAAGGTGCTATAGAGGCAAGCAGTTATTGATATTGTGTGATACTCACTTCCACTACAAGCTTGAATCACGACTACTTTTGGCTTCTCAGCCATTAGAGGAAAGTTAATTGGTGAAAGAAGATCATACACATCCTTTAGGTTAACCAGAACACCATCAGAGCCATAGATGTGATTAGCCTTAGTTCCATGACTTAGAATAGCCAACCAGAATACTCCAGACTCAGCATGATGTCTGTTTCCAACCTCATTCTTTATCACATGCAACACGTCCTACAACAGATTTAATTCTCTCTGAAAGTTGGAACTAAAGTGAACTTTTAGTTTACCCTCATTTCAAGTATGCAGTGAATTTATGTAACTTGCTGCATCGTAGAATTGGGTCACATGAAGCTAATTATCAAAGAAGTATGCAAAAATATAGGGCTGCTAGAATGAAAAGCATCTATCCAATATTCTTTTTGTACTAGCTGTTGACAGGAACACTACAGTTTTGCCCATAAAAACTGTTTTGTTATATACATAAGCTTTAATACCTCAGAACTGATGTTCTCAAGCACTTCTGTTGTAAATTTAAATGTTTCTAACATTTCTTTTAGATTTCCGACATCAACATCAGAGCCAAGTCTTTTCTGGCAATTGGGAAACTCTCTGTTGTTGATTATCAGAGCTCTTCCTCGTTTCTTTGTCATTGAAAACACCTGCAGTTATTAAAAATGAAATCTAAGTTACGTAAACACTTGATCTATTTAGTTGTTTGTGTAAAATATTTTGATAATTGCAATGTTTCTGTAGAACTTGAAGTGAAACTCAAATGAAACAAACACATAGAAAGTATTAAGTTAGTTAAACTGGCTTATAATATATTAGAAACTGTGTTTCAAACTATGGAATAGCTAATATATTACGTGATTTTGAATGAACATGGCCTGGGTACGAATTTACTGTAGCATAGTTTTGGCATTATTATACAAAGAAATGGTGCTTAATGTGATTCCGTAAACATATATCCCACTCCCTTTATTAAAACATAATTATATAAAAACTTTAACTTGGAATATCTGAATATTGTTTGTCAAAGTTAATGTATAGTGTGTTGCTAGTGTAAAATCGTAGCCATATAAGATAACCAGAGTACTATTGAGAAGATATTGTGATGTCCCACTTTATCTGTGTTGTAGAATAATCTCCGAATGTCCTTCCTAGTAGTTGGTAGAACTGCCTGTCTGAGAGATACCAGTTGTCTCTCGAGGTCATCAGCAGGTTCCATGTAGTCATCATCATCAGAGAGGTCACTCTCTCCGTCTGTCACAGTCTGCTGTACTGCTGGTCGTAGGAGAGGAGTTATAGATGTAGTGAGTGTGGGCTCGCTTGTCTCTGTAACATATTACACTTTATCTGTCTGTTTAACACAACACTTCCTTTCTTGATCTTCAAGGAGACACAACTGCAGAACACTCAAGTCTTGAGTGTATAATATACCTGATTCATCTTTCTCTTTCTTCCAATACTTCTGCTGCATCTTTAACTTTTTCAGTATTGCCTTCAGTTCCTTTAGGTTAGACTCAGTCAAAGGTTTACCTACAATTAAATCTCAAGTTTTATTAGTGAATGATGGATAATGCTTATCTTGTTAACAAAAATAGTGGCTGCATCTAATTTTATAATTATTATTATTATAAATAGACAAAGCTCATAAAACATATGCATACTTTTAGTTACCTTGACTTATTTAGAAAACTAAAATGCATTTAGCTAACTAAGAAAATTCAACATAATAATATCTAAATTTAGATATTTTCAGTTTTCAAGTCACAGCACTATTTTATTACCAACTTACACGGGTGCATGAATGGGCTTGGGATCTTATCTTCTCCGCAGATAACTGTCACCATCTTCTTCTGGAACTGCTCATAAGCTTTCTCAGTTTGAAAGTCATGACACCAGCTGGGAGTTACCTGAACTTTAGGACTTGATTCACCTTTCAGTATGCAGTGTGTACAACTAGACTTATGGACCATTCTGCTGGCAGGCCATGAACTGCGAATTTCATTGGAGATGTTCCTGGTTATGCTGACCATGTGCTCCCAACAGTCTGTGACTCTTTCTGCTGCTCCAGACACTGTAACATCTGCCTTCCTTGAGAGGCCATCATAGACAAGACGCACAGAGACATCATCGTGAAAAACCTTTACACCATTTTTTTTAACAAGGGGAGCACTTGTCTCATCTGAGAACAGCTTCAAAACAACAACACTCATTTGTTGGTAGACATATTGTGGGATTGAGAGACCTTTGAACATGATCTCAGCATGGAGAATGACGTCTTGATCAGTGCTGAGAGTGTTCTCTAGGTAATCAGGAGAGTGGAAGGGTACAATAAAACAGCTCCTCGATTCCAGATCAATTGGTCCGTAAAGTATGCTGAATTTCTGTAACAAAATGGCAGCAAGTTGATATGCTTTTGCATCAAAGAATGCTGTCTCAGCTTTGAGTAAATATTCTAAAAGTTGGCTTCCCATGATTCCCGCTGACAAGAAATCTCCTACAAGTTTCTCAAACTGTTCTTCCTCAAGAAAAGCTCCGTTAGTCAAAAGCTGTGGTTTGAAACTTGTTCGCCGAGTCTGCCACACATCTTCATCGTGATGAAACAACACTGTGAGTAGTTTGGTGACTTCCTCAATTTTGTGAAAAATAATCTGGTTCAACTCCTCAATATTCTTGTACCACAAGACTTTACCACAATCATGCATGTAGGTGAGGATTGTGGTGAGGTGATCAGGTGTGATACTTCTATCTACTTGCTGCACTGCATAAAGTATCTCATCAAATGTACTGAATGCTGTTTGCAATCCTAAAACCTTCCCATTCACATCTTCCCACAGCTTTGGCAACACTTTTACAAAGTTTTGAGCTGAATCGAAGATGGCAAATTTCATATTCTCAAAAACTTCATAATTATCTTCTTTCCCTACTGAGTAGATATCCTCACGCAGGAACAGCTCTTTGTGTTGATGGAAATGTTCTATCTCTGCTATACTTTGGTCAAGTTGTTTCTCTTCTCTGATAATTTCATCTTTCAGTAGATTGGCTGTGTTGGTGAAATTAACAGTCAGTTTTATGAATTTTTCCTGATCAAATTTGTCTTTGTGAGTGAACACCAGTTTTGGTTGCCCAATTCCAGGATTTGCCACGTATAAATGAGCCAGCCAATCAAAAGCCAGTCTTCTCACAGCCTCTCTTTCTCCCTTTTCTTGTGCCAGCTGATCATAGTGCGCCATGTTCACCACTACTATCGGCATGCAGTTTTGTTTAAGTGTTAGCTGGTATGTCATGTGATACACTGGTTGTCCTCCCATGTCAATTAGTCTCAAAACTGTATTATTTACTTCCAACTCTTCGACTTTAAAGACTTTAGTTGTTTCGTCAACGGCAACCTCAGGTCCACGATTTGTCAGCACTCGCTTTCTCTCTTCACTCTGCAATGTTCTAATGAGACTCGTTTTCTTTGCCATTGTGTGACCGATCACAGCAATGGTGACTAGGGGAAGACTTTCACCTTTACCTTTAGCAAGATCTCTGTAGTACTGTCTGATAGCTGATAATCCTTGTATACAGACTTCATAAGGCGGAGTGGTTAGAGCTTTGCATCCATAAACTTGTAGTGTGTCTAATTTCTCCAAGTTGCAGACAGCCTCTGGAATTGTAGTGATTTTGTTTCGTATAATATTCAGATATTGTAGTTCCTCCAAATACTGCAAACTGTAATCCAGACAAAATAGGATATATAATAAGTCTGAATCTAGCTAATATATTGCTTTTGTAGATAGCTTTCAAAGATGTTCAGAAGTATCCCACAATCTCAACCCCAGACTTATTTCAAACTGTAATACATTTAAAAAATGTCTGTAAATTTATGACAGGCACCTTTTCTCAAAGACGTAGTTTAAAAAAATTCAACTCTACACAACTTCTTTACTGTAGAAATGTTTCTGCATCACTTATAAGTAAACTAAATGCAACAAAATATTACGAAATATGATTTGATAAATGAAACCCAACTGTTTTCTAATAAAAAAATCAAATGTCAATTTTTTTATTATGGTAAAATAACAACACAGGATAGTTAAGGGCAACCTTTTAGCTGCAACTGCCTTGCTGAGGTTTGCATTGTAATCATATAAGAATTCAGTACCAGTAAAATGAAATCTCACCTAATTGTGCTAGAGTCAAAATTTAAAAACTATGTTGTAGATCTTGTTTTTCCCCAGTGCAACTTTTTTTGGAAATTTCAATTTTCATTTTTTTTGCAAAGTTATAGACAAAAAACTGCCCAATTTTGGCAAATTTTGCCTGAAAAGCTGACTTTTCAGTACCAGTAAAATATTTCTGCAGCAAAACATGATATCTGAATAAAAAATTGCACTGCTGGAATCCTGAGATATTTCTCCAGGGTAAGTTTTTTTCTTTTTCAAATAACTCTTCTAGATTGTCTATAAATTGGTGATTTATACACTGAAAATACCATATTTTTTCATAGTAAATTAGCAGCGCGCAGTGCTTCACGCTTCAATGAGCACGTAGGGATGAGAAGATATTGGCGCGTACATGCTAATTACAGGCTTGCTAGCCGACAGGCTACAATGAATAGCTTGTTTTGTACCTTGTTTATGTAGCGCCTATAATGGAATGTTAATAGATAACGCAGCCCTAATGAAGGTTGCTTGTAGTTTGCTAATGTAGTTTGATCTTAGACTAAACAATTGCAAGTAGGCAACACTCATGCCACACGCAGAGCAATATTATTCAAGAACCTAAACTACATTTTGAGAGAAATTTATGATATTCTTAGTGAGGATGCCCTTAACTATCCTGTGAACAATAACAAGGAGAATCATCATCATAGCAGTTTTTCGGTGCGACAATGGCTGTTTTCAATTTGGTTTAATCAAACATTTCCATCCTTTTCTACATTCAGCCATCTTTTGCCAGTTATCTCTGACCATGTCTATCTTTTTAATATTTCACTTTAGAGTAGTTTTAAATTTCAATCGGAGCCTTCCTTGGTTTTGCTTACTTTTTTTCAGCTGCAAATAAAAAAGTTGTCCAAGTAAGTGACTATGATCTACCCTCTCAAGATCTCCTGGCTGTCTCAAATTTATATACATGAGGATAGATTTTAGCGATGATAAACTAGCTCTGTTCAGTAATTATTTGTTAGTATTCTTGTCCCTTCAAAAGATACCCATAATTGAGTGGAGATGTCGAATTAAATATGTTTGCAGTCCGTCTGCTTGCACACTGTATATGTTCCAGGTTTCAGCACCATGGAGTAAGGCAACGCATACCGTAGCACTATACACCTGACACTTGATTTTGATTTAAACATTACAATAAGTTCAAAGTCTTGTGCTCAACTTTACATGCACTGCACTAGCACTTCCTATTCTCAAGAAACTTTCATTATTTAGTTTAGCGTCTACAGCTTCTGTTCTTCTAAGGTACTTAAATGTCTGACACCTTTTCAAAGGTTTTCATTTGATGGCTATACGGTTTGGCTGACATGTTGCACTTTGAAATTTTGGAGGCTGATAAAGGCGTTCTCTCTTTTTCATGTAAATTTTAAAGCTACAATCTTTTGCAGAATGAGAAAAACTGTTAACTGGAGTCTGTATATCATCAGAATGATAAACAATTAAAGCACTATCACCGGCAATTAGCAAGTTTTTCACCAACTCCGTAGTAGTTTTAGTTATAGACTTAAAATGAGTAACATCAAACAGATCTGCATCTCTTCTATTTATGTAATCTTGTGTGATTCCTTGTGTTTAAAGATGGTATTAGTTATCACAAGACTGTACTCTAAACAGAAAGCTAGAAGAAATTCTCTATTTCCATTGCACTTACTTACAAAATGACTACAAAGTACTCCTTTCCATTTCTCAGAAACTGAGCCTATCTTTGCAATAAAATCATCAATCAGTATCAATTCATTATTAACTAGAACAAAATTGATCTTGTCTCTCAGATCATTGTTAAACTGTTTATTTAGTCCTTCAGTATTTGTCGTAGTAGAAGTATATACACTAATAAAAGTCGCGTGAAATCTCCTTTGAAGAGGAAGCCTCATTGTCAAGATTCGATATTTTATAGGAGTTGGTCCTTCACCCAAGGTGAAGAGCAACCTCGTTTTTGATGACAAATTCTATCTCTGCTTCTCTTCTTTTATCAGCTGACTATCCACTCCAGTAGAAAGTATACCCATCATCTACTAAGCTATTATAGCCTGACAAAATTATTTCACTAAGTGTAGCCACATCGATGCCATAACTCTCTATCTCTATGGCTATAAAAGCAGTCTGTCTCTCTGAACTCTGGGATTGTGATCAATCTATTAGTGCTTGTACATTCCATTCTTTTACATATAAAGGAACATCTCTTCCTTTTTTTCTTCCTACTCCTAGCACACTTTTTGCTTACTGCCGGAGTGAGAACAGATTGGTGCCGACCTTGTTCTTCCAAGCGATGTCCGAGCCGGCATGAATGTGCTATTGACAGACCACTTCATGAAAACTGCTTGCAAAGGAATTAAGGTACTACTGGCTTTTGCATGATCAAAAACCCACAATCGGCAGGGACTGACCAAGAGATAGGTATGTTAACCCCTGCTCTTCTGGGAGTATGTGTCACCTCACAATGACAGGCGTAGCCACCCTCCCCCCCCACACTACAGACCTAAGGATGTCCAGTCTAACCCACTTGTCAGTTTAGTCGCTGACCACTCGACCCATGAAACAGGTTGTACCGGTTTTCATGGTTATCCGGTAGCAGGCATTCTATGTGACCTGACCTACTATGATAATAATGATAATAATAAAAATGATTATATTTTTTTGTAATTTATTTCACGAAAGGCTGCATATACTTAGTTCATATTTATTTGATGTCTATTAATTTGCAGAAATATCTGCGGCCTCAAAAAAGCAACTTTCTTTAAATTTCTCAGTCAAAAGTTACAACTGTGTACAGCCATTATACTATATAAATGTTCATGTGTTACAAACCAATGAAATGCAATTTGATAAATCCTGTATAACTGTTTACTCTCTAACCATCATAAAGATTAGGTTTTCTTGCAACACATAACTGCATAAATAACGATGATATAATTATATTCTAATATTTTATTTCATTGAGGCTCCCTGTAATGTGCTTATAATAATTTGATGTCTAGTAATTGTGATGTCCTTCCATTTGAAAGTAAGAGCGTGTAGAATTACAACCTGTGATTGAAACTTATACATCATGACGGTTAGTGCACATGAATAGCTTTATGGTAGCAGGGAGCTGAATGCACATGTGAACAGCTTAGTGGGGTATTGAGATTACCCAGTGACCCATGTGTAATTGTTAGCAAGCTCTTTCACATTTAGTATAGCATTTTGGTAGTACGCCAAGAGAGTTGAGAGGCCCAGGAAGCCTAAACTGAATGAGTAGTAAGGGGACAAGCAGAGTTTAGAATAACTGGTTGCATGGAGTGTTAGGATTACCCTTGTAGTGTAATAGTTAGTGCGTCAGCTGGCAAGCTGTTGGTTGATTTTCAATGGGAAGTATGTAACAAAGTTGGTACTTGTGATTCTACTGTGAACCTAATATACTGCACTTAAGAAATGCAGAACAAATGTAAAACTGTAGAACTTTAAAAACTGTATATAATTTTAATAAACAAATAAGTACTTCTATTGCAGAACTATATCCTTCACACTAATGCACACTTTATTTAATGCATTCTCACTAACCTCTCAGGTAGAGTTGGTAGTTCACAGATATGCATATCCAACATCCTTAGAGATGTCATTGAAGTGACTACATCAGGTAATCCTTCACTGAAGTTATTCTCTCGCGTATGAAGAGCCTCTAGATTCTTCAGATTAGACATGCTATAGTAAACATATACCAGTTGAAGCATCACATAGTAATACAACCATCTTAAGTTAAAGCAATTTAATTCTAGCATAAAATTGCCGATTGACATACAGATTTTATTCGATGGAAAATGAAGTCGGAATAAAATACATTAGTAGATAAACAGTAGATGTTACATATGCATGTGAAACATGTACTGCATGCAGCATTAGCCTTTTTTTCAAAACTGAGTAAAGCATCAGATGTACAACTAAAATTTTATTCACATATGAAATAATTTCTTTTCGATAATTACAGGTGATTTGCTAAAATAAATTGTTTTTGTTATACTTGAAAATTTAAAGATTGTCAAATTAACTGTAAACTATCATCCCTGGTTTGTAAACAGGCACAATGTGGTCTTCAGTCTCTACTGATGTTTTATTGGTAAAACTGTCGGTGAAAACTACAATTAATGAAATTGTGAATATGCCATAATGAATGATAATATGTGATAAAACTTTTATCAGTGATAATTTGACACTATAACTAATAAGCTTCAAGTAAAGAACAAGTCTTGCTATAAAAATCAGTATAAACCATCTAAATTATTAAAATTGATATTAAAAAAGATAATACAAATGCCATAAATGATTGCCAAAAATACTACAATAACAATAATTACCTTGTTTGACCATCCAGGAATGGAGCTTATAACTTTGATGTTAATGTAGTAGATATTTATTTCCTACTTTGATAATATTGATTTAAATGCAACAAAAATTTTAACATAACCTAAGTGAAAGGTTACTCAGCAGTTTATGCTACATGTTAGCTGACTGAAAGTGTAGCATAAAAGGAGAGCTGAGAGTAAACTATACTTCAATGAATGAATCATTTCCTGAAGCTGATGGTGTAAAAAACTATTTATATAACTTAGTCATAGTGAAATCGTACACATGAGGAAATCATGTTGACTGTCGTGTGCAAAATTGTCATAGCCATAAAAGCAAAACAGCTACATATACATGACTAATGCAATGGTTTCCTAATTACAGGCACATTGGTTAACTTTGTTTGTTTTGATGAGAGCAAGAAATTTCACTGGCATTCCAATTAATTACACTCCCACCTGAAATTTCTAGAAGTGACTTGCAATTTTGAATGTATGTCTAGTTCGATCAGACTAGTACAACTAATTTTGATATTGGTCGAGTTAAATAGACTCTTTTATTGGAGTCTTTGGGGTATGTTTTACTAACAACAAGCACCTTAACTAATCTAACAACGCTGTCATAAGACAGGTTGCATTCTACAACATGTGCTAAAGGCCACTGATTTCTTACTGCATTGTTGTCACACAATATAACGATATCCCCCACCCTGATCTCTGGTACTTTATTTACCCATTTTGCCGCGACTGTAAATAAAGCAAGTATTGCTTGTCCAAAATTCATTTGCCAACTGCTGGACCACTCTCCAACGCTTCCTCGCATATATGTCTGCCTCCTCAAATGTGCTTGGAGGTGGTAGAACAACGTCAGACTTCATAGTCAACAACATGTTTGGGGTGATTAGAGGCATGTCATCAGTTGTTGAGGTTAATGGTCGACAGTTTATGATGGCCATCACTCCATAAAACAAAGTTTGTAGCAAAGAGGTAGAGAGCCTCCCACCATGTCTTGTTCCAAGGCCCTGTAGCACAGAACGGATAATCCTTATCTGCCTTTCCCACACTCCTCCAAAATTGCTAGAGTGAGGAGGGTTGAAATTCATTGTGATGTTCATAGATTTAAGTTTGCTGTCGGTCCCATCACTTTGTAGAAGACTCGCATCACCAATGAAGTTGGTACCTTGGTCTGATTGAATTGTCTGAATTGGACCCCTGATGGCTACCACAGTCCTGATAGCGTTTATAAAGCTGTCAGTAGTCATGTCCTCTAAAAGTTCAATGTGAACAGCTCGTGAAGCCATACATGTGACTATCAAGCCATATCGTTTCGATTCTTTTCTACCGTCCTTGACAATAAAAGGGCCGAAACAATATAATCCACAGTGGGTGAAAGGAGGGGCTTCGTTAACTCTCACTGATGGTAATGTTGCCAGTTGTGGTGTCAAGGGTTTAGCTTTGATTCTTTTCCATGTTACACAGAGACGTAACTTTGATGAAATTGTGGATTTACCACCGATGATCCAAAATCCCTGTGATCTTATTTTAGACAGGGTATACTCTAAGCCAAGGTGTCCTAGTTTAGCATGTGTGTCATTTATGATAAGCGTAGTGAAATGACTATGCTTAGGTAAGAGTAAAGGATGTTTATCTTCGAATGATAGCAATTTACTGTTTTGTAGCCTTCCTCCCACCCTGAGCAGACCCGTCTTATTTAGAAATGGGTATAGTTTTGCAATGGAGCTATGCTTGGATGTAGTCTGAGTTTGTTGGAGTTGCTTGATTTCTGGAGTGAAAAATTCTGATTGAACTGACTTGACCAAAGAGTGTAACGCTTTTTGGCGTTTCTCCTGCTGAGTGAGAGGGGTTTTGCATAGTGCTGTTTGGATTCTAGCGATAACCTTAAGAGTGTAATCTAGGTCAGAGAAAATGGTTATACGCTGACTAAGAGGAGCAAAGATGTGTTGAGTGGCTAATGAAACTTTCACTTCTTGTTCGTCATGTGAGTTGGTGAACTTTTTCTGATGAGGGAGTATAAGAAGTTCATTCCACAAGAAGTCTGGTCCTGTGAACCAATTGCACTCAGGAGAGAAAATTTGCTTTGGTGATAACCCTTGTGATGCATGATATGCAGGGTTGAGTTTAGTCGAGACATGAAACCAGTTGTCGGCATTGGAGCTGTCACGGATTTGCTGAACTCGATTTGCAACAAATGTGTGATATCTAGCCTGTGTGTGCTTTATATAACCAAGAACTACTTCTGAGTCAGAATAAAAGTACTGAGCTACATGGTCCATACCTAGCTCTTCTGCAGCCTTGAGGCTTAAATCTACAGCCCCACGTGCTGCTTGAAGTTCCAATCTAGGAACAGTAATAGCTTTGAGCGGAGTGACACGACCTTTGCTACAGATTAAAGCAACATGCACATGTTTGCCTGGGCTTACAAATTGCAAGTAGGAGCATTGGCCGTAGCCCATTGTACTCGCTTAGCTAAAGGTATGGACCTCCACCTTAGCAGGTGTTCCAAATGATGATGGTATGTAGTTTCTAGGAATTGATAGGTGTTCAAGAACTTTGAGGCCTTGTTTCTATGGCAACCATTTTGCCAGCATGCCTTCATCTAAAGGATCATCCC
The DNA here is from genome assembly GCA_964035545.1 of Bugula neritina. Taxonomy (NCBI): domain Eukaryota; kingdom Metazoa; phylum Bryozoa; class Gymnolaemata; order Cheilostomatida; family Bugulidae; genus Bugula; species Bugula neritina. The sequence goes on along the minus strand of OZ037772.1, from coordinate 4,876,746 downwards.
AGTCCAAATGTTTTCTGCAAAGATCATGGAGAACCATTTTACCTTGCAGTACAACCGGTGATATGAGACCAAGTGGATCAAAGACCGAGGCTACATTTGAGAGCAAACCTCGTCTAGTGTTGGGCTTATCAGCGAGATTAACTTGAAACCGAAAGGAATCTTGCTCAGAATTCCACATCAATCCCAAAGTTCTTTCAGTTGGAAGACAGTCAGAGTTTAGGTCAAGATCATGCAGAGTTGCCAATTGTTCAGATTTGGGGAATTAATTTAATACTTCTTTCTCGTTAGAAAGACTCTTGTGCAAGTGTACTTTACCTTGTTGGCAAATTCCCATTGCCTCAGTAAGTACTTTTGTTGCAGATGTTGCGTCAGGCATACTAAGTAAGCCATCATCCACATAGAACTGATTTCTAACGAAGTTTCGAGCTTGTTGACTTGATGGATCATCTGTGCTGTATTGGTCAGCCAGATAACGTAGGCCATATGTTGCACATGCAGGAGATGAGGTCGCTCCAAACACATGCACTTTCATGCAGAACACTGCTATTTCACCACGTTCATCTAGCCAGAAAAATCGGAGATAATCTGTATCTTCCGTTGCAACACGAAATTGGTGAAACATTCGCTCAATATCACATGTAACAGCAATCTGTTCCTGGTGGAAGCGAAGGAGAATACCAGTGAGACTGTTAAGATGATCTGGACCTGTCATGAGATAGTCGTTTATGCACTTTCCATCTGTCTTTGCAGCACCATCGAAAACTACTCTAATCTTGTCTGGCTTCTTTGGATGCCATACTTCGAAATGTGGTATGCACCATGTGTTGTCCTCATGGCTAGCTACGTCTTGTGGAACAATTTCAGCCTCACCCTTGCTAATGGGGTCTTTCATGAACTCTGTGTACTGGTTTTTCAAGTTTTGGTTCTTAGAAAACTTTTTTAGTAGTGAATTGCATCGATTTTTTGCTGTTTTAAAACTGTTATTTTGCGGTGGTTTGTGTTTGAAAGGTAAAGGCATGGTGACATGACCATCAATAATCTTTGTTTCTTGTTTCATGAGAGACAAAAATGCTCGGTCTTCTACAGAAGCCGCTTTTTTGTCTGTTACACATTCCTTGAAATCTTGAGCTAATATATTTATTATTTTGGTTATTTGTTTTGATGTTTCAGTTTGACATTTGAAAGATACTGTGGTTTTAGCTTTCTTGAGTGATTGAGTTACGGTTTTATTGACTATTGTTGTTTTCTTGCCTGAATTGTCATCATGTGTGTTATTTGTAGCTAGACTACCCATGATAACCCACCCTAGGTCAGTACGTACGCCAAATGGTTCATCGTCTGCGTCGTTTCCCACTAGTACCTCTCTAGGTTTGAAGGCTAATGGGCAATTGCCTCCAATGAGTAGACCTACTGAGATTTTTTGTCCTTTGACCATGTTTTCTGATAAGTCTCGTAAATGTGGCCAGGTGGTAAGAGCACCCGCCTGTGGAATAGACTCATACTTGGCAGGTATTTCTTCTGCAGAATACACATTAGGAAGTTTCACCTCCTTATTGCAGCTATATCCTTTGATGATTAGGTCATCGGTTACCATTGTATCTAGCTCAAAGTTTTGGTGTGTCATTGCTGCCATTGGCAGTTTAGTTGGTTTTTTGATGCATGTGAGTTGTTCAACAATAGAATTGGTTATATAACATGAGTCGCTGCCTGAGTCAAGATTGGCATATGTTAATACTTTTGTGTGTGGATCTTTGACAGAAGAAACCCAGACAGGAAGAGTCATAGACATGAGTGTTTGTGATGTGTTTATGGAAAAATTATTGCATACAGTGCTATTTTTATTTTGGTTTGAACATTGCATTTTACTTTCATCTGCTTGCTTTGTGGGTTGTGAAGTGTATTTCTGGTGAAATATTGTGGAATGAGCTTGCTTACAAATCTCGCATACTGGTTTCATGTTGCAGTTTTTGTAGCTGTGACCGCTTACGGCACATTTGAAACATAAGCTGTTGCTAGCAAGGAAGTCATTTACTTGTTGAGCAGAAAGTTTTGCTAAATTCTAGCAGTGAGCAGTGTGATGTTTCCATCTGGGTTTTTTGTTTGAGAGGCAATATGCACATTCTGGTTCTTTTCTCTGCTTTTGGTCAAATGACAGGCTGTTTTGTTGTTTTGCTGACTGGTTGTCAGTGTGTTGTGACTTATTAGCATGTTTTTGTTGATTTATGACTGATTCTGAAGTCTTTGAAATATTTGGTGCTGGTAATGTTGTTTCAGATTTTAATGTAATTGAGTGTTTACTGTTGTTTTGTTTGGTAATTGGCTTGAATGCAGTTTTACTGGGCCCACTTTTACATTTTTCTCTCAAATTACTACAAGAAATTTTAGCCTCATGTGCTACAAAGTCTGCAAATTTATGAAAGGATGGGAACACTTTCCTCTTTTCCTCCTCTGCAATGGCGTGTTTTAATCATCGTTCTTAAAGGTTGTTGGGCAGAACACTCGCTAGCTTTTTGTTCTCCCGTTTTCTGTCCAGGACTTCCAAACCAGATATCTGCCTTGAGGCAGATAGACATTGGTTTAACCCTTACGCGATCAATGGACCATATATGTCCCTCAAAGCGACACTATCCACAGATCAATGGATCATATATGGTCTTTTAGGTAAACAAACAATAGCGCTTACTTTAAACTTCAAGTTTTCAACCGGACAGCCTAAAAGTTTTTGTAATTGTTGCTGATAGTACAGCTTGGTAATTTTTGGATAATTATAGCCATTAAAATTGATTAAATTATTAGCTAGCAAGCCAGCTAGTTGCTTTTCAATTTAATCCTTAAATTTTAAAATTATCACTAAATTTTAACGCTACTTTCAAATGCAAGAAACTGCTGTCAAATTATAGAGAGCAAGTTTATTTTATTCAGATAACATTTAGAAGAACATTTAAATATACAGAAATGTTAAAGTCACTATACTTTGAATCATATTATAAATTAATTTTATCTTTTTAATTTTTCAATTTCAAAATGGCGGTTCTGAGAGGTCAAATTAAAATGACTGATTTTAGCTAGAATTAAGGTCTCCCGTCACTTTAAGAATTTTTTTTTATAATATAAAATACTCTTAGAAATATAATAACCAGTTTATTTAAGGCCAAAAGCAAGTGTAACTTTTAATAATGAAATTGAAAGTTATGCAAAATTTGCTAGCAAAATTCGCGATAAACTCAAACGAGGCATAAAATTACGTAACTTCAAAGTTGATCGCGAAAGGGTTAAGAAGTAACTGTAACTCTTGAGAGATTTGGCATCAGTTACTCTAGGCCATGCTTCTAGTCGATCTAGAAACTGCTCTTCAATTAGCTCTTCCGAATTAAACTCAGTTTCGAGAGCATGTAATGCATTTTGATACGCATTTGGACTTTGCAATGAGAAATAGCCCCTTATAGCCTGCTTGGCATCGCCATCCACATACTCTCTCAACAAATGGAGCTTCTGTAAATCGGTATATGGACAAGAACCAATCAAACCATCAAAGGCCAGCTTCCAATCTGCGTACCCAACCGGATCACCAGTAAACTTGTCAAGAGTGGGAAGATGATTGGCTTGCATTGTCATAGCGGCGGCCATTGAGTCACCTATACTCTTCCCTATAGCAGCAGATAAATCTGTAGTGGTCAGATTAGTAAGTGGGTTAGGTGATTGCAAGTGTGTAAGTGTGGGATGAGTATTTTGGTGTGTGGGAAGATGAGCAGCTGAGTTGACTTGTGGATATTTTTCATAAGGATCTTCGTGGATAACTGGGCTTTGGTGAGGCAACTCCTCCTTAGTCATTAAAGACTGCTTTATACCGAGAACTGGTTGACCTCCAGTTGATGGGAATTGATTTGAGAGGTCAATATGATGTGGAGATTGCAGAAATGGTGAAGGCTTCAATGAGTTATGAGATGCTCTAGAAGGGGGTCTCATGAGAGTATCTCTAAGCTCAGTTTCAAGCTCATCGTCTAGGGCTTGCTGAAATGCATTGAGCTGAGCTTTCTCTGCATCGATTTCAGCTTTGAGTTTCAGCTCGGCAATGTGGCCTTTGCGAGTGAGGATTTGCTCTTTGTGCTTGAGCTCAAAACTCTGTATTTCCTCTTCAACCTGCCGAGCTTCACACTCTGCTTGAAACTTTGCTTCAGCAGCAGCAACTTTAGCCACATATTTAGCTAATTGAGCTTTATAGTATGATGCATCAGATTTGGAGGATCTAGACGTACCAGTAGCTCTTGTTTTCCAAGTGCTACTAGCAGAATCAGGTGCATGAGATGAGGATATGTCACTAGCTTCAGAATGTCTGGAATTGCCAATATGGTGACTAAAATAATGCGATTTCTTAGACTTGGAGTGATTAGATTGATAATAAAAACTATGTAAGCTGACGGATTTTGCAGGTCCAGCGTGTTCCGACTTGACTGAATTTTTTGACTTACTAGAGGAATGACTAGCTTTTGCGTGCGTTTTGACAATTTTTGAAATATCTGAGGGAGAGATGGATGGTAACACGCGAGATCTCACAACAACTTTTGCTATTTTGAAAGTGCTATTTTTGCCGTCAGAACTATTGGCGTCCGTTGTATGAAGCCAATGCTCAAGTTTTGTTAAAATAGTTTTTCTATCGCCTGCAATCTGATCAAATTCACGCAGTATATTTTGCAGCTTCTCCTCACTTATACCTAAACCGCGAGCTTCTGTTAAATGTTGTTCGGCTTCTTGTACAGTTTGATTGTTTAGAAGCTGTTTTTGCAGCTCTTTTGCACGAATTAATGTAATGTTGTCCACCAATTCTCGAGTTATTAGCAAATGGAATTCACTAATAATTTCTAATGATATTTTTATATGCTTTAAGTGTTGTTGAACACGCAGCCGTGTGCTATGATAATGACTCATAGGCTACTAAATTTGAGTGCCAACCAATGAAATTAATTGCTCTCAAAAAGTTTCTAATGTATGATTGTGCAATAGTGCATGCGAACTAAGTAGTATTTGTCTAATATATGTAGCTAAATTTGAATAATGAATAATGCACCTACTTTCAGTATAAGACTGCCTCTATATGTATGATTTCACTATTACACAAGTAAATTTGATACCTAGTGTCTAGTGATAAATAATATAAAGAACAGATTTACAGAATGAGCATAAGGAAATGATTCCCTATGACTACAAAAAGACAAATATTTTCAATACCCAGAAAATAAATTATTTTTTAATCAAGTCTCGTGTGATAAAAAGAAGTTTCTGTGTAATGTTTGATCAAAGCTAGCAACGTTCTACTGAATTCCAATGAGTCTGATACTGCTAATTTGTGTGATTAGCAGTGAATGAATTCTTAGAAGTAATGGTTACTTAGCTGTAACTTGTATGTATGACAGGAGTGTGAGTGCTGGTTACTATAGTGGTTGGCAGTGTAGCTATTGTTGACAATGCCGAAGACTTGGCAGTAGAGTTGATGGATGCTATACTGATCTAACAATGCTGGGGCTGGATCAGTAGTTGTCTTTTCTAGCTGCTGTTCGTCTCGCTGGTCTCAAGTTAGCGCAAGCCACTGGTTGTAGTAAGCTGTTTACTCCAGTCGCAAGTTTTCACTGTAAACTATCATCCCTGGTTTGTAAACAGGCACAATGTGGTCTTCAGTCTCTACTGATGTTTTATTGGTAAAACTGTCGTTAAAACTACAATTAATGAAATTGTGAATATGCCATAATGAATGATAATATGTGATAAAACTTTTATCAGTGATAACTTGACACTAACTAATAAGCTTCAAGTGAAGAACAAGTCTTGCTATAAAAATCAGTATACACCATCTAAATTATTAAACTTGATATTAAAAAAGATAATACAAATGCCATAAATGATTGTCAAAAATACTACAATAACAATAATTACCTTGTTAGACCATCCAGGAATGGAGCTTATAACTTTGATGTTAATGTAGTAGGTATTTATTTCCTACTTTGATAATATTGATTTAAATGCACACAGTTAGTTTAAGGTCATTACTTTCCAGATTCATGCACTGCTTTATGTTATATATAAACGGTTTCCAGGGGATAGCTCGAACAGTTTTTGTCTCACATTAACAAATTTTACATGAAAAGATAGCTCTTGCATTCCTCTTTCATATACTTTTTTAATTTTTCAATAAAAAAATTTCTGAGAAAGTTGTTGCATAATAAGTAAAATTTTACACCCTCCATGTTCCACTGCTGTAGCACAGGGGATTCATTTTATAAAGTCTAAAAGTTAAACTTGACATTCCTTGATATGTTTTCTCTAATATACTTTCTTTGTTTTTTGAAATTCTGTTTATGCTCTTCACAATTTGGTAAAAACATACACCATTTTGCAAGTTTCACTGCAATTTTCTAAATTCTTCATATGGTGGTTCTAGCTACGCTCCTGTGACTAATTATAACATTCCTAGTACGTTTGCCGCTCTGCGCTATCACAATAACATATAGTACCCTCTCGCACAAATTGGCAATCTATTGGATTTCTGCCAATATAATGTTCCCTGTTTTACATTAGCACTTAGCTGAATCATCTCACTATGTTACAATAATATATTGAAAATGCCTCAGCACAACATAATTCTTTGTTTGTTTGGCAGAGTTAATTTCAGCTAAATCACTTCACTTTGCAGTCTTGTCAGTAAAGGTCTGTCTATAGCGCAGCAGGTGTATACTTTCAGTTTCTCTAATTCACATATGATTATTTTAAGTACATTGTATTCTATAAGATCAATTTAAGGTTTAGTCTAGTGTTCAGTATCTAATTATTATGCATGTATGTTGTCTTACTGTTGAACAAAAGTTAAAAAAAAACTTTACAATTATAGCCATATTTATTATACATGCGTAGGATTTGCATAAGTTGACAAAAAAAATTGCAACAAAACAGGGTTGAACCATGACCAACCAACTCGTCGCTGACGCCTCTAACCTCTGGACCACGCAGTCATGCTTCTAAAACGTGCACTATTTGAGTGACTATCATTACATAAATATTTCGCGCGCAAATGGGTTATAATTATTAGGCTGTCAATTCATGTTGATAGCAGTCAAAGCAAATGGTTTTGAACAAATAACCCAAAAGTTTAAAAATAAGTAGCTTGCGTATTACTAGCTACAAAAACAGGTCTGAAATAGACTGGTAAAGCAAGCTCTTATTGTAGAGTTTGCAGATGTGCTCTAAAATAAAACTTAAACTGTATGGTATTACATAAGTATTTGTATGCGAGAGATAAATGGACATTACTGAGTTTCTGGAAAACAACATACTTGAAGTTAACTTTGACAATGGTGTGTTATTTTCATCATAGCTAGCCTATAGCATAAATCTCTAATCATATGAATCTTTATGAAGCCCACAGCTCATGTAAGGGTGGCAATGTAATTTGAAATGAACAATTATGTTGCTGCATTGTGTCTTAGGTATATTAGAGAGCAGAATTTGGTTTTACTAGCCTACCCCAACAGCATTCTACAATGCAGCTTATATGCTGGCAGTTGTAATAAGTACTGCCAATAGCAAGGTTACTATCACTGCTAGCTCTGTGCAGCATGTAACCTCTTGAATAATTGCGCCAATTTTAAACTCTTGGAAGTTGGCCAAGTTATCATATCGCAGCCAGCCACCGGAGACAAAGCATCAGAGCTATTCATATAATATTATACTGATGCACTTGGTAGCAGAGTGGCTAATCTAATATAGTTCATAGTTCAACACCCTTTACTTTGGGAATACAGCCTCTTTTTTTAGGTTTACCTAACAAAGCATGAAAATATCTAAACTGATATTCTGATAATTTAGAGGTACATTTTGAAAACTAGGTTAATTGAACTTGTTTGCGCAACAACAATAATAAAATAGATATTATGCAGTATAATAAAAACACACATAATACTATATAATATATTATAATGATAATAATATAATATTATAAGTACCATTACTGCATTTTATAAATCACATGGTTGCCAAAAAAATGTATCACAAATTTTGTAATTATACATCAAAAAGAGAACTAGCTAGGCAGCAGGTTAGAATAGAGTAAATTTTTAAAACATGAAATCATGATTTGACTATTGTTTTATTTAGGCCAACCAACCTAGGAATACAAGATTGGGTTTTAGCTGACAGTTTATAACATTTAGCTTTTGAGCCAGCAGCACTGGCACTTGTGAAGTATAGGCAAAGTTAGTGAAGCGAGACTAACAAGCACTCAAATACAAGGCATATTATTGAGACACAATAACAAGTCAGGAGCGTATAAATTGAAAAGAATGTGGAAGGGGGACTATGTTTTTCAACAAGCTATAACTTAAACATGAATTGGCTTTTGAAAAAAATAAAAAAGTATATTGGAGAACATGAGTTTCTTTATCTTTTCATATTTTTTTTGTTCCTGTGACATTCAACCTGTTCGAGCTATCAGTGGAACATTGTTCATATAGAACATAAAGCACCTGGCAAAGAGCCAGAAAATGAAAAGTATGACCTTAAACCAACTGTGCAACAAAAGTTTTAACATAACCTAAGTGAAAGGTTACTCAGCAGTTTATGCTACATGTTAGCTGACTGAAAGTGTAGCATAAAAGGAGAGCTGAGAGTAAACTATACTTCAATGAATGAATCATTTCCGGAAGCTGATGGTGTAAAAAACTATTTATATAACTTAGTCATAGTGAAATCGTACACATGAGGAAATCATGTTGACTGTCGTGTGCAAAATTGTCATAGCCATAAAAGCAAAACAGCTACATATACATGACTAATGCAATGGTTTTCTAATTATAGGCACATTGGTTAACTTTGTTTGTTTTGATGAGAGCAGGAAATTTCACTGGCATTCCAATTAATTACATTAACAATTTTTATTGTATTTAATAAAAGGCTGTATAATTTAGATATCAATTATACGTTCTGTTGTCAGATCAATGGCTAGTTTCAGTCTGCCAGTATATTATATAATAGAGCTGAAGCTGTATATCTTCTAAAAAAAACTATATACTGAACTTAACTCATCAACTTTTACTTAATTCAAGCGTTAAAGAATATAGGAAACTAAAGTATTGTAACATTTTTATATATTCTAGAAGCTTATGTCAAAATACTACATAAAATCTTTTCATTGGCTTGTGTTTATTTGCATATTATATACAATATAGCGACAATAATTTCACAGGTTCGAAAAATTTTCAGAAATTATTTGGCAGCAAAAAATTTAAGTATAAAGAAATGCAGGCAAATCCAGGATGTTGGTACTACAGATAAAATTATTTTATTTGTATTTCATATTGAGTTGCTTTCACTAATCTCTCAGGTAGAGTTGGTAGTTTACAGTTCTCTATATGCAACTCTTTTAGAGATGTCATGGATGTGAATACCTCAGGTAATCCTTCTCGGAGGTTATTCCCTGACATAATAAGAGTCTCCAGATTCTTTAAACTAGACATGCTATAGTAAACATAATATACTAATTGAAACATCATTAGGTAATATTTTAGTAGATTTTGGCTGTGCACCTCTGCTGTGTCATACAAGTGTGCAGCTCATGTATTAGACCAAGTGAAACATAAAATATACAAATAAGATTTTATTCACATGTTAATCAAGTATAATATCTGTCATGCGCTTATAATAATTTGATGTCTAGTAATTGTGATGTCCTTCCATTTGAAAGTAGGTGCATGTAGAATTACAACCTCCTGTAAATGAAGTTCTTACATAATGACGGTTAGTGCAGGTGAATAGCTTTATAGTAGCAGGGAGCTGAATGCACATGTGAATCCCTTAGTGTGGTGTTGAGATTACCAAGTGACCCATGTGTAATTGTTAGCAAGCTCTTTCACATTTTATATAGCATTTTGGTAGTACGCCAAGAGAGTTGAGAGGCCCGGGAAGTCTAAACTGAATGAGTAGTAAGGGGACCAGCAGAGTTTAGAAGAACTGGTTGCATGGAGTGTTACACAGAGAGAAATATTAGTGCAGTGCTTGCACTAAAGTTGTTCAAAGAGCCTTTTATTGTCGGTATAGCCTGCACCACACCTCTAATAGTTGTTAGACCTGCACTTATTTTGATGAAATTGAAAATTAATCCGATTAGTGTAAGCTGAAAAATATTTTGTAGTAGCTCTGAAACCACTTAGTTGTTAAGTCAACGCTACTTTTCACAAGTATTACATAATTATCATCCCTAGTAGTCTAGAAGTAACCTCCAATTATCTTTCACTCATTACACTCCGAGAGGTGGCCACGCAATTTTTTTCGAAATGGAGAGTTTGTAGGGTCCTAATTAATCTGTGAAAACTCTAGACTCTTCTGTGCACCCAGCTAGCCACAAAAGTGCTTTAAACTTTTAAAATTGATCAGGAGTTGTTTTCTCTTAACGTTTTTGTGAATCAGCTAAATATCTTGGAATTATTCAAGCTAATTTATTTTATATAAGCAAAATAATTTTGCTGATAATTATAGATGCTCTTTTCACTATTCTGTTATAAAAACTCTAAATTTTTCTATCCACCTAGTTAGTCACAAAAACTCTTTAAAATTTTACAGGAGTTGTTTCCCCACAACTTTGTCCAAATCTATTAAATATTATCTTGAAATTATTGAAGCTAGTTTATTATATGTACAAGCAAAAACTTTTGCAGATATTCATAGATGTGCTTTTCACTTCTCTGAGTTTAATTCTAGTGATTTTCTTGTCTAAAAATCTGAAAAAAAGTGGACTATATGGACGAAAACAAGCAAAGGAATGGGTTTTTCAGTTATAAGGCAAACATTATTATTGATCGGCTATAAAAAAGCCGAATTATAAGTAAATCTGTGTCTAGTAATGATTTTTTTCACGATTGTTATTATGATAATTACTTTTACAAAAAAAGTAATGAAAAGCATGAGCAGGTTGATCTGGACTCCGGAACAAAATATTTTAAACGTGTGCAATCAAGCTTTGCCAATAAATTTAGGCTGAACTATATATAAATAAGCAATTTGGTTTTTAAAACAATGCTATTGGTTAAATTAAATGGATATTTTTATACTATCTTGATAGAATGACTCTAGAGTCAATTTAGCTCAGTTATAGTTACAGAAGGAATACCCTAAAGCTTCCCTATAATTTAAAATATATATGGTTACATTTAGGCCACCCATTAGCAAAATGATCTTGGGCTGCCTTATTCAAAGATCATAGGCATGTACTTTTTTTATGTGTGCCATTTGTCACAAAAATAATAATTTCTTATCAGCAAATAAAACAAGCTGAATTTGAGACTGGTGCATTTTTGTGTGAAATATGAAGTAAAAATATTGTTATTATAGTTGTTGCATACCCAAAAAAATTGCGTTCAGCTACAATTTTTCAAACATGGTGGAATTCCTAAGAAAGCAGAACTCAAATGCTTACAATTAGATCATGAGAAGGCAGGTACACAAACTTTGTTACATGCAAAGTATTTTATGAACATCATAATCCTACGTGTAATAATCAAATCTTAAGACACTGATGTTTTCATCTCAAGTCTCGCTGTTTGCAAAACATTACCTTCTTACCAATTATATTATATTAATATATTATAGTATATTATATTATAGATAGATCAGGCTAGGCTAAATTTCCTACATAGACCCTAGTTATTTATTTTGGTAAAATGTATTTTCATGTGCAACTTCCTTTAATATTATTGAAATATATGTATATCTAAATAAACTTGGATCAATTGCTTGTTATTTAGCACATAAATAAATTCCTTTAATTTGCATTAACCTAGTAATTTTGTATATTTTATACATCTTGCCTGTTGTTTGAAAAAATATTTAGTTAATAAGTATCCATTAAAGATAGTGTCTATTATTAATGTATTACTACTTTTTGCCTCACACAAATTCGTAAAAATAATAGAATATTATTCTAGATAATTCATGTTAGCTGCTATAGCTATTAGCATATTAGCTATTTAGCAATCAATACAACAGTTATATAGGTAATATTATTATATATATATATATATGGTAACAAAATAAAAACAGGGTCTATCTGGGAGAAAACCATAATCATATAAGGTATTTGGAAGTAAACATTGCAGCAAATAAATCTGGACTGCAGTTGTGTGCAGCACTTACTGGATTTCATGCTTTAACAGGTTGTTATTGGACTATAGTGCTTCTTATGAAAAAGGATGGCGCATAGCCTACTCTCTTTTGGGAAAATATCCATAGTGTATGGGAAGCTTTGAACACCTTAGGAAGTATTTTAAGCTGTAAGCCATTACAGCGGCTGAATTAGTAGAACAATTTGTTATTTGTCTATAAACTTTATGGAGCAGGAAATTCAAATATAGATAATGTCTGATACACTGTATTTCATTCACCGTCTAAAATAACTTAAAACAGTTTGCCTCCAACAAAAGATGAATTAAATTTGCACGTAAAAAGAGCAAATTATCAGGCAGCCATTTGGAGAAGGGTGACAACAGCCTATATTGATGCACCACCCCCAAAACATTATGAAAAGATTGTTGAGAATCATGGCAGCATAAATATAAAGTAGATGATTCAAGCTTCCGCACCTGAACATGTATATTGTAAAGTTTAAACTGCTCCTGTAAGACCAGCTGCAACATATCAAGATGTGGATGTCAGAAGTCTCAAATGCAGTGCATGCACTGATGTTTGTCAATGTAAGGATTGTCTGAAAAGAAGCTCTATATTGGGGAAGAAGCTGATGAGACTGACGGCAGTGACAATGATGGCGAGAATACTTTTTCATAATAAAGCACTATTTTTAGACATTTGTTATATATTTTGCTGCAACCAATTTAATTTTGATCATCTCTCATGCTTCTGTTTCTCTAAATAATTTTACAGAATCTTGTTGATTTTTGCAGACGTTTAACGGCTATACTGACAGACTAGCAAATGATTCACTTGGACTGTGCTCAAAAGATTTCAATACTTATTTATTTCAACATTAATTATTTTGTACTATAATTTTATAAATATAGTTTTTTTCACACATCAGCATGAATTTTTTTATTTTTGTATAAATAGCTTGGTCATACAATTATTCTGCATGCTTATGCCGCATGCAATATGTCGATTCATAACAAACATATATGTTTATATAAACAACTTGGTTTTAATTTGAGATAGCGTCTTGCAGTCTTTAAATTCAGTATCAGCATATAATTCTAAGAAAGAGGCAATTATTTTTGATATTTCAGCAAATAAATTTTTTTTTTCAAGATAGCTTGATAAAATTGGATACTATTTTGCACAATCCGCATTTCTTTTTATCACCCATCCAAAATGTCGATTTGTTTTTTTGCAATAACTTGAGTTTGGGTAGAAATAGAATTCTAGAGTTTGTAGATTAAGAATCAGCACAAAATTCTGATCTAGAAACAATTTTTTTTTAGTGGCCACCTAATAAAGTGTAATAAGCCAATTTTTTGAGCACTTTTTGGAAGGTTACTTCTAGACTATAGGTCTTAATGAAGCTAAACAGTAATTGATAGGAGCAGAAAGTGAGATCAATGCTACAACTACATATGTTCAAGCAAAATTCTATTTACATAAGAATTATGGAACAATCGGCAGTTGTTCACCTAACAACATTATTCGTTCACATGTGCACTAATGATGATCACAAACCTTTATAGGAAGCTAGGATAGAGTTGAACCCGACATTTGGGTCATTTCGATTGGTGCTTCCCAGTTAGATGCTATTTATACATTTTACGTGCAATTTATTTGAATACTATTGAAATATATGTGCATTTAAATAAATTTGAGTCAATTGCTTTTTATAATTGGCACACAAATAAATTTCCTTGCTCTGCATAAACCTATTAATTTTGCATTTTCTATATTTTTTGTTTTTTGAAAAAATGTTATTATTAATGCATTTAATGCTTTTTTTTCAACACAAATTTGGAAAAATTTAAATATTATTGCAAATATATCATATTAATGGTTATTTTATGTTTAGCAATTGATATGAAAGTTATATAAGGGTATATAGGTATATAATACTTAGTACCAAAACAAAAAATACAACCTAACTGGGGGGCATATAAGTGGAATGAAACTCCTTCAACCTACTAGCTGTTTATGATTTCGAAATTTTTTTGAACCCAAGACATTTTCAAATAGCTTGTTACCAGACTACTATTAAACATTACCCCACTCCGTTAATCAAACACTTAAGCTGAATTTATCAACAAAAAATTTCAACTGCACATATTTCTTGCATAGGTAGTTTAGGCTTCACTAGTCAATTTCATTCATGGAAAGGAAAGCCAACTAATTTAAAATGTGTGTAAAAGAGAAATCAGGGAGATGCACCATTAAACTCCAATGTACTCAGTTATCAGCAAATGTGTTTCAAACAAGAAGCTTAAAATTAACAATGAAACAAGCTACTGAATAGTCAATTGTGGATCAGGTGAACCACTTCAAAAGCCTTGTGTAAACTACCTGGTGGAACAAAAGAAGATGTTGCATAACAGAGCTATAGTAAGGAAATATTTAAATTGTAATTCAAAAGCAAGAAACTGGCTTACCAAGCATCGAAAGAGCAAAACAAAGGTTATTACATAACAGCACATAGTTTTCATTCACTGCTATTGACAGAAGAAATATTCTGCCGGCATAGTGAACACCAGAGGCTCAGACTAAGAAGTTGTGCTTTGAAATTCAGTGAATTTGTGCTTCCAAACAACCTCACAACATGGAAAACATTGAATCATTTCATCACATGGGTAAAGATTGCAGCTACCTCTCAGAGATAGAAGATGATCACTTTCTTTCAGAGTTAGGAACTGAAGTTGTCATTGCAGCAAAAGGTAAGCTCAATCATTTGCTTAACGTTGTCATTTTGATTTTATATCACAATGACAGTATGACTATTGCTGTAGACAGATAATTGAATTTGGGCAACTATAACTTTTAAGAGACCACATTAACTGATATTTCCCAAACTACTCTGTTCCTATATCAATTTGATACAAGTTTTCCTGTAACAATATATTTTCAAAAAATTTAGCGTTTCATTTCCACTTCACCTTCTAGCAATTTGTGCTAAATTCATTAATTTAAATCCCCCCCCCCCATTGTAGAAGTATTGTTAATAATGCAGTTTATTAGTAGTTATTAGCCTTAAGCAGCTGCCAAGCTAGCTTCTTGTTTTATAGCTAAGTACCAAAATGCCAATATTAGTGGTGAGTTGGCAAAAATTTTTATTAACTTCCGTGCCACCAGTTTATTCTTTTATTTATCTTTGCACAGCACAATTAAATATAAAAACATGTATAAGTAGCAATATTTTTCTTGGTAGTACTTTATTTGTTTTTCAATTTATAGACATGCTGAAACTTCTCAATATCTGTTATCTCGATATGAGGGGTCTATATAAAATGCTGACTCCAGCCTAAATTGTGGTTCACTGACATTTTGAGATACTTTTAATGCAGAGAAGCTTCTATTAACTAAACTAATTATGCCCATTAGCTCTTGCATTTGTAATTAGGAAAGAAGTAAAATAAAACAATGGCCAAAATTGTAACTAAATTTTGATAAGCTCAAACTAACCCAAACACTACGCAACATAATGATCATAAGTTTGTCAAAGCCTGTATGGTTATTCAGAATCAAACGATTGGTGCGACGGTGCTGAAAATATGCTGAAAGATTCATAGCTAACATTATTGGTACTATTAGTTTTGGCCTTAGACTTCAGCTTCTTCAAAGTTGAACTTAATTTATAAGCTGCTTGTGATTGTATATCTTAACCAAATGTTTACTGTTCATACTAATACAGTTTAAATATTACCCAACTTTTATCTTTTGTTGTAGATCCCATAACATTTTTTAAGAACATGCACTCAAGGATTCTGAATAGGAGCACAAAAAAGAATTTGACCGCTACAAAACTTTGAATCATGCTGAGACCTTCAGCCTGCAAGCAGGCGCACTCACCACTACATTACAAGCGTCACTGGGTGCTCTCGACACTACACCTTACCCACTTTTCAAGAACTCAGCTGCCTTTTTATACTACTCCTTCAAGCTTCCCTGACCACTCAAATCCTCTCGGAGTTCTACCACACTTTACTAACCGCTAGAATTAGTTATAAAACTTCCCCCTCCCCCCTCCCATACTTGGGTTACTATCACAGACCTCGGACTTGATCACAGGTGTGCTAACCATTACACACCACAACTGCTTGGTTATCGCTACACTACAGAGCAAGAATGTAATGACACACACTATGGTCTTAGCAGGTTCTGCTAATATTGAGAAAAGTTAACTGAATTTACAGTCGTAGAAAAGTTCTGCAAATGCTTATTTTCATGTTTTTTTTCTTATTTTAATCTTTAAAAGTTATTTTTTGTTGCATTTCTTATATTCAACTATCATATACAATAAAATCCACATTACTATACTCTCATACTGGTTAGAAGTTATGACAAGTTAGTTCAGAGTGATCAGTAATAATTTTTGCAGAAGCTTATTTCCAACAAAAATTAGAGCAGCATGGAACATTTATAAGTTCAGCTTTGAATATAACTTAGTTCAGCATTGAGCATATCTAAGATCATCATTGAACAGAAATAAGATCATCATTAAACATATATAATATCACTATTGAGCATAAATAAGATCACCATTGAAAATATATAATATCACTATTGAACATAAATAAGATCACTATTAAACATATATAATATCACTATTGAGCATAAATAAGCTCACCATTGAACATATTATATAAGATCACCATTGAACGTAACTTGGCTCATTGTGATAAATACAGAGAATCAACTTCACAACTCTTTATATCAACATTGATCTAACATACTATTCACTGTTAACAGTACCTGACACTAATTTCTATTCACTGCTGGTCAATTTAGGAGCCAAAAAACGAGCTGTTTTAGTTGTCAGCTAATGTTCACTCTAACACTAATATTTCTCTCTGTGTAGGATTACACTTGTAGTGTAATGGCTAGAACGTCAGCTGGCAAGCCGGTGGTTGACTTATTGACTCAATTGGAAGTTTGTAACACAGTTGGGACTTGTGATTCTACTGTGAACCTGATATATTGCACTTAAGAAATGCAGAAAATTTGTAAAACTGTAGAACTTTAAAACCTGTAGATAATTTGAATAAAAAATAGGTACTTCTACTGCAGAACTATATCCTCCACACTAATGAACTTTTTATTCAATGCATTCTCACTCACCTCTCAGGTAACGTTGATAGTTCACAGCTCTGCATATACAACGTCCTTAGAGATGTCAATAATGTGAATACCTCAGGTAATCCTTTACTGAATTTATTCCCTGTCATATTAAGAGTCTCCAGTTTCTTCAGATTAGACGTGCTATAGTAAACATATACCAGTTGAAACATTGTATAGTAAGTAATACAGCCATCTTAAGCTAAAGCAATGTAATTCTAGCATAAAAATGCCGATTGACATACAGATTTTATTCGATGGAGAATGAAGTCGAAATAAAATACATTATTAAAAAAAAAACAGTAGATGTTACATATGCATGTGAAACATGTACTGTATGCAGCATGAGCTTTTTTTCAAAACTGAGTAAAGCATCAGATGTACAACTAAAATATTATTCACATATGAAATAGTTTCTTTTTGATAACTACAGGTGAGTTGCTAAAATAATTTGTTTTTGTTATACTTAAAAATTTAAAGATTGTCAAATTAACAATTTTTATTGTATTTATTAAAAGGCTGTATAATTTACATATCAATTATACGTTATGTTGTCAGATCAATGGCTAGTTTTAGCCTGCAGGTATATTATTTAATAGAGCTTAAGCTGTATATATTCTAAAAAAAACTTTATACTGAACTTAACTCATCAACTTTTACTCAATTCAAGCTTTAAGGAATATAGGAAATTAAAGTATTGTAACATTTTTTATATTTCTAGAATCATATGTCATAATACTACATATATTCTTTTTATTGGCGTGCATTTATTTGCATATTATACACAATATAGCAAGAATAGTTTCACAGGTTTAAAGAATTTTCAGAAATTATTTGGCAGCAAAAAATTTAAGTATAAAGAAATGCAGGCAAATCCTGGATATCATGTACTACAGATAAAATAATTTATTTGTATTTCATATTGAGTTGCTTTCACTAACCTCTCAGGTAGAGTTGGTAGTTTACAGTTCTCTATATGCAACTCTCTTAGAGATGTCATGGATGTGAATACCTCAGATAATCCTTCTCGGAGGTTATTCCCTGACATAATAAGAGTCTCCAGATTCTTTAAACTAGACATGCTATAGTAAACATAATATACTAACTGAAACATCATTAGGTAATATTGTAGTAGATGTTGGCTGTGCACCTCTGCTGTGTCATACAAGTGTGCAGCTCATGTATTAGACCAAGTGAAACATAAAATATACAAATAAGATTTTATTCACATGTTAATCAAGTAATATCTGTCATGCGCTTATAATAATTTGATGTCTAGTAATTGTGACGTCTTTCCATTTGAAAGTAGGTGCATGTAGAATTACAACCTCCTGTAAATGCAGTTCTTACATCATGACGGTTAGTGCAGGTGAATAGCTTTATGGTAGCAGGGAGCTGAATGCACATGTGAATCCCTTAGTGTGGTGTTGAGATTACCAAGTGACTCATGTGTAATTGTTAGCAAGCTCTTTCACATTTTGTATAGCATTTTGGTAGTACGCCAAGAGAGTTGAGAGGCCCGGGAAGTCTAAACTGAATGAGTAGTAAGGGGACCAGCGGAGTTTAGAAGAACTGGTTGCATGGAGTGTTAGGATTACACTTGTAGTGTAATGGCTAGAACGTCAGCTGGCAAGCCGGTGGTTGACTTATTGACTCAATTGGAAGTTTGTAACACAGTTGGGACTTGTGATTCTACTGTGAATCTGATATATTGCACTTAAGAAATGGAGAAAATTTGTAAAACTGTAGAACTTTAAAACCTGTAGATAATTTGAATGAAAAATAGGTACTTCTACTGCAGAACTATATCCTCCACACTAATGAACTTTTTATTTAATGCATTCTCACTCACCTCTCAGGTAGAGTTGATAGTTCACAACTCTTCATATGCAACTCTCTTAGAGATGTCATTGATGTGAATACATTCGGTAATCCTTCACTGAAGTTATTCCATGACATATCAAGAGTCTCCAGATTCTCCAGATTAGACATGCTATAGTAAACATAATATAGTAATTGAAACATCATTTAGTAATATGGTAGTAGAATATGGCTGTGCACATCTACTGTGTCATACAAGTGTGTAGCTCATATATTAGACCAAGTGAAGCATAAAATATACAACTAAGATTTTATTCACATGCTAATCAAGTAATCTCTGTAATGCGCTTATAATAATTTGATGTCTAGTAATTGTGATGTCCTTCCATTTGAAAGGAGGGGCATGTAAAATTACAACCGCCTGTAATTGAAGTTTATACATCATGACGGTTAGTGCAGGTGAATAGCTTTATGGTAGCAGGGAGCTGAATGCACATGTGGACAGCTTAGTGGGGTGTTGAGATCACCTGGTGACCCGTGTGTAATTGTTAGCAAGCTCTTTCACATTTAGTATAGCATTTTGGTAGTACGCCAAGAGAGTTGAGAGGCCCGGGAAGCCTAAACTGAATGAGTAGTAAGGGGACCAATAGAGTTTAGAATAACTGGTTGCATGGAGTGTTAGGATTACCCTTGTAGTGTAATGGTTAGTGCGTCAGTTGGCAAGCTGATGGTTGACTTTCAATGGGAAGTATGAAACACAGTTGATACTTGTGATTCTACTGTGAACCTAATATATTGCACTTAAGAAATGCAAAAGGTTTGTAAAACTGTAGAACTTTAAAAACTGTAGATTATTTTATTAAAAAAAAATACTTCTATTAAAGAACTATATCCTTCACACTTATGAACATTTCATTTAATGCATTCTCACTAACCTCTCAGGTAAAGTTGGTAGTTCACAGATCTGCATATACAATGTAGTTAGAGATGTCATTGATGTGAATACATCAGGTAATCCTTCACTGAACTTATTCTGTGACATATAAAG
Organism: Bugula neritina; assembly: GCA_964035545.1. Taxonomy (NCBI): domain Eukaryota; kingdom Metazoa; phylum Bryozoa; class Gymnolaemata; order Cheilostomatida; family Bugulidae; genus Bugula; species Bugula neritina. The sequence goes on along the minus strand of OZ037772.1, from coordinate 4,856,585 downwards.
AGTCTCTAGATTCTTCAGATTAGACATGCTATAGTAAACATATACCAGTTAAAGCATCATATAGTAACACAACCATCTTAAGCTAAAGCAATTTAATTCTAGCATAAAATTGCCGATTGACATACAGATTTCATTCGATTGAAAATGAAGTTGGAATAAAATACATTACTAGTAGATAAACCGTAGATATTACATATGCATGTGAAACATGTACTGCAGCATGAGCTTTTTTTTAAAACTGAGTAAAGCATCAGATGTACAACTAAAATTTTATTTACATATAAAATCATTTTTTTTCGATAATTACAGGTGATTTGCCAAAATAAATTGTTTTTGTTATACTTTAAAATTTGAAGATTGTCAAGTAACCAATTTTATTGTATTTAATAAAAGACTGTATAATTTAAATATCAATTATACATTATGTTGTCAGATCAATGGCTAGTTTTAGTCTGCAGGTATATTATATAATAGAGCTAAAGCTGTATATCTTTTCAAGAAAAAAACTATATACTGAACTTAACTCATCAACTTTTACTCAATTCAAGCGTTGAGGAATATAGGAAATTGAAGTATTGTAACATGTTTTATATATTCTAGAATCATATGTCATAATACTACATAGAATCTTTTTATTGGCTTCTACTTATTTGCATATTATTTACAATATAGCAAGAATAATTTAAGAGGTTTTGAAAAATTTTCAGAAATTATTTGGCAGCAAAAAATTTAAGTATAAAGAAATGCGGACAAATCCTGGATGTCGTGTACTACAGATAAAAAATTCTTGTTTGTATCTCATATTGGGTTGCTTTCACTAACCTCTCAGGTAGAGTTGGTAGCACACAGTACCGCATATTCAACTCTCTTAGAGATGTCATTGATGTGAATACATCAGGTAATCCTTCACTGAACTTATTCCCTGACATACGAAGAGTCTCCAAATTCTTCAGATTAGACATGCTATAGTAAACATATACCAGTTGAGACATCATATAGTAATACAACCATCTTAAGCTAAAGCAATGTAATTCTAGCATGAAATTGCCTATTGACATACAGACTTTATTCGATTGAAAATGAAGTTAGAATAAAATACATTAGTAGATATACAGTAGATATTACATATGCATGTGAAACATGTACTGCAGCATGAGCTTTTTTTAAAACTTAGTGAAACATCAGATGTACAACTCAAGTTTTATTCACATATAAAAGCAATTCATTTCAATAATTACAAGTGATTTGCTTAAATAGTTTGTTTTTGTTATACTTTGAAATTTAAAGATTGTCAAATTAACAATTTTTATTGCATTTAATAAAAGACTGTATAATTTACATATCAATTATACGTTATGTTGTCAGATCAATAGCTAGTTTTAACCTGCAGGTATATTATATAACAGAGCTTAAGCTGTATAACTTCTGAAAAAAAATTATATACTGAACTAAATTCATTAACTTTTACTCAATTCGAGCGTTAAGGAATATAGGAAATTAAAGTATTGTAACATTTTTTATATTTCTAGAATCATATGCCATAATACTACATATATTCTTTTTATTGGCTTGTATTTATTTGCATATTATATACAATATAGCAAGAATAATTTCACAGGTTTGAAGAATTTTCAGAAATTATTTGGCAGCAAAAAATTTAGGTATAAAGAAATGCGGGCAAATCCTGGATGTCGTGTATTACAGGAAAAATAGTTTATTTGCATTTCATATTGAGTTGTTTTCACTAACCTCTCAGGTAGAGTTGGTAGTTCACAACTCTTCATATGCAACTCTCTTAGAGATGTCATTGATGCGAATACATCAGGTAATCCTTTACTGAAGTTATTCCCTGACATATCAAGGGTCTCCAGATTCTCCAGATTAGACATGCTATAGTAAACATAATATAGTAATTGAAACATCATTTAGTAATACGGTAGTAGATTATGGCTGTGCACATCTACTGTGTCATACAAGTGTGCAGCTCATATATTAGACCAAGTGAAGCATAAAAGATACAAATAAGACTTTATTCACATGCTAATCAAGTAATCTCTGTAATGCGCTTATAATAATTTAAAGTCTAGTAATTGTGATGTCCTTCCATTTGAAAGGAGGGGTATGTAGAATTACAACCTCCTGTAATTGAAGTTCTTACATCATGACAGTTAGTGCAGGTGAATAGCTTTGTGGTAGCAGGAAACTGAATGCACACGTGAACAGCTTAGTGTGGTGTTGAGATCACCTGGTGACCCGTGTGTAATTGTTAGCAAGCTCTTTCACATTTAGTATAGCATTTTGGTAGTACGCCAAGAGAGTTGAGAGGCCGGGAAGCCTAAACTGAATGAGTAGTAAGGGGACCAACAGAGTTTAGAATAACTGGTTGCATGGAGTGTTAGGATTACCCTTGGAGTGTAATGGCTAGAACGTCAGCTGGCAAGCCGGTGGTTGACTTTCAATGGGAAGTATGTAACACAGCTGGTATTTGTGATTCTACTGTGAACCTAATATATTGCACTTGAGAAATGCAACAAGTTTGTAAAAAGGTAAAACTTCAAAACCTGTAGATACTTTTAATAAAAAATGAGTAATTTTATTCGCATAACTGTATCCTTCACACTAATGAACATTTTATTTAATGCATTCTCACTAACCTCTCAGGTAGAGTTGTTAGTTTACAGTTCTGCATATTCAACGTCCTTAGAGATTTCATTGATGTGAATACATCAGGTAATCCTTCCCTGAAGTTATTCACTGACATATCAAGAGTCTCCAGATTCTCCATATTAGACATGCTATAGTAAACATATACCAGTTGAGACATCATATAGTAACACAACCATCTTAAGCTAAAGCAATTTAATTCTAGCATAAAATTGCCGATTGACATACAGATTTCATTCGATTGAAAATGAAGTTAGAATAAAATACATTAGTAGATAAACAGTAGATATTACATATGCATGTGAAACATGTACTGCAGCATGAGCTCTTAATTTTCAAAACTGAGTAAAGCATCAGATGTACAACTAAAGTTTTATTCACATATAAAATAATTTCTTTTCGATAATTACAAGTGATTTGCTAAAATAATTTGTTTTTGTTATACTTTAAAATTTAAAGATTATCAAATTAACAATTTTTATTGCATTCAATAAAAAACTGTGTAATTTTGATATCAATTATACAATATGTTGTCAGATCAATGGCTAGTTTTAGTCTGCAAGTATATTATATAATAGAGCTTAAGCTGTATATCTTTTAAAAAAACTATATACTGAACACAACTCATTAACTTTTACTTAATTCAAGGGTTAAGGAATATAGGAAACTGAAATTTGTAACATTTTTATATATTCTAGAACCATATGTCATAATACTACATTGAATCTTATTATTGGCTTGTATTTATTTGCATATTGTATACAATATAGCAAGAATAATTTCACAGGTTTGAAAAAAATTTTCAGAAATTATTTGCCAGCAAAGAATTTAAGTATAAAGAAATGCGGACAAATCCTGGATGTCGTGTACTACAGATAAAAACATTTTATGTGTGTTTCATATTTAGTTGCTTTCACTAACCTCTCATGTAGAGTTGGTAGTTCACAGTTCTGCATATACAACGTCCTTAGAGATGTCATTGATGTGAATACATCAGGTAATTCATCACTGAATTTATTCCATGACATATCAAGAGTCTCCAGATTCTTCAGATTAGACATGCTATTGTAAACACATACCAGTTGAGACATCATATGGTAATGAAACCATCTGAAGCAAAGGAAAGTTTCTTATTGATATATAAATTTCATCTAATGGAAAATAAAGTTGGAATAAAAAACATTGTTAGATATGAATTTCACATATGTGTGTGAAATATACTGCATGTATGAGTTCTTCTTTTAACACTTTAAGCAGAATACAAGTTATGAAATTCACATTATATTTGTATATATAATTATATCTTCTATCGTTATTGGTAGTTTTTGAAAATAATACATTTTTGTTTGATATTTCAAAATACAGATTATTTGTTTCTAAAACTTGAAAGTTTATTACTGCTTGAGGTATAAAAAAAGACTGTATGCCTTATTTAAATATGAATTATATATTATATTGGAAGATCAAAGCCACACTGTAGTTTGCAGAATATTACATAATAAAGCAGAGACAGTATATTTTTTCAAGAAAAAGCTAATAACTACTCAACTTACTAACTTTTACTGGTTTCAAGCATGGGAAATTAGAACATTGTAAAGTTTCCTATTAATAATATATTCTATTTAACCACATGTGTTATAATAATTATTATACATAACATGTCTTTATTAGCGTATATTTATATGCCTATTTTATGTAATAATTATGGCAAGATTTTGTACCTAATACACTTGAGAAATTCTCACAAAGTATTTGACAAGTCTAGATAAAGGCAGGCATTAAAAACCCTAGATAGAAACAGTTTGTTTGTATTTCATATAATTGTTGCTTTTGTACCTAATAGATTTGAGAAATTTTCACAAAGTATTTGGCAAGTCTAAACAAAGGCAAGCCTGCAAAATCCCAGATAGAAACAGTTAATTTGTATTCCCTATGATTGTTGCTTTTACAAACCTCTCAGGTAGAGTTGGCAGTGCACAGCTTCTCATATCTAGCTCTCTTAGAGATGTCATTGATGTGAATACATCAGGTACTCCATCACTGAACTTATTCTGTGACATATCAAGAAACTCCAGATTCTTCAGATTAGACATGCTATAGTAAACATAAACCAGTTGAGACATCATATAGTAATAAAACCATTTAAAGCAAAGGAAATCTAATTCCAGCTGTAAGTTTTTTATTGATATATAAATTTCATTCAATGGAAAATGAAGTTGGAATAAAAGACATTATGAGATATAAATCTCCCAAATGTGTGTGAAATATAGTGCATGAGTTCTTCTTTTCAAGAAATCAAGCAGCAAAAAATTTAAATCTAGAAAAATACAGCTATGCAAAATCCCAGATAGAAACAGTTTATTTGTATTAAATAAAATTGTTGCTTTTACAAACCTCTCAGGTAGAATTGGTAGTTCACAGTAATTGATATCCAATACCCAATACCCCTCGACTACATCAGGTATAATTCCTTACTAAATTTGAGGCATCATTTAATAATACAACTATCTTAAGCTAAAGCAATGTAATTCTAGCACAAAATTGTCGATTGGTATTTAAATTTTATCGAATGGAAAATTAAGTTGGATTAAAATACATTAGTAGATAAACAGTAGATATTACATATGAATGTGAAATATGTACTGCATGCAGCATGAGTTTATTGTACAAAACTGAGTAAAACATAAAATGTGCAATTTAAATTTTACTCACCAATTAAAATTTTTTTTTGATAATTACAGGTGACTTGCTAAAACAATTTGTTTTTGTTTTACTATAAAATTTGAAGATTGTCAAATTGAATATTTTTATTGTATATAAAAAAACTGTATAATTTAGATATCAATTAGGCTATACGTTATGTTGTCAGATCAATGGCTAGTTTTAAGTTGCATTTATACCTCTGCTGAAAAAAGTAACGAGTTTAAGTTAATAACGCTTTTCCGGGTACCCCTTTATAGTCAAACTTAAACTCGTTGAAATTATATTGATGCGGTTGCTCACTTTCTGAAATTGAAATTTGACTCGCATAATAGCTATTTGATGCCCTTTGTAAATGTCGTGAATTAGTGAAGCGGAAAGCTTAAAAGCGATAATTGAGAAGGCGTAGGCTATATAATCATAACCGTATAAGTATGTTGTCTAATCGCCAAAGTAATAACTAAATAACGATGTTTACAAGGAGTTATTACTCCTATTCTAAAATTGGCCGATTACGTTATCACAGTGCAAAATTTTCAACAAGTGGCTTTTACAATGCAATGCAACTCGGAAAAATTTCAACCCGGCCAAATTGAAATTTTGACCGAGATCGTGAAGGTATAAACGCAACTTTAGTCTGCAAGTAAATTATATAATAGAGCTTAAGCTGTATATCTTTTCAAGACAAAAACTATATACTGAACCTCACTCCTTAACTTTTACCTGATTCAAGCATTATAGGAAACTAAAATAATGTAACATATCTTATATAATCTATAACCACATGTCATAATATTACATAGACTCTTTTTATTGGCCTATATTTGTTTGCACATTATATACAAAATAGGAAGACTAATTTAACAGGTTGGAAAAATTTTCAGACATTGTTTGGCAGCAAAAAATTCAAGTTTAAAGAACTGGGGGCAAATCCTGGATGTCGTGTACTACAGATAAAAACATTTTATTTGTATTTCATATTGAGTTGCTTTCACTAACCTCTCAGGTAGAGTTTCTAGTTTACAGTTCTTCATATGCAACTCTCTTAGAGATGTCATTGATGTGAATACATCAGGTAATCCTTCACTGAAGTTATTCTCCGACATATTAAGAGTCTCCAAATTCTTTAGATTAGACATGCTATAGTAAAAATATACCAGTTGAGACATCATACAGTAATACAACCATCTAAAGTAAAATAAATGTAATTTCAGCATAAATCTTTTTATTGATAGGTAAATCTTATCCAATAGAGAATGAAGTTGGAATAAAAAACATTATTAGATATAACTCTCACATATGTGTGTGAAATATACTGCATGAGTTCTTCTTTTCAACACCTTAAGCTGAATACAAATTATACAATTTACATTTTATTAGTATATATAATAATGTTTTCTATCATCACTGGCAGTTTTTGAAAACAATCCATTTTTGTTTCATACTTCAAAATACAAAATAATTGTTTCTAAATCTTTAAAGTATATTAAAGCTTAGAGCATAACAAAAAAATTTATAACTGTATGACTGTATGACTCAATTAAATATGAATTATACATTATATTGCCAGATCAAAGTCTGATTTTAGTCTGCATGATATTACATATTGAAGCGTGAGCTTTTTATTATCTATGAAGGAAAACCAATCAACTCAACTTGCTAGCTTTTACCCGTTTCAAGGATACGAAATTAAAATATTGTAAAGTTTCCAATATATTATATAAATTCAGTTAACCACATTTTATAATATTATAGATAGCATATCTTTATTATTGTACACTTAGTTGTGCATTTTATGTAATAGTAACTATAGCAAGATTTTTAACAGTTTTGAGAAATTGTCACAAAATATTTAGCAACAAAAAATATGAGTCTAGAAAAATGCAGGCATTCAAAATCTTAGATAAACAGTTTATTTGTATTTCATATTCAGTTGGTTTGTTTTTCTTTTATATATATATTTGTTGCTGTTACTAACCTTTCAGGTAGAGTTGGTAGCGCACAGTAAAGCATATCCAACTTTCTTAAAGATGTAATTGATGCTAATACCTCAGGAAACCCTTCCCTGAACCTATTCCCTGACGTATCGAGAGTCTCCAGATTCTTCAGATTAGACATGCTATAGTAAACATATACTAGTTGAGACATGAAATAGTATAGTACAACCATCTAACATCTAACATATATAGCTACAGGTAATTTGCTAAAATAATTCACTTTTGTTTTATGCTTCAAAATACAGATTAATTGTTTATAACACGTTCATTAAAGTTTATTACTGCTTATAGTATAGCAAAAGACAGTATGACTTATTTAAATATCAGTTATATACATTATATTGGCAGATCAAAGTATGATTTTAGTCTACAGGATATTACATATTGAAACTTATGCTTTTTATTTTTCAAGAAAAGGCTAATAAGGTCAACTTATAATTTACCTAATTTACTCATTTCAAGCATATAAAATTAAAATGTTGTAACGTTTCCCACATATAATATATTCTATTTAGCCACATGTTATAATTTTATACATACCATTGCTTTATTAGCATATATTTATCTGCATATTTATGTTATAATATTGCAAAAAATTGCAAGAAACTTGAGAGATTTTCACAAGATATTTAGCAACCAAAAAATATGAGTCTAGAAAAATACATTTATGCAAAACCCTAGATAAAAACAGTTTATTTGTATTTCATATTCAGTTGGTTTTACTAACCTTTCAGGTAGATTTGGTAGCTCACAGAAACTGATAATCAACTCCTTAAGAGATGTCATTGATGTGACTACATCCGGTAATCCATCACTGAACTTATTACTTGACATATCAAGAGTCTCCAGATTCTTCAGATTAGGCATGCTATAGCAGACAGTAAATTATATAATACAAATTAAATAATACAAAATATATATAACCAAAAACTTATTTACTATTATATATTGCTAACTCAACGCAATTGATTTTAGTCTGCAGGATATTACACAATGAAGCTTGAACTGTTTATTTCCCCAAGTAAAAACGTGTATCATGTAATCAACCAAATGGGTAGTCAGAAATGTGAGAGAATGGGATCAAGTCCATATTTAAGCTGATTAGAGAGTAGCTCCACAGTATATACCAGTCACGCTTTCTTCTCCTATGCCAAACGGGTAGACTAAGAGAAAACGTTTTGACTAACAAATTATAATATAATACATAAGCTAATGTTTAGTAGGGTCTAGAGAGCTTCTATTTTCGAGGGATAGCTCAAATAGTTTTTGTCTCACATTAACAAATTAAACATGAAAAGATAGCTCCTGCATTCCCCTTTCATATATTTTTTGATTTTTCAAAAAAGAAATTCTGAAAAATTTGTTGCACAATAAGTAAAATTTAACACCCTCCATGTTCCACTGCTGTAGCACAGGGAATTCATTTTAGCAAGTCTAAATTTTAAACTTGACATTCATTGTTATGTTTTCTCTAATATACTTTCTTTGTTCTTCAAAATTATGTTTATGCTTTTTGCAATTTGGTCAAAACATATACCATTATGAAAGTTTTATTGCAATTATCTAGATTATGCATATGGTGGTTCTAGCTACGCTCCTGTCACTAATTATAACGTTCCTAGTACATTTGCCGCTCTGGACGCTATCACAATAACATATTACCCTCTCGCACAACTTTGCAATCTATTGGAATTCTGCCAATATAATGTTCTCTATTTTACATTAGCAGTTAGCTGCATTTTCTCACTATGTTACAATCTATTGAAAATGCCTCAGCACGCCTCCTTTGAGAGCATTGCCAAACTTGTGGACACAGATGAGCTCACGCCCAGTCATAACCACCGCAATTTTGCTAAGGTCAATATAACAATCGTTTCTCTTCAAGAACGCCATCCCGAAGTTAGCATCCTCACTGAGTTGACCGACAATGAAAGTTTCCTAGATAGCTTGATCCCGCACATGTTCTGTCAACTTGACTATACTATGAAAAGGCATACATGAGCCGTCTGCCAACGTGCCATGTTCCCCGTCGTACGGTTGCAACCCAGCCTTATCTCTAGCGCTGAGGGTGTCAAAGAGTTAGCGACTTAGGAGGTTTGTGGTCCATTTTGAATCCAACAAGAAGATGACAACGTTGTTGGCTACTTTGCCTGGTAAGAAGTAGCTGCCTTTGTAGGGTTGTACCTCTACTCCCCCTAGCGTGCTTTTTCTCTGCAGGAGATAACTCTCTCGCTTTGAGCTGCGACTGATGTGACCTCTGGCGGCCACAAGTGGGTGTTTGAGGGGGGAAAACATTCCCTCAGATGCTAAGTCTTGTCTTCCCTCAGATTCTGGTTTAGACAACCCGTCGAAGGTATTGTAGAGTGGCAAGGTAAAGGTATCGGATCTATCATACGGTCGATCTGTCCTGCGTGGCACTTGCCATCTTTGCGGGGTGGTCTGTTGCATCCGTTTGGACGGCTGACAGTTTCCCCATAAGAAGTCCCTCACTCGTGGCTCCTGGTGAAGGGAAACATTTGGGGGCCGCGAGAGTTTACCTCCCTTCTCATCCTTGGGCACTCCTCGTGGAGATGTCCGTGACCGCCACAATCCCAGCACGTGGCAGAAGTTGACGCCTTGGATTGAGCTAGGGCTGCCACTGGCTTCCCCATCTTCTCATGCATATGGGTAACCTCTGCGTCTGATGAAAAGCTTGCGAGGCTGCCGCTACGTGAGTGGGGGATGGCCATAGTGATCCTCTCTCTAATCTACATTGACCTGTCGAGAACTCACGCGACCCCCACAAAGGTGGGTATCTAATAGATTGGCCTCGCCTTCGCGCAAAGCGTCCTCGGCCATCACGACTCTTCTTGCCAGAAGCTGGTAATAGAGACTTAGGTCATTAAAGGACTGAATAAAAGCATCAAAGGTGTAACGCTCTTGGTTAACAGGTGGCAAGTCGCCATACGTGATCTGTGCCAACTTTTCAACCGTAACCGCATGTTCCTGGAGAGACGTACGTGGGTCACGCCGCAACCCTTGCAGGCGGACTCTGACGTCTACAGCGGAGAGCCAAAGCAGGCTCACAGTGCAGCAAATATCTTGTCGACGTTAGGTCCTAGCCCATAGTGCTTGGCCTTCTTTGCCAACGCCAGCCACAACTGTATCAGGGCCACACAGGGGGACCATTGTGTAATGGCTACTATATCGCTGAATTTCTGGGTGACCTGTTCAAAATCCTCCTGGCCAGTCAAGATAAGTGCTTTCAGGCAACACCTGTACGCCTGCTCACCTTGTGGCACGGGGTCCTCTCATCTATTTTACGTATAGGCTAACTTTCCATAGGTCATGGAGACTGCGCCGGCCCTTCTGCCACTAGGGGTACTCCGGAATCAATTTCTGCCACGCTAATCCTGGTTCACTGTCCCAATGGCAGTTGCATTGCATGCAATATCTCACCGCTGCCACCATTGTTATAGTTTTCAAAACTATAGTTTGTGGGTATGTTTTGTATGTTGCCAATTATTGCATCACATGTATAGTCAAATGTGTAGTCAGGAACGTGAGAGAATAGATATGTTTTACACATAAGATATAATTAGGAAAAGCTTTTCATGAGTCAAAAAACACAAGAATACAATAATACAAGAATACATTCTATCCAGTTGCTAGCCTAGCCGATTCTGCTCTGCGCGCTGGAAGGTACTGTTTATAAGGGTCAGGTCACGTGCCTATATCCAAGCTGATCGGACAGTAGCTTCACAGGATATACCAGTCAAACTGTCTTCCCGCATGCCAAACGGGAAGACTAGGAGAAGACGCTATGACTAACATGTTACAATATAATACATAGGCTAATGTTTAGTAAGGGTCCAGAGTATGGATGCCAAATGGTCAAAAATCTGCCTAATATTGCATCTCATATGCTTTTAATAAAGTACCTACACAGGATAGTTAAGGGCAACCTTTTAGCTGCAACTGCCTTGCTGAGGTTTGCATTGTAATCATATAAGAATTCAGTACCAGTAAAATAAAATCTCACCCAATTGTGCTAGAGTCAAAATTTAAAAACTATGCTGTAGATCTTTTTTTTCTCCAGGACAAGTTTTTGGAAATTTCAATTTTCATTTTTTTTGCAAAGTTATAGACAAAAAACTGTCCAATTTTGGCCAATTTTGCTTGAAAAGCTGACTTTTTAGTACCAGTAAAATATCTCAGCAGCAAAGCATGATATCTGAATAAAAATTGCACTGCTGGAGTCCTGAGATATTTTTCCAGGGTAAATTTTTTTCTTTTTCCAATAACTCTTCTAGATTGCCCACAAATTGGTGATTTATACACTGAAAATGCCATATTTTTTCATAGTAAATTAGCAGCGCACAGCACTTCACGCTTCAATGAGCACGTAGGGATGAGAAGATATTGGCCCTTACATGCTAATTATAGGCTTGCTAGCTAGCAGGCTATAATGAATAGCTTGCTCGATGCTTTGTTTATAAAGCGCCTATAATGGAATGTTGATAGATAACACAGCCTTAATGGAGGTTGCTGCTTATTGGTTGTAGTTTGATCTGAGGCTAAACAATTGCAAGTAGGCAACACACATGCCACCCGCAGAGTAGTATTATTCAAGAACCTAAACTACATTTTGAGAAAAAATTATGATATTCTTAGTGAGGATGCCCTTAACTATCCGCTGACAGCCCGGACATGAAGGTATACAAGCATAATACGCTTGAATTAGGGTCACAGCACAGTGTAAATAATATAAAAACAGAAAAGATTACTTTGTTATACTTTATGCATTCTCTATGGCCTCTGCTTGTATTTAGAAATATTTTAGATGAGCATAATGAAGCTAGCTATGTAACCTAATAGTTGGAAGTAATTTTGTAAGATAGCTCAACAATTGGTCTTAAATTGAGTTATTCTACATTCTTCATAGAGAGTTTAGACTTTAGACTCTAAAATTATATATGCTGTATTATTTACTATTTCTCATTTACTTTATAAACCCTGGGCAAGATGTAAGCCTACCAAAGCAGATCAGATGGATGATATGTTACAAAATTACACACAGAGTATCATATATATGAGGGAAAAAACATTACTTTAATATAGAATCTGCTTATATGTTAATTTTTTTGGGAGCTAAATTTTTTGCTAGCTATTGGTAGCTCGTTGGTGTTTGTTGTCACCTCCACTAAAGATATTCTTATATTTCTTTATATATTTAATAATAACCCGATACTTACTCAGACAGGTTAGAGACAGATTTCACATTCTTCACTCTCAAGTGTCTCAACTCTGGAGCCAGCAGATGAATATTATCTGGTAGAGCACCATTTACTATCATGTGGGTGATTGTGTGACCTTTAACCTCTTCCTTTATATCATCTACGGTGTATTTTTGTGTGTCTTTTTGAAACCATGACAAATCGGGTGGATCTTCTCCAGAGTGTCTGAACCAGACACTGTACGTATCTGTAATTATATGATATGGTTGAAGAGTATAAAAATTCTCGGCTAAAATGTTTTGTTGGTAGCACAGTTTTAGTAGTTTTATACATGTTCAGTGAACAACTCAACATAATATATGAAAGAAAGAGAAACCTATAGTCATGGTGGAATACCTGTAGATGAGTCTCGACTCATTTCTAGTTTCTCCACACTTTTTTTAATGTTGACTTTTATCTGTAGCAGTTGAAGATGTTCTAGTTTTGTGTTTCCATTATTAGATGATCTACAATTAGAAAAGGTAATGAAATATTTCAGGTATCAATGATACAGTGAGTAGTCTGTCTGCGTGTCTACAGTAAGCTGTCTGTCTGTGTGTCTACGATAACTAGTCTGTCTGTGTGTCTACAGTAAATAGTCTGTCTGTGTGTCTATAGAATTGGTTATAAGCTGGTATATAAGAGTTAGTGGTGATATGTAAGCCCATTCATGTCATTATTTCAAATATTCTGGTGAATTCACAAAACATATACATGTATATATAGTTGTTTTCTTAATACTACCATTCAATGTTTACAAAACTTTTTTGTACATATTTTAATCAGTCTTGTTCAACTCAGAAATACAACAATCCTAAATGCTATATATAACATATAACATGATATAATAATTATATACTATTATATATTATAATGTTTAAGAATTCAACAGTAGCCTCACCTACCTGCTACTGCAGTGTGCCTGTGTGTGTCACTGTGTATACTGTAACTACACAGTAACAGATTATAGTAAAGGTCATCTTATCAAAGTATATTCTAAATAATGTTTACATGCATTAGCTGATAACAGGTGGTTTATTATAGCTGAGTACAGTTCAAACTCTAACTTTAAATACACTTACATGATATACTAGCATGACTATATATATAACAATGCCATATAATAATTATAACGTGTGTAAATTAAAAACAACAAATCCAACAAAAATAAATTGTACCTTTGACTTCTGTGACTAAATTATCTTTTAAAGTGGATGACGCTTACCAGCAGACAGATTAAAACAGCTAAGCTCGACTATTAATTGATCTGGTTTGGTTTTTTAATTTTTCTCAGGTGTTCCTTTAGTGTGCTGTTGCTGAATCTTTAATGATGTATTGCAGTGTATCTCTTATTTCTTATCTCTTATCTCTTATCTCTTTCGCTAAATTTAGGCTTCAAGCAACAATTCTGAGCCAGCATCACGTGATTCAAATCTCCTCAGTCAACGCCATTGATTGGCTCTACTTCAGGATCAACTCAATATGATTGCTTAAAACTTTATTTGAATATTTGTTAATTTATATATAAAAAGGTGAATTATTGGTTTAGTCTAACAATATTATTTAACGTGATTGGTTAAAATGTATTGTGAAGCAAGTTACATCGTTTATATATAGATATTGAATCATATGCGTTGCATATATATCTATATCGACTCAGGAAAATTTAAAATGCCATGTTATTATATTACACCATTTGATGCTAAATGTTGTATCAATTGACGTTGAAGAATAGTCTACAATTATATAAATAATAGCTACTTGTGATAAACTCAATCACTACCTGTACGGCTTTTTGACAAATTTTCAAATTTAGACAGCATGCAAAACGCTTGTTATAGGAGCATATTTCCAAGCAGGTTTACAATTAAAATCCAGTCCAATTTAATAAAGTAGAATATAATAATCAATGACACTAAAACAAACCTATACATGTAGATATGCTAAAAACATGAATCATAATTTAAAACAACAAACCTATTAAAGTTTGAAAAACAGTGAAACCCTAGATGAGTATATAAAATACTATACAGCTCTATATAATAGACTGTTTATGTCAGATTAACTATGTGTACTTCAAGTATAATAATGGGTACGCTATACCAACAATTTTATAAGTTACCCGGGAAATTTGCTAGTCCTAAGAACATCACTGGTTATCATAAGTTTAACATTATGTTGACACTTCTGAATGGTTTTGATTGAGTTTTTAATTGCAGCTGTAGGCCAGGCATTAAGTTTTTGATTTATCAATTCATGAGAAACCAGATTTTCTCAGTTATATGCTGAAAGTTATATATAATATTAGATCACCAAGAAAATAAAAGATAAGTGTAAAGGTCACAGGCGATATATATGTAGTAAGTTTAAATCAATTCGGTTAGCTAAATTGTTTTAGTATATACTGAATGGATCATCTTTAAAAAATCAGAAAAATATTTGCTAATGCTTTAAGCTAAGTGTTACTGATTAGGCTGTTTTTCTGTATTATTAAATTATTGTTCATTTTTATAGAGCACAAAATGTTTTTGTTATAAGCCACAATTGCTAGCATATCTTTTGCAATAGTGACACCTAGGACATTTTACATGAGTAAATCAAAAAACTAAAAAATTCTGACAATTTATTCATTTGTATATGCACATTGCTCTAAGCTTTGAGAAAATTCCTAGAAAATGCCAGATTTCAAAGTTTAAATTGCAAACTTTCATGTTTATAGTTTTGAAATGAAGGTAACTGTTTTGTAGAGTTAGAATAAAAACAATTTCTTTTGACATATGAATAGCTTTAGAGCCTCTTCTTTTACGGTATTATTTTATCAGTGATGCAATGCAAAATTTGATCTGGAGATCTCAGCCTCAAGAGCATCTTCCACAGAGTAGTCCAGTCAACATTGTCAACGGCGTTAGTAACATCAATGGATATTATGCACAAAGGCATATTTTATTTAATGTTTTTTTTTGAAGAACTGTAGCAATATTCCAGGTTTCTTGGATGATGTCAAGAAAGGCAGATAAAAGCTTTGGGTCTCCTTTATTAACCTTTAAGCTACCACCTTCAAATTTACATAATAATACGGCTTGTTTGAAATTATTGTGAAATTTGCCTTCAACTTTTGGTAATAGGTTTTATTTAATTACCAATGAGTGACAAAAGTTTTTTCTCTTGAATTAACTAGTCAATAGCATTTTAAGTGCATTTTCTATTCTAAAAAGTCGTTCAAAGTGATAGGAGACCAAAATTCTCAATATAGAATCAGTCATTTCAATTAGCAACCTCAAAGCGACTGCTTACGAACTGGAAAAACCAAAACAATAACAAAATTTAATAAAACCAAGCATAAAATTGCAATTTGAACAATTTTGTTTATTATACTTTCTTTATGAAAAATGTCTGAATAAAATTAACTAGGTGTGCATAATTTAATAACTTTTTATTGGATTGAAAATTTGCTATTCATTAATTCAGATTCGATTTTTTATATTTATCTGTAGATTACTAAGCTATATATTAATAACATCGCCTACAAAAACTTTTGAAGCAACTTCAATACTAACGTAACTCTAATATTGCAAAGTCAGGAGCCACAATATTCTGTTTTGTACTGATGAGAGGAGAAATGCCAAAACAGCTGCTGTCCATATATCAGAATACATACAATACATACATATATATATAGGCCTATATATATAATTATATATATATATATATATATATATATACATATATATATATATATATATATATATATATATATATATATATATATATATATATATATATATATATATATATATATATATATATATATATATATATATGTATATATATATATATATATATATATATATATATAGTGCAAAATATTATATATACAATATTACAAAGGCAGCATTGGTGTACACTGCTTTAAGTTTTATTGTTTAATATGTACGGTATATAATTTATGGTGTATTATTTGGTATAATTCTACATTTTAATTATAATTTAACTTGGATAAGAATTTAGAAAAATGGTCTCATTTTATTTGTAGTGCATCTTTCAATTTAATGCTCCAGTGCTCTGCATGCTGGTTAATTGTGTGCGGATTGCTTATAAGTTAGTCATTCACTCTGCACCTCACATACTCTACTCTCTCTATCACCCAATATAGTTGGTTCATTTACGCTGGTATATTTAGAGTCGCTATAGGCTCACAATCTCTACTCTCTCTAAATTTTAAGTATTTAATATTGAAATACAAAACATAACACAATTCACAAAAAGATATATAATATATAAACTACATTCTTCTAGGGATATAATTACATTTTGAACCATTCAATAATTTATATAAAGTTCTCTCGAGTATTAATTAAGCCAAGTTGTTTCTAAGAAGCGCGATAATAAATAGTGTTGTATTGTTAAGGGTTTGTGTATATACCACTACCTTCTTAGTTTAGCTTGGAGTGATTTATTGATGAAATATTACATAACTAATAGTGAAAAGTGAAGAGTTATTTCCCATAAAATCAATTACTATCTTAAAATTTTCTGGCATGTTTAGAATAGATTTTCATGTATATAATTTTGACTCAACATAAAGTAAAATTAACGGGAAATCAAATTGATTTATTACCTTAGGATGTAAATTGATTACCATTATTTGTTTGTAGTTTGCAGTTTACTTTATGTAATTATGACAATTAGACAGAACACCGGATGATTATGTAGTTGTCTTCTCATGTCAAATGACATTATTAAACATACTAACTCTTTAATAGTGTTTTGGTTTAATTGGAAAGTAAATAATATCATTGTTTACACTTCGCTTTTTTAGCATATTATGCAATATAAATAATTTAGCTCAGAGCAATTTATAAAAGCAGCTAGTTCTGCCAATCAATATTAATTGAAATAATAGGTTGCTAACCAGAGTTGTCATCTCTCTACATCAAAGTTCATTTTAATACAATATGCTGCTGTACCAGTCCTCTATACTGCTTTCCGTAACTAGCCTGATCATTTTGTTATACTAGATGTTATAAATTTGTACAAATACTTTTTTTACCTCTTGTAAGCAAATTGCCTAAAAAAAATGTTGTCAGCAGGCTTATGCAGTACTCAATGAGCATATAAATTTACTCTAGGTTAATAGATTCTCTTGATATCTTCTTAATACCATTCAAGTAGTTCTTGCAATTCTTAAAAATAAGCTGTAAAATTTCTACAATTAAAAAATGAATCAAAAGATCTCGAAGTTTTGAAAAATTGAGTAGGCTATTTATATTTGGTACTGATATAATTTTAGATATGAAATAAACTTATATATTCATTTTATTGACTCTGATCATCAGGTTGTTGTGTGTACGATTGAGTGATGCGTCTTTTGTATATATATATACTCTTTTTGTTGACATTTTCTTAATGCTTTTTGATGGCAGCTGTAAGCCGGGCACCAAGTCTTTTATTTAATAAATTATTAGAAACTAATTTTTCTCAGTAAGTTGAAGATTATAATATTCGAAAATTAGGAAAATGTAAGATAAGTGTAAATAACACAGGCTATATATGATATATAGTAAGTGTAAATAAATCTCAATAGCTAAATTAGGTCTAGTATATACCAAATAGCTTATCTTCAAAAAATCTGGAAAATAGATGCTAATGCTTTAAGCTAAATGTTACTTATTAAGCTGTTTTTTTCTGTTTTAATAACACAGAGAAAATCTTTGAACATATAATAAATGTTTATAGAGCACAAAATGTTTGCAAGCTACAACTGCCATAACTTAACTTTGCATAGTGACATCTAAGACACTCTGAGTAAATTTAGGAACTAAAAAATTTATGCAATTGTTAATTTTATTGTTAATTATATATATATATATATATATATATATATATATATATATATATATATATATATATATATATATATATATATATATATATATATTTGCATCTGCTATAAATTATGTTTTTACTTTACATTATGGTTTTTATATATTAATTTACACCTACAAACCTATATAACAATACAGCCACTGCTATGTTTTCGTTACGTTTTACCTTGTGTTTAGCATTTTGATTTTCTTAATGTAAAAATTTAAATTTGTCAATATTGTGCCTGAGGAGTGCCGAAAAGGCATGAAACTATTAGTAGTACAATAAAACAACATCTATATAATTAAATTGCTCTTTTCCTCAATAATATATATATATATATATATATATATATATATATATATATATATATATATATATATATATATATATATATATATATATATATATATATATATATATATATATATATAGTAGAAACTTATGGTTTTACTAAAACATATTTAGAACCTAAGCCAGAGTGCTCAAGTGACTATACATTATATATGTGCGTGTGTGTGTGCGTGTGTGTGTGTGCGTGTGCGTGTGCGTGTGCGTGTGTGTGAAAAAGTCTTTAAAAAGGCCAAATTTGGAAATTTAATTTGCAAACTTCATGTCTATATTTTTCGAAGGCAAGCAACTAGTTCGTAGCGCATGTTTAAACTAATGAGTATTCATGAAATTCTATTTCTGTCAGTTACATAGCATCAGAGGGTTCTCTCTCGCTGTGTTACGTTGTCAGTAGTACAATACAAAGTTTGATCTGGTGGTATCAGTTTCCAGAGCATCTTCCACAGAGTAGTCTGGTCAAAGTTGTCAAACGCGTTAGTAACATCTATTAATATTATGCACAAAGGTATACTTTGTTTATTGCCTTTTTATTAAGGAACTGTAGCAATGTTCCAGGCTTCTTGGATGATGTCATGAAAGGCATATAAAAGCTTTGGGTCTCCTTCATTGACCTTTAGGTCACCACTTTCAGAATTACACAATATTTCGTCTTGTTTGAGTTTGTCCTGAAACTTGTCGTCAACCACTGGCATTCGTTTTGATTTTGTTAAACAGGATAGTTAAGGGCATCTTCACTAAGAATATCATAAATTTCTCTCAAAATGTAGTTTAGGTTCTTGAATAATACTACCCTGCGGGTGGCTTGCGTGTTGCTTACTTGCAATTGTTTAGCCTGAGGTCAAACTACAACCAGTAAGCAGCAACCTTCATTAGGGCTGTGTTATATATCTACATTCCATTATAGGCGCTACATAAACCAAGCACCGAGCTAGCTATTCATTGTAGCCTGTCGGCTAGCAAAGCCTATAATTAGCATGTACGCGCCAATATCTTCTCATCCCTACGTGCTCATTGAAGCGTGAAGCACTGCGCGTTGCTAATTTACTATGAAAAAATATGGCATTTTAAGTGTATAAATCACCAATTAGTGGGCAATCTAGAAGAGCTATTGGAAAAAGAAAAAAATTTACACTGGAAAAATATCTCAGGATTCCAGCAGTGCAATTTTTATTCAGATATCATGCTTTGCTGCTGAGATATTTTACTGGTACTGAAAAGTCAGCTTTTCAGGCAAAATTGGCCAAAATTGGGCAGTTTTTTTGTGTATAACTTTGCAAAAAAAAATGAAAATTAAAATTTCCAGAAAAGTTACCCTGGAGAAAAAGAAGATCTACAGCATAGTTTTTAAATTTTGACACTAGCATAATTAGGTGAGATTTTATTTTACTGGTACTGAATTCTTATATGATTACAATGCAAATTTCAGCAAGGCAGTTGAAGCTAAAAGGTTGCCCTCAACTATCCTGTGTGCTAACAACTTACAAAATCGTTTGGCCTCAAATGAACTAGTTAATAGCATTTAAATGTATTTTCTATTAAATTTTATTTTTAAAAAGCTTTTCAAAAATTTTAGCAGCTTCTACAGTTGCTTGATATATTACTTTGCCTGACAGCTTCTTTGTGGGGAATATCTTTATTCTTCTCTAAAGTTACCTATATATATATATATATTATAAATAGGTATACGAGAAACATTGTTGATTTATTACTTTATTATAGGTAAAATAATTCTACTAATATTTCGGGTACCACTGTACCCATCTTCAGAGTAGCAATGAATGAAATTCAAAAATTATTATGTTACGTTAGACGTTATGCATGACACAAAGAGTAGAGAGTGGCAGTTATTGTAAATTATTGAAACTTAGGGAGAGAATCTTATTTTATATATTACGCAGGTCAAAAATTATACTGATTGTTTTGCATAAAAAATAAATTAGAGTTGACAAAAAAAATATAGATATCCAAGTATAAAAATGGCAAGAATTAGTGAAACTATGCGAGAGTTGAGTAGTGTGGAGCTATTGATATAGTTTTAGTGGTATGGAGTAATTTTGTTTATTTAGTTGCGGTTTTATTTGTTCAATGTAGAGAGCTTCGGCTACTTTTCGATGGTGGATTCCTTTAAATGAATGATTTAAAACTGTTACATTGTCTATTGATATGTTTCCATGATTAGTGGTGGAAGAGTGTTGATAAATTTTGGAATTGATGTCATGGCAGTGTTCATGTATCCTGTGTGATAGGCGACGTCCGGTTTCGCCTACATATGTTTGTTGACAGGTAGCTTCAGGGCAGGTTATTTTGTAGACTAGGTTGTGAATGTGTTCTTTATTGGTTTTATCTTTGAGATTAAAATGTGAACTTAAGGGGGTTCCTTTAAATAAAATCCGGGCATTGAGTTCATTTGAAAAAGAGTCTGTAATTAATTTATTGAGGGAGCGGATTAGTTTTTCTCCTGTTACTCCTTTATAAGGCAGCTGGAGTAAAATGTGTTTCCTGTTGTCTTTTTCACTAAGTAGTCCGTCACCAACACTCTTCCACCACTAATCATGGAAACATATCAATAGACAATGTAACAGTTTTAAATCATTCATTTAAAGGAATCCACCATCGAAAAGTAGCCGAAGCTCTCTACATTAAACAAATAAAACCGCAACTAAATAAACAAAATTACTCCATACCACTAAAACTATATCAATAGCTCCACACTACTCAACTCTCGCATAGTTTCACTAATTCTTGCCATTTTTATACTTGGATATCTATATTTTTTTTTGTCAACTCTAATTTATTTTTTATGCAAAACAATCAGTATAATTTTTGACCTGCGTAATATATAAAATAAGAATATATAGTTAGTTTGTATATACATATCATTTTGTGGATTTACTAATTATATATTTTCTCTTGCTATAGAAAATGGAAGGAAACAACACCTCATCATATGACGAGATTTTACCATGTCACAATGAGACAGAGAAGTGTTACCACTCATTTGTACAGATTAATGATGGAATAAACTGCCTCTCTATTATTGTCAATGTCTTGCATCTCATTATACTCAACCGAATGAAAGAACTTAAGAGAACCAAATTTTTCTGGGTTTTGGTAAACATCGGTTTATCTGACATAACATACAGCATTTCGGATGCTGTGTTCTTCAGTTGTAAACTTAAAGAAATTGTTTTACAGCTCGGTGTACAAGCAGCTTATTGGGTTTCAAAACTTCTAATTTCTATAATCGCATGTGGAACCTTTTCAAGAGTTCTTGTGTTTCTAGTTTCAAGCGTTGAGAAATATATTGGAGTGTGTCACCCATACAGATATGGCACACACCTTTTCATTAACAATATAAAGTCTATGACTGGAACAATTTATCTTCTAGGAGTGTTAAACTGTTTTGCACTTAATATGATACCAACAGTAGAATTCTGTTGGACTGCGATAGCAATACAAGTTGTGTCAAGAGAGAGGGGATACAGTGTAGTGTATATCTTGTATGCACTCGAGCTCCTAGCTCTGTCATTCATTACATCTTTTTTCCTTGTCAAAGTATGGAAAAAACTGAAGCTAATGGCTCAAAGAAATTTACCAGGAGATGAGTTGGTGATATCAGCCAGTAAATATATTATATGGAGTTATCTGCTTTATCAACTTCATTTTTCGCTCGGTGTCGTATTTCTCATTTGTCAGAGTTTTAGTTTTCTTGCAAAATTAGCTGTTGTATTAGAGACAGTCAGTGCAAGTCTGTTTTCATTGTATGGGATTGTGAATGTTTTCATGTTTATTTATTTTCATCCAAAATACATTGATCATGTGAGAAACATTTTAAGAATAGGTACACGTTCTCACAGAGTTATTCGACCTATAGGAATCAACTAACAATTATCCACATTATCTTATTTTGATTTCCAGAATGTTGTATTGTTATTGAATTGCATAAGCTATTCAAATGCTTAAAGTCACTAAAATATTTTAACTTTTTGTTCTTTCTGAAGTAAAATCGAGAATTAACTGTTGTCGCAAATGCTGTCGATTGTGAGTTGTGATGTGAATGAATATTTATATGTTGTATGTAAAACTAGCTGATCATGTTTTCATGAAAATTCTATTTGAAGTTGTCTTCTTTATTTGCTTTGAAATCTGTTGAAATACTTTAATAAAGTGCTAAATATTGTATCTCAAATATGAAATTCTGTGAATAACTCAAAATAACTCCTTTTTCTCAAAAGCACTAGCACATGCAGGAATTTAACAATCAACAGAAGAAAAGATAAAAAACACAGTACACTATAGCAATGACAGTAGAACACTGTTTTATCATAAGTTCAAAAAACCTGAAACGTGATAAACAATGTTATCGGATTGCTTGATACAGTCAATATTTTAGATTATATTATTATCATCTTTAGTTCAAGTTCCAACAATCTGTATCCAGACTGTTTGATTGCAGATCTGTTACAGATTCAAAGCTTTACTATTCAAGTCCTACAGAGTGTTGGTAAAACTGGCATAAGTATAAAGTTTCAGTTTATAAATTACAGAGTGATGCATAATTCTTAACCAGCTGAGACCCAAATGTTCTTTTAGAGCATCTGGAACTGTGGATGAGTCATTGGTGTAAAATTTAGTAATCTATAGCTGATTGACTGTAGGCGAAAAAAAATTGCTAACATTAAATGCAAAATAAAAAAATACTACAATTTTGTCAATTAAAGGGTTGGTTGTATGCATAAAATAAGTTTTACTTGTATGCAGGCAACATTGCGTTTCTATTAGATATATATCATATACTAGTAAATCAACCCATTTTAGTACATGACTTATTATGTCAATAATTTCAGTGCCAATTTACATGTTCAACGTTTATGGTTGTCAGAAGCAAGTTGAAGAAGTTTATCAATAAATTGCAATCTGCAATTCTATTGCTGAAAGTGTTTTCAGACAAATTTGACATTTGCTTAAGGGTCCGTTTAAAAAAGCTGCAATACACTATGTTTATGAAACAGTGTATATAAAATTGAAGAAAATCTATTAATTTCAAGAACATAAAATTGCACAATATTTCCTAAATTAATTGAATATTTAAACTCAATGAGGCTTTTCAATATATTACCACAGCTGGACAAGTTTGACCTAGTATTATACTTCTCATACTATAATATATATAGTATTATGCTTCTCATACTATAAAATATATATATAATATATATATATATATATATATATATATATATATATATATATATATATATATATATATGTATATATATATATATATATATATATATATATATATATATATATATAACATTTTTAATTATAGAAACTATATATATATATATATATATATATATATATATATATATATATATATATATATATATATATATATATATATATATATATATATATATATGTATATATATATATATATATATATATATATATATATATTATATATATTTTATATATATATATTATAAGTACACGTTCTCACAGAGTTATTCGACCTATAGGAATCAACTAACAATCCACATAATCTTATTTTGATTTCCAGAATGTTGTATTGTTATTGAATTGCATAAGCTATTCAAGTGCTTAAAGTCACTAAAATATTTTAACTTTTGTTCTTTCTAGAGTAAAATTGACAATTAATTGTAAGTTGTGATGTAAATGAATATTTGTATGTTGTGTGTAAAACCAGCTGGTCTTGTTTTCATGAAAGTTCTACCTTTTTTGTTTGCTTTGAAATCTGTCGAAATACTTTAATAAAGTCCTAAATATTGTATCTCAAATATGAAATTCTGCAAATAACTTAAAATAACTCATTTTTCTCAAAAGCACTAGCACATGCAGAAATGCTCCACTTAACAGAAGAAAAGATAAAAAGTACAGTACACTACAGCAATGACAGTAACACGCTGTTTTGAAATAAGTTCAACAAAACCAAAATGTGATAAACAATGTTATTGGTCGTTTGATACAACCAATAGTTTAGATTACATAATCATCTTTAGTTCAAGTGCCAACAATCTGTATCCAGACTATTTGATTGCAGATCTCTTGCAGATTCAAAGTTTTATTATTAAATTCCTATACAGCGTGTTGGTAAAATTGGCATAAATACAAAGTTTCACTTTATAAATTACAGAGTGATGCATAATTCTGAACCAATTGAGACCCAAATATTGTTTGGAGGCATTTGGGACTGTGGATGAGTCCTTGGTATATAAAGTGAAGTTATCTATAGCTGATTTACTGTAGGTAAAAAAAAATGCCAAGAATAAATGCAAAGTTTTTTTTCATGAGAAATAACACACACAAAAAAAGTAGTACAACTTTTGCTAATTAAAGAGTTGGCTGTACGTGTGAAATAATTTTTACTTGTATGCAAGCAACATTGCGTTTCTATTTGACATATATGATATATTATTAAAGCAGCCCTTTTCAGTAAATCACTTATTATGTCAATAGTTTTAGTGCCAGTTTAAATGTTCAACTTCAATCTCCAATCTTCAGCCTATAATATTTTAGCTGTTAACAACTTTAACTTCTGCTCAGATGTATACAGTTCCAAGTCAAATTACTATCATAAATTTACATTATTTCAGCTATTAACAACTTGAGGGTTATGTAGTGCTTGTAGTAATGCAAATGTTTTGAAGATGGTGAAAATCTCAGTAATACATCCAATGTATTTATGTTATAATCTTATAAATCATAAACAAGCAGAGTAGTGGGAGGCAGTAACGATAGCTCTCTCAAACTTCTACAATGAGTTTTCTTCAAGAATCCATGACTATTGGAAAGATAATCAAAATTAAAAAACACTTATTTAGAAAATGAAAAATATTAAACATAGACTGGTCAATAAAAAGCATTCAGAGTCTGGTCGGATTCAAAATAGTGCAATTTAATTGAAACTATTCGATAACTAATTATTCTTTCCTCATGGGCTTAACTGATTTAGTCTTTATAATTTTTGTTAAAAGCTATCTTGAACCTGGCAGGACGCTAAACGCCGTTTCTATGTTGAACATTCTTCATTCCCCACATGTCAATTTTCCAGTTGTCTATTGGCGAATTGCACTTCTTTTTAAATAGAAGTGTTTTTCCAATTGTTATATTTTATAGCCAACTTTCTCCAAAATATAAGCAGCGAGTAATAAAAATCAGCTGAGAAAATAAAAAATTAGCAACTAAAGAACCTCAGATATACTGCTTTATCAAAAGTTTAAATTTTAGTTTCACAATGTTAATTTTGGTGTGATAATAAATCTGAAAACTTGTAAAATATATTTTTATAAATTATTGCAAAAAATTCGTAATAATTGAACAAAGAAGACCTAAATGTTGTTACAGAGCATCTTGGACTGCACATAATTCACTCATGTTAACTTGTGTATAGATAACTTGCTAGTAGAAATATGTTGTTAGGATTAAATGCCAATTAACAAGTGGATAAGAAATATAGTTCAAAATCAATAAACTCTCATAACTCTAACTAGAGAGTTAGTTTAGTGAATGAAATTAATTTCATTTGTATGCAATAATCATGCAATATACAAACTATTAAAACATTTCATACTTGAACATCACTCATTATGTCAATAATCTGTGCCAGGTTGAAGGTTTGACTTCTTTGGACTCTTGAAGGAGTCTACCGATAGTTTGCAATCTAAATTTTGATTTCTGAAGTGGTATTCAGATAAACGAGATATTAGCATGAACCTGTTTGACAAAATCAAAATGCAGTAAAGTCATACCCTTTGTGACTATTCGTAGCTGATGTAGATTAAAAAATCTTAGTTTGTGATGAATAAGTAAATATCTGTTTTAAAGCAAGATATTAATTGCTTTTCAGGTTTTTATATTGCAAATTAAATGTATAAATTTACAATAAAGGGAATACTTACTTCGGTCAACTTAATTAATATTGCAAAAAACTTAATGCGCTATTGAATGAGCTGAAAAATTAAACATGATAAAATCAACATAGTTTAGTGAAAAGAGTATAGCAAAAGCAGGAGTTGCAATTTGGAAACCTCATTATGATAGAAGCTAAGCTCAATAGGTATATGGTGTGAAAACAAAATTGTAGTGAATACACTGTAAGAACAAGTAGTTTGGTTAGAAGAGCATTCATTTAATATAAGATATTATTTTATATTGGAAGAAACAATCAAGAAAAACTATTACATATTGATGATAAAAAGCTATCGTCTAATACAACATAATACTTTGTGTCGACCATTATTAAAATGTTAAACATGGACCAGTCGGGAGAAAGCATTCAGCATCTGGTCAAGTCTGAAATAGTTTTTTGCATAATGTTACAATTTAAAATGGAAACTATTAGGTAACTAATTGAATGTTCATTATAGACCTAACTGATTAAAAATTTATATTTTTTGTTAAAAGCTATTTTAAACCTGGTCGGATGCTAAACGTCTTCTCCTGCATAACCAGTCTATGTTGAAAATTTTTCATTTCCCAAATGTCTACTTTCCAGTTGTCTATTGGTGAACTGCATGTTTTTTAAATAGAAGTCTTTTTCTAATTGTTCTTTTCCATAGCCAACTTTCTCCAAAATATAAGCAGCGAGTAATAAAAATCAGCTAAGAAATTAAAAATTAGATATAACATACATTGTTTTATCAAAAGTTTAAAAAGAGTCTAAAAATTGATAAACATTGTTATTGACTTGCCTAACATAACTCATTTATTTAGATTATACCATCATGTTTTTTCAATATAACCACTAATCTGTATCCACATTACTTAAATTTTAGTTTCACAATGTAAATTTTGATATGATAAAACTCCTAAAACTCGTAAAATTTATTTTTATAATTTATTCTAAAAGATAAGTAATTATTGAACGGATAAGACCCAAATGTTGTTACAAAACGTTTTGGACTGCAAATAATTCACTCATGTTAACTTGTGTATAGATAATTTGTTAGTGGAAATATATTGCTAGGAATAAATGCCAACTAACAATTGGATAAGAAAAAGAGTTCAAAATCAATAAACTCTCATAACTCAAACTAAAGAGTTAGTTCAGTGTATGAAATTAATTCCATTTGTATGTAATCATCATGCAATATACAAACTAATAAAACAATTCATACTTGTACATCACTCAGAATGTCAATAATCTATGCCAAGTTAAATGTTTGACTTCTTCGGTCTCTCAAAAACAATTTGAAGGAGTTTGCCAATAAACTGCAATCTACATTCTGATTCCTAAAGTGGTCTTTAGATAAACAAGATATTAACATATGGATCTGTTTAAAAAAATCAAAATGCAGTGAAGTCATACCCTTTGTCACTATTCGTAGCTGAAGCAGATTGGAAAAATCTTAGTTTGTGATGAATAAGTAAACATCTGCTTTGAAAGATGAATTTTGCTTTTCAGATTTTTATATTGCTAAATATAAATATAAATTAAAAGGAAAAGATAATATTCACTTTGGTCAACATATTTAGTATTGAACAGGACTAAATACATCATAGAATGAGCTGAAACAATTTAAGAGGATAGAATGAGCACGGTCTGTGTAAAGGAGTAGCAAAAGCAAAAGTTGCAATTGGGAAACCTCGTTTTAATGGAAGGCTCGATAGCTCTGTATTGTGAAAACAATAATGTAGTGCATTTAGTGAAAGAACAAGTCTAGTTAGGTTAAAGGAGCAGTCATATAATATATATGATTTTATTTTATATTAGAAGAGACAATGAACGAAAATTTATTACACCTTGATGGTGAAGAAAGTGTCGTCTAATACAACATAATACTCAGTGTTGGCCAAATTCAATATGTTTGCTTGTTATAACTTTCTGAGATTATTAGAAACATTTTTATGTGGCTTATAGAATTATAAAACGATGCTGCAAACACTCATCACTAAATGAATGACAGCCATGAAAAGATTACATATTGAATTAGTTTTAAACACAACATAGCTCTGTTTATTACTTTCATCCCACAATTTCTGCACCCTAGTATAAAAGGTTATTTGAGTGTATATATACTGGGTACCAGGTGCAAAGTGGTGTGAATTGAGTCTAAATTAGGTCTGACTTAGGTGTGAAATTAATGGTGTAGGCGCGTGTGAGTGTGCGTGTGAGTGTGTGTGTGTGTGTGAGTGTGAGTGTGTGTGTCTTTGTTTACAGGTGTATCTCGGTGTGTGCCTCTTTGTGCTTGTGGACATGCTTTTATACACGCATATGTCAGTGCTTTTGTATTTATATCAAAGTAACATAAGGAAGGCAACTCACGGTAAGTAGGAAAATGAAATGGACATCCATGCAGGTTTATTGAATAATATAATATAATAAACTTATTTAATTTTTAGGAACTTTAATGGCTTATTGGAAATCTGAGCACAATATTAAAAAACATATTGCATTGGTTAGTATTTCTATTTGGAAAATTAGCCAACATTTATATATACTTTGGAATATGTTATACAAATACAAGGGGTTTATTTATCTGATACTTTTGCAACAGTATTTGGGTATAAACTGATGCTAGATCAATACCATTTTTACTAATCATATCTTAATAAGCTTCATCAATGAAGCACGTGGGTAAATATTGTTTTTACCTGTTTGACTGTTATAACTTTGATATGATAATAATTATTTTTCACAAATCAAAGAAGCAAGTAGCACAAATTGGTATAAACATGTTTTATTTCCTTTTTAAATTTTTGTGAAATCTATGTCTTATTACTATAGAGAGCAGCAATGGTCTATGCGTTTGATTGTTTATTTAATAAACAAGAGGTCATGGGTTCAAGCGTCGACAAAGACCATATGTGATGTTAGGAAGAGCATCCAATTATAATTGCTCTTGTGCCTCATTTGAATAAATATTTAGTTTGCCTTAATGAAAAAACCTTTTTCATCAAAGGCTTCTCACAGGGATTATGACTATAAACTAAAATATATTTATAATAAATATACATAATTACTAATATTCTTATATATTAGAAACTATTCTTAGCTATATACACTGCTCATAGTGCCGGTTACAGAATACATACATGCACATAGTGTTATATACTGACCTTCAGCTTACAAGGAAACTCTATCAACATGATTCATTACCACTAAAAATTTTAGTCTGTGCCAACACGATTTGCATGTCATTTTAGTAATAATATTATAGTATAATGCACATTTATATACATGTATCATCTATACCATATGTTACAGATTAGTATATAGTTATAGTATTAGTTAGTATATAGTTACCTATATTATGTGAATACATAATGACTATATATTACAATAGTGTATTTACTCTGTATTACACATGATTTATTCATCATGTATACTCACTCTTTTTTACATAGGAGTTATCTACCACGCATATTTACGCTGTGTTACACAAGAATTAGCTATCTTATATATTGACTTTATATATGAGTTATGTATTGTAGTTTTCTGCTTCATTTCAAACTTTGATTATATAATGAGAAAGTATGTATCTGACTTTATCAATCATAATAAACTTGCCCATCACAATGTTTCTACACTCAAAAACATCTTATTTAAAGTCTAGTCAAGTCATCTATAAATCAATAAAATATTTAGTCAGCTTTTACAGCCTCATTAAAAGTAAATCAGACAAAAATGTGGATGTATAAAGCTAGCACATATTACTGTAATTATTATACACCCAGTCGATACTAATCATGTTAGACTACAGTAACCATTGTCTTAGAAGTAATGATCAGACATGCAACAGCTAATGTTATACAGGAAGACACAATGAACTGTGTCCAGTGATGCAGGAGCTCCTTAACCAGTAGATATAACAATAATTTTACTGAAAAGCATTGGAGCCTATAGATTATATGGCCATGTAGGAGTATAGCTGTCAAATGCTCTATATCGGAATTAAAGTAGCATGGTATTATACAACAATGCAGCCGTGACTATCAGAATTTGAGTAACATGGTACACCAGAACCATATTTTATCTGAATAAACAGAATTTTAGTTTTACAACCTTCGACCCCATTGGTGAATATCTCTACCTTAGCTCAGAATCTGCAATTCTTTAAGTATCCTTTTAAGGTGGACAAGTTCAGCTCAGGACATCATCTCTGGTAGAGACATGAGGATGGTTTTTATTTTGTGTTAGTTGCAGCAGCTATTATCTTTATGCTGGAGAAACTACATTTGGTTAAGAGGGCTAAAACTATCTCTCTATTTGTAAATATCCATATCTCATATGTATATATATACAGAACATGACATTATACCGTTGTCAATCATCGTCTGATTCATGCAGTAATAACAAACAACTCCATGCATACAGTAAACTTTCCTAAGATTCCAATGGTCTACTAAAAATCCAGGGATATAGGAACTACTATGTTATATACAGTCATAATATGTTGTCATAATTGTTGCCATTTTAGTAAAGTGTTAGATTTCAAATTGATAGTCATTCAAATTGCTGTTTCAACTTTATAAAAAGTCAACTGTGAAGAACTAGAAACTTCTTGAACTGTGACTTTTCACATAATATTATATTTTGTTCACAAGAAATAGGCATATAAGTTTTAAAAAAAATTTGAATTTTTTAATTATATAGCAAAGCACACTAAACAATAGTATCAGAGTTCAAACAGACAGAATTAATAATAGAGTCCAAATAGTAACATACATCAAGTATAAGGGTAGGGATACAAAATAACAGCAAGTAGAACAATTGTATGCTAAGAGCTAATGATAATAATAACACGTAACATCTTATCATAGTGGTATAAAGTTTAATATGACTCTAACAGATTATATAGATAACAAAATATTGGTCCTGAATATGCAGCCTTATAACATATTTGGAAGGTAAATTATCTCATTAATTTGGAACATTAACTAAGCTGATAGTCCTTTTTAAAAGCTGACACTATATAATTATTTAAGTTAGTAGAATATGAAACTGGTTAATAATATATATAGTTTAAAAAAGAAACTTGCTGGCATTACTTATAATTGCAGTAAATTCACACAAATATTAGCAAACATAGTGATGTGTGTGAATCATATTGAATACTTTTTCCAAGCACTTTTTGTCAGCTATGCTCAATGGTTTTAGCAACATCTAGTGTTTGTTTTGAGCTGTACAAAAACCAAAGACATGCCAATTTAGATACTCAGGTATTTTTATAAAGCCTGCATCCAAATTTATTCACTCAATTTTTTTGTGTTTTATAATTTGGATGCTATCCTTGCTGAAGTCTAATTTTCTCTTCTGGTTATTTGATTTGCTGCCTTGCCCACTCTCTGCCTGCTGTGAAGTGCTAGCTGACTCTGACAGTGTGGACTGTGCAGCTAGACTGGACAGAAGCGGCTTGGATGGAGGATGTTGGCATCTCTTCCTGAGTTGAAGTAAACTCAGCTCCTTCTCTCGACCAGAACTTCCATCATATCCTGGAAACAGGTAGAGTTTTCTATGGTGTGTCAGAGTGTCTATAGCAACTGGTAGTTGTCCAAGAGGAAGTCTTTTCTCCGTACAAAATTTTCTAACCCGATTTTGTACCTACATAAAAATAATGCAACATGTCACCACAAAAAAATTGCTTAGACTTAAATGTAAGTTGAAACATAATTTAGAAATAAATTCAGCATGAGAAAGTCAACATAATAAGTGTTTCTATTTTGTTCTGAGTTATTTTCACTTAATTACTATGGTCTTTCACGTTATGAAAACAAAAGAGATGAGACACAGAATACATTAACAAGTTTTGAAAGAAGCTATATGTTACTATATTATATCAGATGGAATGTAGCACACTCACAATTTTGTAGATCTCATGCATGTCTCTATGACAGGCATGTCGGTACATGGTTCTGACAAAGCATCTGATGAATAGAGATCCACAGTCAGAAAATCTCCAGGCACTATAAGCTATATAACATACAACAAAGCTGAACTTTTAGTACTTGAAGAGCTATAGTCAATAACGTGGATATTGCTCTACTAACTGACATAAACTGGAATGCAATATTTTGGTTATTTGTGAAAAAGTTAGCACATACAGAACAATTTTATGTTTAGATGTAAAAGCAAATATCTACAGAGAACACACTAATCCAAAAAAGAGAATTTTTTACTCACACGGAAAGCTAGCTTTCATAACATATAAATTTTCACCATGACGTCTCTCCAGCAGACTTCTGTCTCTGGTACTAGCAACAGAAACTGAAGGTGTAGCAGTCTCAGCACCAGGGTGTTCTGTTTTTTTAGATTTAGGTAGATCTAAATGATTCATATATTGTATTTGATTGGTAGAGGTACTTTTGATGCTGTAATACATTGGCTTATAGTAAGATGCAGGTTATAGAATACTCACCAATGCTGCAAGCTTGGATGACAACCAGTTTAGGCTTATCAGCAACCACTGGATTCTGAGGAACAGATAGCAGGTCATACAGGTCTGTCAGTTTTACCAACTCTCCATCTGATCCATACACATGATTCTCAACTCCATGAGAACCAATGAACAGAAAGAACATTCCGTGGTCAGCATTTCTGCTGTTGTTAATTTCTGCTTTAACCGTTTGGTATAATTCCTGTTTGTTTAAAAAAATTGGAAATAATGAGTATATTTGTGTAAAAGTTGTGAGCTTTTGTAAAACAATTCAGACGGTTAACAGTATATAAAAGCAAATGAGAAGCACAATTGTAACTTTTAACTTATAAATTATTAGAAATCAAAAGATTTAAACTCAGCTCTTATATTATATCTGAGTCAAATTTGCTTTATAACAACACTTGTGATTATATAGCTTAAAATTAATTAAAAGAAACAACAAAATTGGTCATAACTGCCACCTCAGCTGTGAGATCTGTTTTCATCTCAATATTGAACTGAAAGGATCGTAGCATGTCACTCAGATTTTGAACATCAACTTGAGAACCTGGTCTGTCTGAGCTATTGGTTATCTTTTCATTGTTGATTATCAAAGCGGTTCCTCTTGGCATTGTCATACCAAACACCTAATTGGAATACATAAGGTTCATACATACCCTTAGAGCATAACACAGGCACGCTAGGAAGTTAATACTAATAACACACTTTTTTTTATAATTGTGAAATAAAAATAGTACAAATATTTTTAAATTACTACTATACATGTATTTTTGAGCAATGCTGAAGGCTTTCCATAGAGTTGTACGTAAAGCTGTTACATTACCTTCTCAGTGTTTGAAAAGAGCTCTTTTATACTTTGTTTAGTTGTAAAGACAGGGACTTGCTTAAGATGTTTTATTTTGTCAACAGCAGATGGTGGAGGTAGAATATATTCATCATCATCAGAGAGATCACTCAGCTCATCTTCCACAGAGGTGGTTGTGGTTTGCTGATGTGATTTGACAGTTTCTATATTGTGAATATAATCATATTGTTTTATTAAAATAATATGCTGATAGAATAAAAATGTATAAATGCAGACACTTAGATTTCTAGTATTTTTTCCTGCAATAACTTTTGCATCGGTCACCTTGCCCTAGTTTTTTTTGTTTTAAAATGTTTTTGGTATTGCAACAACAACAAACTTGACATATATATATTTGTTATACATCAACATACTAAATGAGGAAAGAATTTACTAGATGTTAAATAACAATGGTGACTTGCCAGTTTTGAAGCTTTTCCCTTGTTTTTTTTCTCTCAGTTCTGCAATGGTGTTTTTAAGTCGTTGAGTATCTTGGCTTGTCAAAGGGGTGCCTGAAATAGCAACAGCAGACATGTTCTCAGTGTTGGTAACAGGTAACTAGTATTGCAATTGAAACATTACAAAACTACTTATTACTGACTTACAGGGGTGAACAAGTGGGCTCAAAATCTTCTCCCCTCTACAGAAAACTGTCACCGTCTTCCTCTGAAACTGTTGATATGGCTTCTCAGTTTGAAAGTCAAGACACCAGCTGGGAGTAACCTGAAACTCAGGACTGGAGTCATCTTTCAGAATGCAGTGTGTACAACTAGACTTGTGTACCATTCTGCTGGCAGGCCATGAACGCCGAATCTCCTTGGATATTTGCCTGGTTATGCTGACCATGTGTTTCCAACAATCTGTGATTTTCTCTGTTGCTCCAGACACTGTTACATCTGCCTTTCTTGAGAGACCATCATGGACAAGGCGCACTGAGATGTCATCGTGGAAAACCTTTACTCCGTTTTTTCTAACAAGGGAAACACTTGTTTCATCCGGGAACATTTGTAGGACAACAACACTCATCTGCTGGTAGACATATTGTGGAATTGAGAAACCTTTGAACATGATCTCAGCATGGAGAATGATGTCTTCATCAGTAGTAAGATTGTTCTCTAAGTAATCAGGAGAGTAGAAGGGAACAATGAAGCAGCTCCTTGATTCCAGATCAGCTGGTCCGTAGAGAATGCTGAATTTCTGCAGCAAAGTGACAGCAAGTAGGTATGCATTTTCATCAAAGAATGCTGTCTCAGCTTTGATTAAATGTTCTAGAAGTTGGCTCTCCATGATTCCTGCTGACAAGAAATCTCCTACAAATTTCTCAAACTGTTCTTCCTCAAGAAAAGCTCCGTTAGTCAGAAGCTGTGGTTTGAAACTTGTTTGCCGAATCTGCCACACATTTTCATCATGCTGAAACAAGACTTTGAGTAGCTCAGTAACTTTCGCAATTTTGTGAAAAATAATCAAGTTCAACTCCTTGATATCTTTGTACCACAAGATCTTACCACAATCATGCATGTAGGTGAGGATCGTGGTGAGTTGATCAGGTGTGATACCTCTACCTACTTGCTGCACTGCATGAAGTATTTCATCAAATGTACTGAATGCTGTCTGCAATCCTAAAATCTTCTCATTCACATCTTCCCATAGTTTTGGCAACACTTTTACAAATTTTTGAGCTGAATTAAAGATGGCAGATTTCATATTCTCAAAAATTTGATAAGTATCTTCTTTCCCAACTGAGTAGATATCCTTACGCAGGAACAGCTCTTTGTGTTGATGGAAATGTTCTATCTCTGCTATGCTTTGGTCTAGTTGTTTCTCTTCTCTGATGATTTCATCTTTTAGTAGATCAGCTGTGTTGGTGAAATTAGAAGTCAGCTTTGTGAAATTCTCCTCTTCAAACTTGTCTTTGTGAGTAAAAACCAGTTTCGGTTGTCTAATTCCAGGATTTGCCACATATAAATGAGCCAGCCAATCAAAAGCCAGTCTTCTCACAGCCTCTCTGTCTCCTTTCTCCTTTGCCAGCAGATCATAGTGCTCCATGTTCACCACTACTATCGGCATGCAGTTTTGTTTAAGTGTTAGCTGGTATGTCATGTGATACACTGGCTGTCCTCCCAGGTCTATTAGTCTCAGAACTGTGTTATTTACTTTTAACTCTTCAACTTTAAAGACTTTAGTTGTTTCGTCAACTTCAAACTCAGGTCCACGATTTGTCAGCACTCGCTTTCGCTCTTCACTCTGCAATGTTCTGATGAGACTCGTTTTCCCTGCCATTGTGTGACCAATCACGGCAATGGTGACTAGGGGAAGACTTTCACCTTTACCTTTTGCCAGATCTTTGTAGTATTGTCTGATAGCTGATAATCCTTGTGTACAGACTTCATAAGGGGGAGTGGTTAGAGCTTTGCATCCAGAAACTTCTAGTCTGTATAATTTTTTCAAGTTGCAGACAGCCTCTGGAATTATAGTCATGTTGTTGTGCCCAATGTTCAGAACTTCCAGATTCTCCAAATACTGCAAACTGTAATTCAGATAAAATATGATATATAATAAGTCAGATTCTAACAAACAAGTCGCTTCTGAATATAGCTTTTGAAGATCTTTAAAAAAATATATTTCACCTATTTCAGACGATAACGCATTTGCAAAGATGTCTGCAAACTCATCACGGGGAATTTTTCTTAAACACGTCATTTAAAAAACCTCAACTCTATGCAACTGTTTTACTGTAGAAATTTTTCAGCATCGCTTGGAAGCAAACTAAATACAGCAAAATATCATGAAATATAATATGATACATCAAACCTAACTGTTTTTTAAAACAAATTAAATATCTATTTTTTTATGATCTTAAAATAACAACAAAAGTAATAATGAGAATCAATATCATCATTATCATCATCTTCATTATCATCATCATTATCATCATCACCATCACTGTCGTCATCAGAGCAGTCTGTCGGTGCGACAATGACTCTTTTCAATTTAGTTTGATCAAACGTCTCCATCCATATCTACATTAACCCTTCCTTTGCCAGCTATCTCTGTACATGTCCAACTTTTTTATATTTCGCTTTACAGTGTCTTTAAATCTAAATCTTGGCCTTCCTTGGCTTTGTGTACTTTTTTTCAGCTGCGAATAGAGAATTTGTTAACATAAATGGCCATGATCTGTCGTCTCGAGATGTCCTAGCTATCTCAAGTTCATTTGAATAAGGATAGATTTTAGAGATGCTAAGCTAGCTCTCTTTAATACTTCTTGGTTAGTAATCTTGTCCTTCTAAAAGACACCCATGATTGAGCATAGATATTGCATGACATACGCTTGCAGTCTGTCTACTAGCACACTGTGTATGTTCTAAGTCTCAACACCATACAGTAAGGCAGCGAGTAACGTAGCACGGTACACCTGCATTTTCAAAATTTGCAAGCTGGTAGAGGCATTCTGTCTTCTTGATGATAATTTTGAGATTATAATATTTTGCAGCATTGGCAAATCTGTTGACTGGAGTCTGTATAGCATAAGAATGAAGAGCAACTAAAGTACTATCACTAGCAAATAGCAAATCTTTTACTCACTCAGTAGTGGTTTTAAATTTTGACTTGACATGAGCAACGTCAACAAGATCTGCCTCTTTTCTAGTTTTTATGATACTCCTTCGGAGCTGTCTTTGAACGCAACCTCAAGCATTGCTGACCGGTAGAGTGAGAAAAGTGTTAGTGCAAGGAAACACCTTTGTTTGACTCCATTTGTTACTGCAAAATTATTTGAGATGGAACTGCCCACTGCCACATTTGCTTGCATGCCTGTATGAAGAGCTTCCTTGATGTAAATAAACTTGTCTGTACAGTCAAACCTTTTAAGAACCTGCCAAAGGCTTGCAATATATACAATATCAAATGCTTTACTAGGGTCAAAAAATGCTGTGGACAGTAGCATATTATGTTTTCTGCACCTCTCTTACACTTGCGCTTCTTTCCACTCCTGAATTCACACTGAGACTCCAGTAGCACCTCTTGGGTAGTATATGCATTTAGCCGATAGTATGCAAGAGGAAATCTTGTCTACAATAGATACAAGATTATGCCCAATAATTCCTGTTTACTTTCCTTTCGCCTTTCTTAAAAATTGGACAATGCTTGCTTCCGTCCAGTCTGGTGGTACTGTCTCGGTGTCCAACAAAATCTGTATTGTAAAGACCACCTGTCATTTTTTGACCACCATGCTTTCATACCAAAGATAGAATACCATTTCTGCCAACAGCTTTTCCATCCTGTGTTGAGCTATTTGCTGACACGAGCTCATCCATATTGGGAGAACCATCCAAAAATGCAACAGGCGACTTTTGCACTATGTTTTTTGCTGCTTTATCCAGCTCGCCTGGTATGTTAAGCAATTGATTGAAGTGATCAGATATTTTTCTAATATTTTTCCCTTCTCTTGTAAAACTGTTTGTCCATTATGGTCTCGGAGATGAATCATTACTCTTGATTTCAGATCATAAGCTTCTTTTGAGCCTAAATATAATGCTTTCATGTCCCTCCTGTCTGCTGTCATTTGGAGTTCTATTGCTTCTTCTTCCCACCAGTTACTTTTCATTTCTCTGGTATACCTCTGAAGACTGCTCTGTGCTTTTAAGCAGCTCTTTTCTTCACTCTGGTATTACACTGGAAGAAAGCTTGTCTTGCCTTGTTTCTCTTCTCAATCAACTGTTGTAGCAGTTTATCATGCTCATTAAGCTATCCTGATTATTACGGCCTTGCTTCTCAACCACTTCACTATCAGTTGAAAACACTGTTCTCAAAATTTTCCACATTTGCTCTATCTCATTATTATTTTCATCTCAACACTTTATATTCTTATTCAATTTCTTTTTAAGTTGTTCTGTTTTTTCTGGATCTTTCAGCATGACAGTGCTTAGTTTAATTGTGTCTTTCTTGCAATGTGTTTTCTTTAAATCCTTATTTTTTACTTTAGCATCACATAATATGTGCCACAATCTGCTCTTCTTACAGCTCAAGTATCTAAAACCTCACTCAAATTCCTTTGCCTGATAATTATGTAATCCAGTAAGTTCCATTGGTTAAATTTTCGAAGCATCCATGTATTCTTGCACAGGATAGTTAAGGGCAACTTTTTAGCTGCAACTGCCTTGCTGAGGTATGCATTGTAATCATATAGGAATTCAGTACCAATAAAATAAAATCTCACCTAATTATGCTAGAGTCAAAAATTAAAAACCATGTTGTAGATCTTCTTTTTCCCCAGTGTAACCTTTTGGAAAATTTCAATTTTCATTTTTTTTGCAAAGTTATAGACAAAAAACTGCCCAATTTTGGCCAATTTTGCCAGAAAAGCTGACTTTTCAGTACCAGTAAAATATCTCAGCAGCAAAACATGATATCTGAATAAAAATTGCGCTGCTGGAATCCGGAGATATCTCTCCAGTGCAATTTTTTTTTCAATAACTCTGCTAGATTGCTCATAAATGGGTGATTTATACACTGAAAATGCCATATTTCTCATAAGAAACTAGCAGCGCGCAGCACTTCACGCTTCAATGAGCACGTAGAGATGGGAAGATATTGGCGCATACATGCTAATTACAGGCTTGCTAGCTGGCAGGCTATAATGAATAGCTTGCTTTGTACTTTGTTTATGTAGCACCCATAATGTAATGTTGATAAATGACGCAGTCCTAATGAAGGTTGCTGCTTACTGGTTGTAGTTTGATCTTAGGCTAAACAATTGCAAGTAGGCAACACGCATGCCACCCGCAGAGCAATATTATTCAAGAACCCAAACTACATTTTGAGAGAAATTTATGATATTCTTAGTGAGGATGCCCTTAACTATCCTATGATAGCAGGGAAATGAATGCACATGTGAACAGCTTGGTGTAGTGCTGAGATTACCTAGTGACACATGTGTAATTGTTAGCAAGCTCTTTCACATTTAGTATAGCATTTTGGTAGTACGCCAAGAGAGTTGAGAGGCCCGGGAAGCCTAAACTGAATGAGTAGTAAGGGAACCAGCAGGGTTTAGAATAACTGGTTGCATGGAGTGTTAGGATTACACTTGTAGTGTAATGGCTAGAACGTCAGCTGGCAAGCCGGTGGTTGACTTTCAATGGGAAGTATGTAACACAGTTGGTACTTGTGATTCTACCGTGAACCTAATATATTGCACTTAAGAAATGCAGAAGGTTTGTAAAACTGTAGAACTTTAAAAACTGTAGAACTTTAAAAACTGCAGATAATTTTGATAAAAAAAAGGACTTCTGTTGAAGAACTATATCCTTCACACTAATGAACATTTTATCTAATGCATTCTCACTAACCCCTCAGGTAGAGTTGGTAATTTACAGATCTGCATATACAACCTCCTTAGAGATGCCATTGATGTGAATACATCAGGTAATCCTTCACTGAAGTTATTCTCTGACATTTTAAGAGTCTCCAGATTCTTCAGATCAGACATGCTATAGTAAACATATACCAGTTGAAGCATCATATAGTAATACAACCATTTTAAGCTAAAGCAATGTAATTCTAAG
Organism: Bugula neritina; assembly: GCA_964035545.1. Classification (NCBI taxonomy): domain Eukaryota; kingdom Metazoa; phylum Bryozoa; class Gymnolaemata; order Cheilostomatida; family Bugulidae; genus Bugula; species Bugula neritina. The sequence continues at coordinate 4,815,944 of OZ037772.1, read as the reverse complement.
ATAAAATTGCCGATTGACATACATATTTTATTCAATGGAAAATGAAGTTGGAATAAAATACATTAGTAGATAAACAGTAGATGTTACATATGCATGTGAAACATGTACTGCAGCATGACCTTTTTTTTCGAAACAGAGTAAAGCATCAGATGTACAACTAAAATTTTATTCACATATAAAATAATATCTTTTCGATAATCACAGGTGATTTGCTAAAATAATTTGTTTTTGTTATACTTTCAAATTTAAAGATTGTCAAATTAACAATTTTTATTGTATCTAATAAAAGACTGTATAATTTAAAAATCAATTATAAGTTATGTTGTCAGATCAATGGCTAGGTTTAGTCTGCAGGTATATTATATAATAGAACTTAAACTGTATATCTTTTCAAGAAAAAAACTATATACTAAACCTAACTCATCAACTTTTACTTAATTCAAGCGTTATAGGAAATTAAAGTATTGTAACATTTTTTATATATTCTAGAACCATATGTCATAATACTACATATATTATTTTTATTGGCTTGTATTTATTTGCATATTATATACAATATAGCAAGAATAATTTTACAGGTTTGAAAAATTTTCAGAAATTATTTGGCAGCAAAAAAATTGAGTATAAAGAAATGCGGGCAAATCCTGGGTGTCGTGTACTACAGATAAAACATTTTATTTGTATTTCTCATTGACTTGCTTTCACTAACCTCTCAGGTAACATTTCTAGTTTACAATTCTTCATATCCAACTCTCTTAGAGATTTCATTGATGTGAATACCTCAGGTAATCCTTCACTGAAGTTATTCCCTGACATATGAAGAGTCTCCAGATTCTCCAGATTTGACATGCTATAGTAAACAATATATAGTAATTGAAACATCATATCGTAATACAAGCATATTAAGCTAAAGCAATGTAATTCTACAACTAAGATTTTATTCACATGCTAATCAAGTAATCTCTGTAATGCGCTTATAGAAATTTGATGTCTAGTAATTGTGATGTCCTTCCATTTGAAAGGAGGGGCTGTATTTGAAGTTCTTACATCATGACGGTTAGTGCACGTGAATATGTAGATAATTCTAATAAAAAATAAATACTTTTATTGCAAAACTATATCCTTCACGCTAATGAACATTTTATTTAATGCATTCTCACTAACCTCTCAGGTAGAGTTGGTAGTTCACAGTTCTTCATATACAACGTCCTTAGAGATGTCATTGATGTCAATACCTCAGGTAATCCTTCACTGAACTTATTCCCTGACATATGAAGAGTCTCCAAATTCTTCAGATTAGACATGCTATAATAAACATATACCAGTTGAAACATCATATCGTAATACAAGCATATTAAGCTAAAGCAATGTAATTCTAGCATAAAATTGCCGACTGACATACAGATTTTATTTGATTGAAAATGAAGTTAGAATAAAATACATTAGCAGATATACAGTAGATATTACATATGCATGTGAAACATGTACTGCAGCATGAGCTTTTTTCAAAACAAAGTAAAGCATCAGATGTACAACTAAAGTTTTATCCACATATAAAAGAAATTCTTTCCAATAATTACCGGTGATTTGCTAAAATAATTTCTTTTTGTAATACTTTGAAATTTAAAGATTGTCAAATTAACAATTTTTATTGTATATAATAGAAGGCTGTATAATTTAGATATCAATTATAGGTTATGTTGTCAGATCAATGGCTAGCTTTAGTCTGCAGGTAAATTATATAATAGAGCTTAAGCTGTATATCTTCTAAAAAAAATTATATACTGAACTTAACTCATTAACTTTTACTTAATTCAAGCGTTGAGGAATATAGGAAATTAAAGTATTGTGACATTTTTATATGTTCTAGAACCATATGTCATAATACTACATAGAATCCTTGTATTGGCTTCTACTTACTTGCATACCATTTACAATATAGCAAGAATAATTTTACAGGTTTGAAAGATTTTCAGAAATTATTTGGCAGCAAGAAAATTAAGTATAGAAAAATGCGGGCAAATCTTGGATGTCGTGTACTACAGATAAAATAGTTTATTTGTATTTCATATTGAGTTGCTTTCACTAACCTCTCAGGTAGCATTTCTAGTTTACAATTCTTCATATGCAACTCTCTTAGAGATGTCATTGATGTGAATACATCAGGTAATCCTTCACTGAAGTTATTCTGTGACAAATCAAGAGTCTCCAGATTTTCCAGAGTAGACATGCTATAGTAAACATAATAATTATAGTAATTGAAACATGATTTAGTAATGTTGTAGTAGATTTTGGCTGTGCACATCTGCTGTGTCATACAAGTGTGCAGCTCATGTATTAGACCAAGTGAAGCATATAATATATACAACTAAGATTTTATTCACATGCTAATCAAGTAATCTCTGTAATGCGCTTATAAAAATTTGATGTCTAGTAATTGTGATATCCTTCCATTTGAAAGGAGGGGGCATGTAAAATTAGAACCTCCTGTAATTGAAGTTATTACATCATGATGGTTAGTGCACGTGAATAGCTTTATGGTAGCACGGAGCTGAATGCACATGTGAACAGCTTAGTGGGTTGTTGAGATTACCTAGTGACCCATGTGTATTTGTTAGCAAGCTCTTTCACATTTAGTATAGCATTTTGGTAGTACGCCAAGAGAGTTGAGAGGCCCGGGAAACCTAAACTGAATGAGTAGTAAGGGGACCAGCAGAAGTTAGAATAACTGGTTGCATGGAGTGTTAGGGTTATCCTTGTAGTGTAATGGTTAGTGCGTCAGCTGGCATAAGCCGGTGGTTGACTTTCAATGGGAAGTATGTAACACAGTTGATACTTGTGATTCTATTGTGAACCTAATATATTTCACTTATGAAATGCAGAAAGTTTGTAAAACTGTAGAACTTTAAAAACTGTAGATAATTTTAATAAAAAAAATAAGTACTTCTATGGCAGAATTATAACCTTCACACTAATGAACATTTTATTTGATGCATTCTCACTAACCTCTCAGGTAGAGTTGGTAGTTCACAGCTCTGCATATACATCGTCCTTAGAGATGTCATTGATGTGAGTACATCAGGTAATCCTTCACTGAAGTTATTCCCTGGCATATGAAGAGTCTCCAAATTCTTCAGATTAGACATGCTATAGTAAAAAAATACCATGCAATTGAAGCATCATATAGTAATACAACCATCTTGAGCTAACGCAATGTAATTCTAGCATAAAATTGCCGATATTGACATACAGATTATATTCGATGGAAAATGAAGTCGGAATAAAATACATTAGTAGATAAACAGTAGATATTACATATGCATGTGAAACATGTGCTGCGGCATGATATTTTTTTCAAAACTGAGTAAAGCGTAAAATGTACAACGGAAATTTTATTCACATATAAAATAATTTCTTTTCGATAGTTACAGGTGATTTCCTAAAGTAAATTGTTTTCGTTATACTTTAAAATTTAAAGATTGTCAAATTAACAATTTTATTGTATCTAATGAAAGACTGTATAATTTAAATATTGATTATACGTTATGTTGTCAGATCAATGGCTAGTTTTAGTCTGCAGGTATATTATATAATAGAGCTTAAGCTGTATATCTTCTGAAAAAAAATTATATACTGAACATAACTCATTACCTTTCACTTAATTCAAGCGTTAAAGAATATAGGAGATTAAAATATTGTGACATTTTTATATATTCTAGAACCATATGTCATAATACTACATAGAATCTTTTTATTGGCTTGTATTTATTTGCATATTATATACAATATGGCAAGAATAATTTCACTGGTTTGAAAAATTTTCAGAAATTACCTGACAGCAAAAAATTTAAGTATAAAGAAATGGGTATCGTGTACTACAGATAAAATCATATTATTTGTATTTCATATTGAGTTGCTTTCACTAACCTCTCAGGTAGAGTTTTTAGTTTTCAGTTCTCCATATACAACACTCTTAGAGATGTCATTGATGTGAATACATCAGGTAATCCTTCACTGAAGTTATTCTGTGACATATCAAGAGTCTCCAGATTCTCCAGATTAGACATGCTATAGTAAACATAATATAGTAATTGAAACATCATTTAGTAATGTTGTAGTAGATTTTGGCTGTGCACATCTGCTGTGTCATACAAGTAGGCAACTCATGTATTAGACCAAGTGAAGCATATAATATATACAACTAAGATTTTATTCACATGCTAATCAAGTAATCTCTGTAATGCGCTTATAAAAATTTGATGTCTAGTAATTGTGATATCCTTCCATTTGAAAGGAGAGGCATGTAAAATTAGAACCTCCTGTAATTGAAGTTCTTACATCATGATGGTTAGTGCAGGTGAATAGCTTTACGGTAGCAGGGAGCTGAATGCACATGTGAACAGCTTAGTGTGGTGTTGAGATTACCTAACGACCCATGTGTAATTGTTAGCAAGCTCTTTCACATTTAGTATAGCATTTTAGTAGTACGCCAAGAGAATTGAGAGGCCCGGGAAGCTTAAACTGAATGAGTAGTAAGGGGACCAGCAGAGTTTAGAATAACTGGTTGCATGGAGTGTTAGGGTTACCCTTGTAGTATAATGGTTAGTGCATCAGCTGGCAAGCCGGTAGTTGACTTCCAATGGGAAGTATGTAACACAGTTGGTACTTGTGATTCTACTGTGAACCTAATATATTGCACTTAAGAAATTCAGAAAGTTTGTAAAACTGTAGAACTTTAAAACCTGTAGAAAATTTTAATAAAAAATAAGTACTTCTATTGCAGAACTATATATCCTTCACACTAATAAATATTTTATTTGATTCATTTTCACTAACCTTTCAGGTAGAGTTAGTAGTTGACAGAAACTAATATTCATTTCTCTTAGAGATGTCATTGATGTGACTACATCAGGTAATCCTTCACTGAAGTTATTATATGGCATATAAAGAGTCTCTAGATTCTTCAGATTAGCCATGCTATAGTAAACATATACCAGTTGAAGCATCATATAGTAATAAAACCATCTTAAGCTAAAGCAATGTAATTCAAGCATAAAATTGCCGATTGACATACATATTTTATTTGATTGAAAATGAAGTTAGAATAAAATACATTAGTAGATATACAGTAGATATTACATATGCATGTGAAACATGTACTGTAGCATGAGCTTTTTTTAAAACTGAGTAAAGCATCAGATGTACAACTAAAATTTTATTCACATTTAAAATCATTTCTTTTCGATAATTACAGGTGATTTGCTAAAATAATTTGTTTTTGTTATACTTTAAAATTTAAAGATTGTCAAATTAACAATTTTCATTGTGTTTAATAAAAAGTTGTATAATTTGGATATCAATTACCATTATGTTGTCAGATCAATGGCTAGTTTTAGTCTGCAGGTATATTATATAATAGAGCTAAAGCTGTATATCTTTTCAAGAAAAAACTATATACTGAACTTAACTCATCAACTTTTACTTAATTCAAGCGTTAAGGAATATAGGAAATTAAAGTATTGTAACATTTTTTATATTTTCCAGAATCATATGTCATAATACTACATATATTCTTTTTATTGGCGTGCATTTATTTGCATATTATACACAATATAGCAAAGATAATTTCACAGGTTTGAAGAATTTTCAGAAATTATTCAGCAGCAAAAAATTTAAATATAAAGAAATGCGGGCAAATCCTGGATGTCGTGTACTACAGATAAAATAGTTTATTTGCATTTCATATTGAGTTGCTTTCACTAACCTCTCAGGTAGCATTTCTAGTTCACAGTTCTTCATATACAATGTCTTTAGAGATGTCATTGATGTGAATACATCAGGTAGTCCTTCACTGAAGTTATTCTGTGACATATCAAGAGTCTCCAGATTCTCCAAATTAGACATGCTATAGTAAACATAATATAGTAATTGAAACATCATTTAGTAATCTTGTAGTAGATTTTGGCTGTGCACATCTGCTGTGTCATACAAGTAGGCAGCTCATGTATTAGACCAAGTGAAGCATATAATATATACAACTAAGATTTTATTCACATGCTAACCAAGTAATCTCTGTAATGCGCTTATAAAAATTTGATGTCTAGTAATTGTGATATCCTTCCATTTGAAAGGAGGGGCATGTAAAATTAGAACCTCCTGTAATTGAAGTTCTTACATTATGACGGTTAGTGCACGTGAACAGCTTTATGGTAGCAGGGAGCTGAATGCACATGTGAACAGCTTAGTGTGGTGTTGAGATTACCTAACGACCCATGTGTAATGGTTAGGGAGCTTTTTCACATTTAGTATAGCATTTTAGTAGAATGGCAAGAGAGTTGAAAGGCCCGGGAAGCCTAAACTAAATAAGTAGTAAGGGGACTAGTAGAGTTTAGAAGAACTGGTTGCATGGAGTGCCAGGATAACCCAGTAGTCCTTGTAATGTAATGGTTATAGAGCGTCAGCTAGCAATCGGTGGTTGACTTGCAATGGGAAGTATGTAACACAGTTGGTACTTTTGATTCTATTGTGAACCTAATATATTTCACTTATGAAATACAGAAAGTTTGTAAAACTGTAGAACTTTAAAACATGTAGCTAATTTTAATAAAAAAATAGGTACTTCTATTGCAGAACTATACCCTTCACACAAATGAACACTTTATTTAATGCATTCTTACTAACCTCCCAGGTGGAGTTGGTAGTTCACAGTTCTGCATATGCAACTCTCTTAGAGATGTCATTGATATGAATACATCAGGTAATCCTTCACTGAAGTTATTCCCTGGCATATCAAGAACCTCCAGATTCTTCAGATTAGACATGCTATAGTAAACATATACCAGTTGAGACATCACATAGTAATACAACCATCTTAAGCTACAGCAATGTAATTATAGCGTAAAGTTTTTTATTGATATATAAATTTTATTTAATGAAAAATGAAGTTGGAATAAAAGACATTATTAGATATAAATATCACATATGTGTGTGAAATATACTGCAGAGTTCTTCATTTCAAGACATTAAGCTGAATACAAGTTATAAATTTTATATTTTATTAGTATATACGACAATATTTTCTATCATTACCGGTAGTTTTTGAAAATAATCCATTTTTGTTTTATAATTCAAAATGCAGATTAGTTGTTTCTAAATCTGTAAAGTTTATCACAGCTTATAGTATAACAAAATACTGTATGACTTATTTAAATATGAATCATACATTATAATTTATATTGCCGGATCAGAGTCTGATTTTAGTCTGCAGGATATGACATATTGAAGCTTGAGCTTCTTATTTTTCAAGAAACAGCTAAAAAAGTCAAATCATAAATAAGTTTTTACTCCTTTAGTAATATTGTAGTAGATTATGGCTGTGCACATCCGCTGTGTCATACAAGTAGGCAGCTCATGTATTAGACTGGGGGTTTCCTACCTTTTCGTAGCGAGGGCTTTCGAAACAGAGCATTTTATGGTGGGAGCCACATATTCTAAACTTCAGCTTGGGCTAGGGGCCACATTATCGATTATTTCAAATTACTTTATTCTACGTTCTTAAGAATCATTACACAGTGGAGTTTCAATAATTATTGCAGGCTCCATGTTTTGTAATATTATATTTATATAAAAAAACATCTAAAAGGTGATTTTTCTCTCTTCATAACTCAAATTTATGTTTAAAAATAAGTTTATCTGTAATGCGTTGGAGGGTCACAAGTATGTAGGCAGGGGACATGTTGGACAGACCCTCATGCATGTTTTTACTGTTCTTCGTGCTCGTTTACAAATTATTTTATGCCTAAATCTATATATCATGTAATGCGCTTCCTGAATGAACTCAGGACTAGCTACTCTACTCATATATATAAGGGGGGGGGGATGGCTCAGAAGGATGAGTTGAACTAGACCTGTATACACATTAGCGTACTCCTATCTCAAGTTACATATGCTATTATAATGATTGTATTAGCTATTATTCTGGTAAGAGGGGACGATCACAGATTTTATAACTGTATCAAGAATTGTTATAACAATCTGAAAACTTTCATTAAGTAAAGAGAATAAAAAATTATTATTATTCATCTGGGAGTTTACTAAAAATGTACATCAAACATGTTCGAGTAAGCATGTTATATTGAATATGAGATGTTATATTGTACAACTGTACAGCGTTTGTTTACACTGCTATAGCCAGCCATGTAGTATGTTTGGATGCAAAGGGAGTTGAGAAGTCAGGGAAGCCTAATAGTTATTGAGTAGAAAAGGGGCCAGTGGAGTTCAGAAGAATTGGTTGAATGAGATGTTAAGATTACCCAATAGTTATTGTAGTGTAGTTGGTAAGGTGTCAGCTGAAAAGTCGGTGGTCAACTCTCAGTGGAAAAAGTTTAACACAGTTGGTACTTGTGATTCTACTGTGAACCCGACATATTGCACTTAGAAACTCTAGAAAGCTAATCAAAATGCTTCTAGAACTTTCCAAGCTCAACTTCAGAATATGTAGATAACTTTAATAAAAAAATAGGTACATCTAATGCAGAATTATATCCTTCACACTAATGAACATTTTATTTAATACATTCTTACTAACCTTTCAGGTAGAGTTAGTAGTTCACAGAAACTAATATTCAATCTCTTAGAGATGTCATCGATGTGACTACATCAGGTAATCCTTCATTGAAGTTATTCCCTGACATATTAAGAGTCTCCAGATTCTTCAGATTAGACATGCTATAGTAAACATATACCAGTTGAGGCAACATTATAATTATAGTATTACGACCATCTAAAGCAAAGGCAATGCAGTTCTAGCATAAAGTCGTATATTGATATTATAAAAATTTCATCCAATGGAAAATGAAGTTTGAATAAAATACATTATTACATATAAATATCACATATGTGTGTGAAATATACTGCATGAGTTTCTCTTTTCAAGATCTTAAGGTGAATATCAGTTATGAAATATAGATTTTATTAGTATATAAAACAATATTTTCTATTGTTACCACTATATTTTTGAAAATAATTCGTTTTTATGTAATACTTCAAAATAATTGTTTCTAAAACTTCAAATTTTATTACTGTATGACTTGTTTAAATATCAATTATACATCATATTGCCAGATTAAAGAATTACTTTAGTCAGCAGGATATGACATTTTGAAACTTACGCTTTTTCGTTTTTAAGAAAAGGCGAATAAAGTCAACTTATTATTTACCTAATTTACTCATTTCAAGCATTAGAAACTAAAGTATGGTACCGTTTGTCATATGTAATATATTGTATTTAACCACATGTTATAATTTTATACATAACATTTCTTCATTAGCGTATAATTATTTGCTTATTTATGTAATAATATTGCAAGAATTTGCAACAGATTTGAGAAATTTTGACAAAATATCTATCTTAAAAAAATATAAATCTAAAAACATGTAGCCATGCAAAATCCCAGATAAAAACAGTTTATTTCTACTTCATATAATTGTTGGTTTTAAAAACCTTTTAGGTAGAGTTGGTAGCTCACAGTTCTCCATATTCACTTCTCTTAGAGATGTCATCGATGTGAATACATCAGGTAATCCTTCACTGAAGTTATTCTCCGACATATCAAGAGTCTCCAGATTCTTCAGATCAGACATGCTATAGCAGACAATAAATTATAAAATACAAATTTTATAATACAAAATATATATAAAAAACAATTTTTTTGTATTATATGTTGCTAACTCAACACAATTGATTTTAGTCTGCAGGATATTACATATTGAAGCTTTACCTGTATATTTCCCAAAAAAAGCTTTTTAATGAATCTAACTTTTTAACTTTTACTAACTTCAAACAGAAGATATTAAAATATTGTAATATGTTTTATGCTTTCCTTGACTATAATATGTCATGGTATTTATATGGATTTATATCTTTGTTAACATATATTTATTTGCAAATTATATCTAATTTTAAAACTTCTCAATAGATTCAAATACGTTTAGATTTTGATTCTAGCACAATTGGGTAAAAATTCATTTTACTGGGACTGATTTCTTATATGATAACAATGCATCATCAGCATAGCAGCTAGAACTAAAAGGTTGACCTTAACTATCCTGTCTAGGCTCCAACAACGTGGCGCTTTTCCTATCGCAATTGGACTAGCTCAATACGGTTTCCAACGATCTTCATTCTGGATTGTTACCTGTATGGAGCGCTTGACCTTGTACGTATGATTGGCCATAGCCTCGACTACCAGGTAGGGCTCCATGAACTTGGGCCATAACTAAGCTGCTTGTCCACAACGCCTGCTGTAGTTGGCCATTTAGATCCAGTCTCCCACCTGATAGGGGGAGGCTCATAAGAGCCCTCAGTCCGCACCTGTCATTGCCTCTCCCGAAGCATTTTGTGTGCTGCCCTCATGCGCTCTACCAACTCCCCCACATACTCGTGTACAGAATTGTGGTCAGGAACATGGTAGGTAAGGTGGTTGGGAACTCACATGACCTGTGGAACCGCTGTTTCCCATTTCTCTGGATTAAGGCCAAGGAGCAGGGTCTAGAGCGCATCACCCAACATCCTGTTGTTACACTCTACCACCTTGTACCTTGTGGATGGTTAGTGCTGCTTTGGTTCATCTCCCAGAAGCGACAGAAGTTGCTCATTAGTTGTGAATAAAACTGAGCACTTTGATCCGAATGTATCTGCTCAGGGAGGCCAAAGTAGCACATTCCGGTTTAGCACACGGGCCACAGTAGGAGCCGATGTGTCTGGGATAGCCAGTGTGTCAGCCCACCGAGTAAAATGGCCTCTGATCACGAAGATCCAGCTGTTGCCTCGGAGTGTTAGGAGCATGGCCTGACTAGCTCAACAGCTACTGCTTTCCAGGGCCAGCCAGCATATAACTTCTGCCATCCCGCCTCACCAGGGAGACAGCCGTGCTTACTGGCCTGGCTGATTTCCCACTGTCTTACTTTGAGCTGCACATCACGCCCATCTTTGGCCAGTACCACCGGAGTGACGACTTGGCAAACACCCTCTGAACTCCTGCATCAGCCTGCTTATGAGTGTTCCAAATTACCTCTCGGCAAATAGACGGCAAGACTGACCACCCTCTTCCTCTCTGGGTGTCTACCGTTGGCGACCGACGTGATGGCTAGAAGTACATCACCGTTGATCCGTAAGGAGTCGCAGCGTTGGCAGTGGCGCCTCACTGGGCCATCTCCATTTCTTCTTGACCTGATTTAGGTCGGCTACCACTCCAGAAAGGTTTTCCTGGAGTTTCCTCAGCTCAGAGACGCTACCAGCCAAAATGGGGTTAGCGGGGGAGGGTTCGTACAGCTTACGCACTTTTACCAGCTGGCCGTGCACCCAGTTGTACTACGCTCCAAAGTCAGACAGCGTCTCCAACTCGGGGCATGAGCAGCTTCCATCACTCTTCTTGATGCCAAGACACTGTCAGCATCTTCCATTAGGTCGCCGGCTTAGCCCGTCTGCAAAGCCGTGGTTTTTCCACAGTAAGAAATCTCGGACAGGCTTTCAAGCCACAACGCGATCTTGCTTAATGGTTGCTCAACCAAACCAATGAAGCAAGGTCTGTATGCAGCCCAAACATTCTGTCATAAAAAAAACGCCTGAACTGTTTCATCGCCTTGATTGCTGCCAAGAGCTCCTTCCAGATAGTGCAGTGAGTCTTTTCGGCAGCGAAAAAAGCCTTACCAAAGTAAGTTAGTACTACTTCTCAGTCCTCATGGACCAGCCACAACACAGCATCGACATTGTGGTAGCTGACGTTCGTATTCAGGATGTATTCCCGAGTTAGGTCGGAATAAACCAAGCCAGGAGCCTCAAGCAAGCAACCCTTGAGATGGTCAAACGCCTGTTGTTCAACCGGAGTTCACCGCAAAGGAACCCCTTTCGTGGTGAGCCGCTTTAATGGCCGTGCCATCCTGCAAACTCTGGTGTGTACTGTCAGTAGTACCTTACCAGACCCAGGAATGCCTGGAGTCTAGTCAAATCCTGAAAGCTGACCAAGTCTTTCAATGCCCTTACCTTCTCGGAGTTTGTCGCCACGCCGTTTTGACCGACAACGTGCCCCAGGTACCTAGCCTCCAGCTGTAACAAAGCGCACTTAGAGGGGTTCAATTTAAGACCGGCACCTCTGAGTTTTACGAAAGCCTCTCTCAAATGGCTGACATTGGTCGCAAAGTCTAGGAAGACCATGATGATGTCATCAAGGTAGATTGGCAGGGTCTTTCAGTGGAGTCCGCTAAGAAATTTCTCCGTGAGTCTCTGAAAAGTGGCCGAGGCAGAGGGCAACCGGAACGGCAATACTTTCCATTTTCAGAGCCCATCAAGCGTTATAAACACAGCCTTATACTGAGCATCAAGGCTAAGGAAGACCTGCGTGTACTCACTAAGCAAGTCTAACGTATTGAAGTATTTCTTACCGGCCAGGGCATCCAGAGACTCATGGTTGGGAGGGAAGGGGGTACGTTATTGAGCTTGCGGTAATCCACACAGAGCCGCCTACTCCCATCTGTCTCCTTGACCAAAATTACTGGCGAGCTCTACGCATTGTGTGCTGGCTCTATGAAGTCATGGTCCAAAAGATCCAGGATTTGTCGGCTCACCTTTTTCTTTTCCGGTCTTAACCTATGTGTAGATTGTGGGATCGGGACCGCCCCTGCAGCTAGAAGAATATTGTGACGGACAGCCCGTGTCAGGTCTACAAGCCTCCATTACGAAACACGTCTTTTTACTCCCGCAGCAGCTTTGCCATGGCCAGGCATTCCTCGTTTCTAATGCAGCCCTGACAGGCCACTTTGTACAAGTCCTTGATGTGTGTCAGGACCGGTGTCCGACCTCCTTGCTGAGGTCGACAGAGCTTGTCCGTCATCTCGCCCAATGACGGCCCCACATCTCTTTTTTAGACAGAGTGAAACCGGCCCACCATGAACCCAGACGACAGCTCCACAGACTACGTGAAAGGGTTGATACACTTCACTAAAATCTCTTTTCATGCAGTCAACTTATTTAAGCTGCTGGCAAGTTAGATTCTATCATGCACGCCTTCCACTACTTTTAGTTCTAAGATCCGCCTACTATTCACCCTGAAATAGATAGTTGGACGAGAGCAGCTAGGTATCATACAGCTCCGTACTATCTACACGCCTCCTATGAAAGGACTGCCAAACTTGTTGAAAAAGGTGAGCTTATACCCGGCCATAACCACCGCAGGCTTTCTAAGGTCAATATGGCATCCATTTCCTTCAAGAACAGCATTCCGAAAAGAGCATCCTCCTTGCGTTGACAGGCAATGAACGTCTTCCGGTTAGCCTGATCCTGCACATGTCCTGTCAACTAAACTATACCATAGACCTAGGATAGTTAAGGGCATCCTCACTAAGAATATCAAAAATTTCTCTCAAAATGTAGTTCAGGTTCTTGAATAATATTGCTCTGCGAGTGGCATGCGTGTTGCCTACTTGCATTTGTTTAGCCTAAGATCAAACTACAACCATGAAGCAGCAACTTTCATTAGGGCTGCGTTATCTATCAACATTCCAATATAGGTGCTACATAAACAAAGTACAAAGCAAGCTATTTATTATAGCTTGCCAACTAGCAAGCCTGCAATAAGTATGCACGCGCCAATATCTTCTCATCCCTACGTGCTCATTGAAGCGTGAAGTGCTGCGCGCTGCTAGTTTCCTATTAAAAATAATAGCATTTTCAGTGTATAAATCACCAATTTATGAGCAATCTAGCAAAGTCATTGGAAAAAGAACAAAATTTGCACTGGAGAAATATCTTTGGATTCCAGCAGTGCAATTTTTATTCAGATATCATGTTTTGCTGCTGAGATATTTTGCTGGTACTAAAAAGTCAGCTTTTCTGGCAAAATTGGCCAGTGTTTTTGTCTCTAACTTTGCAAAAAAATGAAAATTGAAATTTCCAAAAAAATTGCACTGGGGAAAAAGAAGATCTACAACATAGTTTATAAAATCTGACTCTAGCACAATTAGGTGAGATTTTATTTTACTGGTACTGAATTCTTATATAGTATGATTACAATGCAAACCTCAGCAAGGCAGTTGCAGCTAAAAGCTTGCCCTTAACTATCCTGTGGAAGGGAATACATGACGCGTCCGCCAACGTGCCATGTTCCCCGTCGTATGGTTCCAACCCAGCCTTATCTCTAGCGATGAGGGTATCAAAGATCTGGCGACTAAAAATGTTTGTGGTAAAGCCTGAATCTAACAGGAAGATGACAACCTGACCGGCTACTTTGCCTGGTAAGAAGTAGCTGCCCAATAGGTTTGAACCTGTACTCCCTTAGCTCGCTCATTCTATGCAGGAGATACCTCTCTCGCTTTGAGCTGTGACTGATGTGACTTTCGGCAGTCACGAGCAGGTCTTCAAGAGGGGAAAAGCATTCCCTCAGATGCAAAGTCTTGTCTCTCTTCAGGTTCTGGTTCAGGTAACCCGCCGAAGCTATTGTAGAGTGGCAAGGTGAAGATATCCGATCTACTATACGGTCGATCTGTTTTGTGTGGCACCTGCCATCCTTGCAGGATTGTCCGTCGCATCTATTCGAACAGCTGACGGTTTTCCCATGGGAAGTCCCTCACGCTCGACTCGCAGTAGGCGGAAACATCTATGGGTTGTGAGAGTTTAGCTCCCTTCCCATCCTCAGGCACTCCTAATGAAGATTTTTGTGACCGTCACATTCCCAGCACATGGCAGAGGGTCGTTGCCACGGCCCAACCCTCGACTGCAGGAGTTTTTGAGCGGAGCTCGACGCCTCGGATTAAGCTAGGACTGCCACTAGCTTCCCCATCATTTTGGTCATACAGCTAACCTCTGGGTCTAATGGATAACTTGCGGTGGTTGCCGCTATGTGAGTGGGTCGATGACCATAGCGATCCTCTGCCTAGTCTACATTAACCTGTCGGGAACTCATGCGACACCTACAAAGCTGGGTAGCCAATAGGTAGGCCTCACCTTCGCGAAAGGCATTCTTAGCTGTCACGACTCTTCTCGCCAGAAACTGGTGGTAGAGAAAAAGGTCGTTAAGTGATTGCCAAAAGGTATCAAAAGTGTAACACTCTTGATTAACAGGTGGCAAGTCGCCATACGCGATCTTACCAACTTCTCAACCGAAGCGGCATGTTCCTGGAGAGATGTGCACCGGTCACACCGCGACCTTGTAGACAGGCCCTGGCGTCTACAGTGGAAAAGCCGAAGGTGGCACACAGTGCAGCAGATATCCCATTGACGTAAGGTTATAGCCCAAAAGGCCTGGCCTTCGCCGTCAACGCCAGCCACAACTGTATCAGGACCACACGGGGTTGCCATTGTGTAATGGCTACTATTTCGTTAAATTCCTGGATGAACTGTTCAAAATCCTCCTGGCCAGTGAAGATAGAGGCTTTCAGGCAATGCCTGTTCGCCTTTTTACCTTGTAGCACGGGTCCTCGCAATCTATTTTACGTATAGGATCACTTTCTATAAGACATGGAGGCTGCGCCAGCTCTTCTGCTACTGGGAGTACTCCGGTAGCATTTTCCGCCATGATAATCCTGGTTGGCTGTTTCAATGGCAGTTGCATTGCATGCAATATCTTACCATTATAGTTTTCAGAACTATAGTTTGTAGGTCTGTTTTGTATTTTGCTAATTACTACATCACATGGATATTATGTAATGATCCAAATGTGTAGTCAGGAATGTAAGAGAATATATATGTTTTTTACATAAGATATAATTAGGAAAAACTTTACATGAGTCAAAAACTACAAGAATACAGGAATACAACGTAGCTTATTGTACAACCTCTATTCCTCATGCAGCGTAAAACTACTACAGTATAGGTATAATGTAGAGCTTCCTATGGTAAAATTTATGAAATGAACTGTTTCATGATTAGTGATAGCAAATTGATAACTTCCCTGAAGCAAAGAAATTTAAAACCTATTTCGTTCATCCAACAGTTTATTAAAGATTTACATCAAACATGTTTAAGTAGACATGTTATATTAGACACCTGCACAGCGTTTGTTTACACTGTTATTTAGCTAGCTAGTACATGTCGTTTATACTCATACACAGTGTAACTATTTCTATTAAAGTATTCTATTTTTAAACTCCTGTGCATTTAGACAGCTCCTGATTTATAATTGGCAGGTGGCCGGAGTCTAACATGTGATATATTGCTATTTGTTACTTTTTGCTTAGAGTGCTAAGTTCTACCAGAAGTGAATATTCTCACTTATCTTAAAGACCTAAAGGTGTTTGTATTCTTTCTGAATAACAGAGTTTTTACAAGCCTTCCAAGTAAAAATGTTTCCCTTGTTTTATGCAATTTCATCGGTATCATATGATATACCCAAACTTATGCATTTTATCAGTTGAGTAAACACTACTTTAGGCGGAACCAAGTTTCAACTCGCTTTTTTAATTGCTGGCATATAATTATTAAATTATTATGACAACTACTGTTTCAAACACACAATTAACCTAAAGTTTTCTTTTCTCCTTATCAGTGATCAGCATTAACTACTTGTTGTTTGATAATTAATCAGGTGTATTCTGACAGTCACGGACATGAAGGTAAATGAATATAATACACTTGAATTAAGGTTGCAGCGCGGTATAAATAATATGAAAACAGAAAAGATTACTTTGTTATATTTTATGCATTCTTTATGGCATCTGCTTATATATTTAGAAATGTTTTAGAATAGCATAATTAACCCAGCTTGTAACTTAATAGGTAGAAGTAATTTTGTAAGATAGCTCAGCAAATAGTTTTAAATTGAGTCATTCTACATTCTACATAAAGAGTTTAGACTCTAAAATAAAATACATCGTTTACTATTTTTAATATATAGCTTATAAACCCTGCACAAGATATACGTAAGCCTGGCACACCAAAGCAGACCAGATGGTTGATGTGATAACAAAATTACACACAGAGTATCATATATATGTGGCAAAAAACATTACTTTATTAGAGACTCTGTTTACGTATTAATTTTATTAAGAGCTGAATTTTTTGTTAGAAAATTGGTAGCTTGTTTCTGTTTGTAGTCACCTCCACTAAAGCTATTCTTATCTTATTCTATATGTTTAGTAATAGACTGATACTTACTCAGACAGGTTAGAGTCAGATTCCACATTTTTCACTCTCAAGTATCTCAACTCTGGAGCCAGTAAATGAATATTATCTGGTAGAGCTACATCTACTATCATGTGGGTGATTGTGTGACCTTTATATCATCTATGGTGTATTCTCTTGTGTCTTTTAGACACTATTTCCAATCAAGTACATCTTCTCCAGAGTGTCTGAACCAGACACTGTAGGTATCTGTAATTATATATGATATAGTTGAGGAGTATAAAAATTTTTGGCTAAAATATGTTTTGTTGCATGGTAGTAGAGTTTTAGTAGTTTTATACATGTGCAGTGATGTATATAAAAAAGAGCAAAACCGCCAACTTGTATAAACTATAGTTATGGTGGAATACCTGTAGACGATTACTGACTCATTTTCAGTTTCTTTACACTTCATTGAATGTTGACTTTTATCTGTAGCAGTTGAAGATGCTCTATCTCTGTAACTATTTATGTGTTTTCAGTATTAGATGACCTACAATTAGAGAATGTAAATGGACTTTTCCAGGTATCAATGATACAGTGAGTTGTCTGTGTGTCTACAGTAAGTAGCGTGTCTGTCTTGGTTATAGACTTGTAAAATAGATAGCGGTGATGTAATTCTACTCATCTCTATTATTTTAAATCTTCTGGTAAGGGGTATATTTATAAAAGACATAAATAGTGGTTCTTTTTATAAAGTCATTATCTGTTAAAAAAACAATTTTATGTACATAATTATTCAATTTTGTTCATATAACAATCTAGAAAGAAGACAACCCTAAAAATAATGCTATATTGTAACATATGATATGATATAATATATACTTAATATAACATAATGTTTCAGAATTTATACATAGCCACTGTCTGTTACTGCAGACTCCATGATATGCTGTATTCGAAAAACTTAATTTAAAATTTAAAAACTATGCTGTAGATGCTAGCTTTCTTCGTCAGCACCGGTTTTTTAGAATTCCAAGTTTTCCATATTAACTTTGGCTAAGCTACAGACAAAAGACTACTCATCTTTGTCTACTTTTAGCTAAAAAAACATCATGTCTGTACCAGTAAAAAATATTTTAACAGGAAAGCATAATACCTGAAAAAAGAAAGCACTGTTGGAACCCTGAAATATTTCTGCAGCTTTGTTTTTGTAATATTTCGAATAGCCTTCAAGAGTTTTCTATAAATTTGTGATTTATACACTGAAAAGGAGATGTTTTTCCTTACTAATTACCACCGCACATCACTTTGGGCTTCAGTCGGCAGGTAAAGATGAGAAGGTTTTGGTGTGCACATTACTAATTACAGACCTGCTAGCCGACAGGCTAGTGAATAGCTTGGTGTGTAATTCATTTATAGAGTAGCCACAGTGGAATGTTGATATATAATGCAGCCCTAATTGAGCTTGCTGTTTATTGGTCATAGTCTAATATCAGGCTAAACATACACAGGCAGGCAACACGCATGCCACCCACAAAACAATATCATAGCAAGAACCTAGACTACGTTGTGAGCTAAATTTATGATATTCTTAGTAAGGATGCTCTTAACTATCCCGTGTATGTAATTCAAAAGTTTCATCATCATGTTCAGCATCACCTATCGTCTACCTATTATTGTTACTAACCCCAAACAGCAAACCCCAAAGCCCATGCTTAGGTCAACAGACACACCGAGTGATGACCTCAAATGCTTCCGCTGTGAACGCATATGCAGATCACTGAAAGGACTCAGAGGTCATCAAGCTACTCACAAACAGCTGTAGGCAGACATCATACTCTACTTAGAGGGACAGCAAAAAAAAACAACAGTATCAAAAAGAATGTATACTCTGGAGAATTGCGTGTATCTTGGCTCTAGGCCTCTAGCAAATATGTTATTCAAAAGTTTTATCATGTCCTGCATCACCTATATTGCCTATAACCTATTATTTTTATTTGCTTTATGCCAGTGATAAAAAAGCTATCCGGAAGATGTTCCAAGTTTGCTCAAAACTTGAGATTGAGTATCTAAATATTGATTTACACAACCAGAAACGCACTAAAGAACTTGTCATCAAATATATAATAGACGGTGATCATTTCATCAATAACTTTCTGAGTCAATGCCTCTCAATATGGTCAATGCCCAGCTATAAGCACTTACTTTGAGTTATAAGTTAGAACTAACTTTGTGTTTGATTATATCTACACCAAGTAATCTAACTTTATGGTTGAAAGTAAGAAAAGCATGCTCTGTATTTTAAGATATATAAAAATAAGTTAGTTCATGATGCGTGAAATACTTGTAAAAGTGACATGAAGTGTGACAGTGTCACAGCTTCCCTTGCATAAACTAGTTCAATACTAAAAACTCCTGCCAGAATAACTTCGGATGTAGACTAAGTTGGTGACAGCAGTTTGAGAAGCTGCCTGCTGATCCTACTGTCTCTATACTATAATAGTCTGTTGCCATGGTGACCCTAACAAAGAGCTGTCGCCAAAGACGGTGACTTACTGTGATGGTAGCTATGCTGACGGGAAAGGCAGTTGACCTACATTCCCATTGTAGAGGGAATAAAGTATACAAAGTGAAACTTGAAGATTATACATACCAGTGTCTGCTGCCACTCATCGATGGAATGCCTGGCTTCGTAGGGATATTATTTGGCAAAGAAACACCTTGGGATAGGTGCAAAGCTACATATTAGGAGAGTTATAGAATTGCAGCTTCTAATGTAGTGTAAGTAGTAACTATAACACAGGATAGTTAAGGGCATCCTCACTAAGAATATCATAAATTTCTCTCAAAATGTAGGTCAGTTTTTTTAATAATATTGCTCTGCGGGTGGCATGCGTGTTGCCTACTTGCAATTGTTCAGCCTAAGATTAAACTACAACCAATAAGGAGCAACCTTCGTTAGGGCTGCGTTATCTATCAACATTCGATGATGGGTGCTACATAAACTAAATACAAAGGGAGCTATTCATTATAGCCTGCCAGCTAGGGAGCCTGTAATTATTATGTACGCACCAATGTCTTCTCATCCCTACTTGCTCATTGAAGCGTGAAGCACTGCGCGCTGCTAGTTTCTTATGAAAAAATATGGCATTTTCAGTGTATAAATCACCAATTTATGAGCAATCTAGCAGAGTTATTAAAAAAAAAAAAAATTGCACTGGAGAAATATCTCAGGATTTCAGCAGTGCAACTTTTATTTAGATATCATGTTTTGCTGCTGAGATATTTTACTGGTACTGAACGAAAAATCAGCTTTTCTGGCAAAAATGGCCAAAATTGGGCAGTTTTTTGTTCATAACTTTGCAAAAAAAATGAAAATTGAAATTTCTAAAAAAGTTGCACTGAGGATAAAGAAGATCTACAATATAGTTTTTAAATTATGACTCTAGCACAATTAGGTGAGATTATATTTTACTCGTACTGAATTCTTATATGATTACAATGCAAACCTCAGCAAGGCAGTTGCAGCTAAAAGGTTGCCCTTAACTGTCCTGTGAATAAAGAAACTTCACAAAATGAATGTATTGCAGTTTACACAACTCACTATACATACAGGGACATAACAATACCCCTTTCAACCCCTTTTGTATGTACACAAAAGGCTCCTCATAAAAAGATATCAATTTTGTGGTGCCTGAGCTACCTTACACAGCATGTGATTCAATTTCATTTCATAAAAGAGGCTATAATAAGCAATTACCTATAAGCTTGAACTAACTTTGTGTTTGACTATATATTTACCAAGTAAATTAGCTTTATTGTTGAAAGTAATAGAAGCATACACTGACTTTCAAGGTCTATTGTTGTGAATTTGTAAAGACTACAATGCGTGGGTATTCAAGATGAGATGCTGTGCAGATTACTAATTCAGAGTATTGAGTATAGAAAGATTTATTGCACACAAATTATACAAGAGTAAAAAACCGGCAAAAGAAGAAAAGACTACATATGCTAAATACTAGCATGAATACAGATACTTAATTAAACCAGCTCCAATCTAAGACAACGTGGAGCTGGCGAATCATGGTTTTTTATACTTGCTCAGCTGTTGTAATACAAGAATGATCAGATGATCATTAGCCAATCTGTAGGGAGTGATCACCACACAGTTAGTTTAAGGTCATAACTTTCCAGATTCAGGCACTGCTTTATGTTATATATAAACGGTTTCCAGGGAATAGCTCGAACAGTTTCTGTCTCACATTGAAAAATTATACATGAACAGATAGCTCTCGCATTCCTCTTCCATAATTTTTTTTTCATTTTTTCAAAAGAAAATTTTTTGATAAAGTTGTTATACAATAAGTAACACTTTACACCCTCCATGTTCCACTGCTGTAACATAAGGGCTTGATTTTATTAAGTCTAAAATCTAAATTTGACGTTTCTTGATATGTTTTCTCTGATATACTTTCTTTGTTTTTCAAATTTCATTGCAGTTACCTACATTCTTCATATGGTGGTTCTAGCTACGCTCCTGTGACTAATTATAACTTTCCTAGTACATTTGCTGGCTGGCACTTGTATAGTATAAGTAAAGGCAGAGTTAGTAAAGCGTGACTAACGAGCACTCAAATACAAAGCATATAGAGATACAATAACAAGTCAGGAGTGTATAAGTTAAGAAATATTTCAAAAGGGGACAATATTTTTCAACAAGCTATGACTTGAAAATGAAGGGGCTTTCGAAACAATAAAAAAAGCATATCAGAGAACATAAATTGCTTTATTTTTTTGTATATTTCTTGTTGTTACAACACTCAACCTGTTGGAGCTATCAATATTAGCCTTGACTTAATTTAGAATGCAATCAATTTTGTAATCAGTTTTTTCCTGGGTTATTCCAGCTGCGACCTTCAAGTTAACCATTCTGCTTAGCAGGTTGTGATTATTCTAGTTGTTATTAGAATATTTAGAAGCTCAAAAAATATCAGTCATTTTGAAACAATTTGTTCAAAGCTGAGTGCAGTTACAAAGACATCACTCAAATAGCAAGTTACCAAATTATGAATCCAGTTGCCAAGCCATGAGCTAAATGTTAATTATGGTTGAATCAGCTGAATAAAAGAAAAACCTACTTGTTTACCAGATGGTAGAAGTGTGACTTTCACTATCTCTTTTTTCTGTTAAGATGATAGCAACATTGCAAAGATTTTTGGATCAATCAGAAGCTCTATGACTCGACATCAGCTAAAAGATATTTCGAACACTAACTACAAACACGCAGTAAAGGTTATTGATGCGAGACTTCTTTGATCTAGAAAGAGGGGCAAGCATGGCGGAGTTAGAGTCAACCACAGTACTAAAACTGGTAAAGTACCATTACCTGCAGTTGCTCTCACTAATGCACAATCTGTAAGAAATAAACTCGACAAACTTCACAGTTTCCTTAAAACTAAAAGACTTAGTAACCAATCTCAGCTCATTTGTATAACGGAATCCTGGCTTACTCCAGATGTGCTACATTCAAGAACTGCGCTTGAAGGTTATGAACAGTGCCAGATGGACAGACTTCCAGATGCTAGCGGTAAAACCTGTGGAGGAGGAATTCTAGTCTATATTGACAACAAATGGTCAACAAATAACAACCTTATATTCAAATATATGGACATTCACTGTGAAATTATGACAATTAAATCAAGACCTAACTGACTTCCAAGAGAGTTTACTTCAATTATCACTGTTTCATGCTATACTCCCTTCACCAATGCTTCTAGATTAAAACAAAATGCTTCATCCACAGCTAAAACAATATCAACACATGTTAAAGACTCAAAGAAAAAGCACCCTGATTCTTGCATTTTTGTAATAGGGGACTTAAATCAGGTTCCGATTAAACTTGATTGATAATATCAAACAGTCAAAACACCTACCTGCAACAATAAAATTCTTGATAAATGCTATATCAGAATCAAAGATGCCTTCAAACACTGCCATCAACTTGCAAAGCTTGGTGGGTCAGATCACTTTATAACACATCTCATACCAACCTACCCACCATTATCTAAATACAAACCAACTCAAGTCACCCGACGTAGATATTCTGAAGAGAACTGTGAAAAGCTGAAAGTAGCATTGGACATTACTATCTGGAATAATCTGCTCTCTGATGATGATAACATCCATCAACAATCTAAAATTGTAACAGACTATATAAACTTCTGCACAGATAGGTGCATACTCATGAAAAGCTTCAGAACAGGTGCCAATCAGAAACCTTGGATTACTAAACATATTACAGAAATGATCTATCAAAAACAAGTAGCCCACAAAGAAGGAAACCGTAAACTATATAATAAGCTCAAACATGATGTTACCAGATCTATAACCAACAGCAAACCTAACTACTCTAAGAAAATTCAACTACAACTAATAAATCAACCAGCCAAAGCATGGATTGATATAAAGAAAATAAGTGGTCTACCACACAGCAAGACAACTACTGCTAAAGCTAGCCCCTTTACACATGATGACATAAATACCCTCTTCACCCGATTTGAAAAGCCTGTATCTCATCAGCCTGT
Source organism: Bugula neritina (assembly GCA_964035545.1). Taxonomy (NCBI): domain Eukaryota; kingdom Metazoa; phylum Bryozoa; class Gymnolaemata; order Cheilostomatida; family Bugulidae; genus Bugula; species Bugula neritina. The sequence goes on along the minus strand of OZ037772.1, from coordinate 4,792,265 downwards.
TTTTGATGAAAACATTATCAGTGCACTTCCATTGGAAATATCGGAAGATGCTGTTCTCAAACAGCTAAAGGGACTAAACTTTCAAAAGGGTACAGGTCCTGATGGTCTCATTTCGAAAGTTTTGAAAACCTGCTGCTATCAACTAGCACCTGCCTTTATGAAACTGTTTACTTTCTCCGCCCAATCCAAGACAACTCCAAATTCATGGAAATCTGCCATGATCAAGCCACTTCCTAAAGTAGAAAATCCGGAACTACTTAAACAATATCGTCTAATTGCTCTCACAAGCTGTATATGCAAAATGCTGGAAAGGCTCATCAAACGCTACATTATAACTCATACACCTATGGATAAATATCAGTTCGCATATTGTACACATCGCTCTACACAAAATGCGCTGTTATGTCTAACTACAACTGTGACAAGTTTCATTGGTAAGGAAGCATCCAATTACCCAAGGTGCCTCTTTCTAGACTTCTCTTCTGCATTCAATACTATATATATTCCAGACCTCATTACGCAACTAACTCATCTTGACTCCAATAATACTTAGTGGATTTGCAGCTTTCTTACAAACAGAGTACAGCCCACAATAGTGGATGGCATAACATCAAATCCAATCATAACTAACACAGGAACTCCCCAAGGGTGCTGTTTATCTCCACTATTGTTTTCTATCTACACCAATAGGATTACATCAAGCTAGAGCAACATAACTGTAATTAAATATATAGATGACACTTGCATTATTGGCTGCATTGGCAAGCAGTCTGATCTAAATATTTACTTTGAGGAGATTAAAAGAATTTCTAAGCAATGTGATGATCTAAACAAATTATTAAACCCTAGCGAGACTCAAGAAATGCTAAACCTCATACCCCAACTCTCGTATTGAATGGAACCAACATTGTGCTGTCTGAAAAAGTGCGATATCTTGGTGTGCTAGTGGATCAGAATTTGAGATTTCATGAAAATGTACAATCAGTAGTTACAACAGTATCAAGAAGAATGTATATTGTGAAGAATTTTGTGTATCTTAGCTGTAAACCTCTAGCAAAGATGTTATTCAAAATTTTCATTATGTCCCGCATCGCCTATTGTCAACCTATTATTTTTACTTGTATCTATGCCAGTGATAAAAAGGCTATCCGAAAGCTTTTCAAAAATTGCTCAAAACTTGGGAATGAGTATCTAAACATTGATTTGCACATTCAGAAACTCACTAAATAACTTGCCATCAGACATATAGTAGACAATGACCATTTCATTAATGACTTTCTGAGTCAATGCCCATCTGGAAGATATCGAACCACAAATATAGAGAGGCATGGGGCAGAGATAGCTTCTTGTGACATCTTGTAAATACTTTAAATGAGCTTTTATTTTAAATAATCTAACAGAGTTTTGACTTTTTCTCTTAATTTTGTTCATGCCAAATTATGTTATAGTCAATATTTACACTGAATTTTGCAACATGTTGTCATGTTTGTGATATGCAATAAATCAATCAATCAATCAATCAGAAGCGACACAACTACCATGCTGCGCGTTGCAACACTAGGGTAGACATGGAGTTAACCCTTACGATACCCTAAGCTACCTTCCAATCTAATCACAATGATATGCTACTCTATTTCCCATTGTATTGGCTAGTGATCACTCCCTACAGATTGGCTAATGATCATCTGATCATTCTTGCATTACAACAGCTGAGCAAGTATAAAAGCACCGTGATGCGCCAGCCCCACGTTGTCATAGAGTTAAGCTAGTTTATTTAAGTAGTTGTAATCATGCTAGTAATTTTGTAGTGTTTCCTTCTGTATGCCACTTTCATTTACTCTTGTACAATTCGCGTGCAATAAATCCTTCTATACTCAATACTCTGAATTAGTATTATCTGCAAAGCATCTTCTCTTAAATACCCACATATTGTGAATCCTACAAATCCACAACAGTGGTGGCAGCAGTGGGATTATGCCCCAGGCTAAGAAGTAGAAGAGTATGGCAAGTAACGAGGAGGAGGATGTCGTGGTCGGCCAAGCGCTGCCTATGAACAGCTATCATTTGCAGGCTCCCACCTTCTGCGGAGAAGAAGATGTGGAGAAATATTTTGCTGAGTTCATTGATGTGGCAGCCATCTATAGATGACCGGCCAGGGTCACTATTTTACAGCTACGATTATGTTCAATCCTTATGGTACCGGCCGAATGTCAACAGCATTTTCAGGCATGAAGAGCCCAGTATGGGCTCACTGCTCAAGATGCGCGTGTAAAACTACACATACGTAGACGTAATCCTGAGACACTCTTGAGGGAACACGCAAATATAGTTGAACGGCTGATGCAAGTCGCTTATAGCGACTTGCCAAAATAATGCCGGATGAGTTTTGTGATAGAGGAGTTTCTCCAGTCGTACAACAATATTAGCTTCAAACGGCATTTGCTGGTATTCGAAATCAACACGATGAAGAGGGCAATTCGACGTGAGAAATGCCTATTTCCGAGTCAATAGCCCATGTCGGCCTGGGGTGAATGCCCAGCATAATGGGAGGAAATGGTTAAACCTTGATGTCCCATGGTAGAATTCGCCGACCGTTTGCCTCGATTAATACCTTCGAAACTAAGGCCAAAGTCCAAAGTCCAACAGGGCGGGGAGGCCGCCTTTGTCGGAGTGGCAAGCCCCAGGGAGCGTTAGCAGACCGCAAGGTTTGTCAAAGCCTCCAGCATCGCTACTCAGATAGTGCTTTGAAGGATTGCAAGAGGAAGGAGTGTACGAGGAGTGAGAGCAGGACCAAGATTTTCTTCGGCTGCCCATGAGACCTCAGAAACTTTCTCGCAAACTCCATGCGCATGAGGTGTCACCTCCAGGGAGGAGCCGCTTGGGGAACACCCAGCCACATGAAAGCAGTTATTTTCTGCTAGGCAAGCTTGCCCACAAAGCTGCAACATTCCTGTTTGACACTGGGTGTGCTACCAATCTCCTAAACTGGCGTATTTTTAACACACTCAGCACATGAGGCAGGGCTAACCTGGAGCCTTATAGAGAGGAGCATGGTGCGTTGGCAAATGGGTCATGCATTCCATTCTTTTAACTGATTGAGCTGACAAGATCAGACAATTAGTGGGACCATCATCAACAGTCAGCTAAAGGAGAATGCCATCTTAGGTATGCAATTTTTAAAGAGAAAAAAGTGCCACATCGACTTTAGCAAGTCAGCGGTGATGTTGGCATGAGGTGAGGTTGCTTGTGTTGATAAGTTCAGCAGGCCCTTGGTGGAGGAGTGCAGGTGTTGCAGTGCTGCACCATTCCAGGGTGCTCCCAGGCTACAGTTCGCTGCAGAGTGACCTGTAAGAAAATCTCCAACTGGAAGGGCACTTGAAGGTGTCCTCCAGCTTTCGGACAGTCTGAATTAGCTGGGTGAGCTTGGAAAAATCTTGGTACAGTGTGTGAACCCTTTCATAGAGCCAGTAGAGTTGCCGGCTGATTTGTTAGTTGGAAACTTCTAGTCTGTGCAGGAGGAGGACGTGGGGCAGCCATGGAGACGGCGGAAGAGGCCCGTGGAGTACCCACTAGGAACGGCAGTGGGCCGGTGCCTGAACACTAGGTAGATTTGTAAGGGAATGCCTGTGATGCCTGTCAGTGAAACAGGGATTGCTGGGTAGTGGCGCAATCACTGTCGTAGTACTAGGATGTGTTCTGTTGCGGCGTCCATGAGATGGGTCTGACTAAAGCCGTCTGTCATGAGATACCTCTGCCAGCGGGTACAGTGCCGATTTGGCAGCTGACCCGTCGGTTAGGACCTGAGTTGGAAAAGGAAGTGACCGTCAGGTGCAAGACCTTTTGGGCCAGGACCTTGATGAGCCTGCCCATAGTGCTTGGAGCTCTTCAGTTGTCCTGATTTAGAAAAAGAATGTGAGCTGGAGGTTTTGTGTGCTGGTTTTGTCAGTGGAAAGTCAATGCAATAGAAATGTGGGACCAACAAATAAGACCTGTGTTCCCAGAAGAGAATATTAAATTCCTTCGACTGGGGAGACAACGCCGCAAACCAGCTCACCAGTTGAGTGTACATTGCATCATCCCTCTCACTATTATGAGTCAACAGGTATTATTGGAATATGATATTTACATATTAGTTCCTTATTTTAGACTTTTTTGCAAATAAACAATAAGGTAGGTTTCATATATATTAAACTGCTAAAATGTTCTATGTAGATTATGACTAAGTATACTGTATGGAGATCGAAATGAAGATGGAGATGATGAGCAGTGTAACTTTGTAGATAGTAGTCATAACAAGAAAACACTGTTATCGGAGTTTTTTTAGCAAAAGATTGCTCAAAAGAAATTTATTTTATCATGTGCAGCTAGTATAGATCAGAATGCACAGGTATTTTTGCAAGACTTCATCAAGCACAAATTTTAAACAGATCCTCACCACACTTTTTTGTATGCGTTATCAAATAGTGACAGACTTGGTGAGTTATCTTCATTGCCTGATAATATCTCAAGTTTATGTTTGTTATTTATGTTGTTTTAATTTCACAAATACCACGATTGAAGCAAAATATACCTGAGTATCAATATAATTTTGAAATTTAAAACTTTTGTATTCAAAATCTCAACAACTACCTAACTTGATATTATGCTTTTACAAATCATATACAGAAGTCACTGTGGTCACTGCATGTGTTCATGTTTTGTTTTTAAACTTTACAGTCAATGGAGGATAGTTATTCTTGTATACTTTATCTTACGTTGCTTTTTATATATTGACAATTTCATTGTATTTAGAAGATGCTACTGAAATTTACAGTGCTATATAAAAAGCCTAATTATATTTTCATGAGTTTTCTTTTGAATAGGAAATGAGTAAACACTTTTTATTTTGTTTAATAATTTTATTCTATAAAATAAATTTTTAGGCTGAGACATTCACATGTTTAGTTTGATCTGCATTGTCTATTTATGGCTATTAAAAAGACAATAAATTGTTTTTTGAGACTGAGATGTTGAAGGCTTGTGGTTGGAAGCAAGAAAATCAATTGAAAAATGAAGTCATTTCGATTCTCAACAGTTTTCCATGATTGCTGTTTAGAATGTGAATAGACATAGTTTGGCATTGAATACTGAAAAAGTAATGACTTGCTTTCCCTCTGAAATGTTTTTAAAAAGAATTTCATACTTCATACAAATGATAATCAATTTTCTAGTCAGATTCAGCGTTTAAGACTTCTTTGTTGGCAGCAGCAACGTCATCTGTAGCAGCAGTTAGCTCACCATCTGTGACAGCAGCTAGTTCACCATCTGTAGCTGCTGCAAGATCGGCGTCTATAGCAGCAGTTATTTTGGCATCTTCTTCTTTCGCTATTTCTTCTTCAAGGAGGTCACTTTTTGACTTCTTGCTGTCACATTCCAGTGCAATCAGCATGTTACTCTTCAAAAATACAAAGGTTAGGTTGAAGTCACTGAGTCGCATAGTTATACTAATATAGTAAATGCTAATAACTACAATTGTTTATAGTATATCATAACAATAACTATTGTGTGCGTGTGTGCGTGTGTGCGTGTGTGCGTGTGTGCGTGTGTGCGTGTGTGCGTGTGTGCGTGTGTGCGTGTGTGCGTGTGTGTGTGTGTGTGTGTGTGTGTGTGTGTTTGTGTGTGTTTATAAAATACTTATATTGCCTTATACCTGCTCTTTTCAATTATACATGTATTTTTCAAAGTTGAATTAGGCAACATGCCAAAAACTTACCCAGCCATTACAATCTTTAGCATGCCACTCTGCATATCCTGAGTTCTTAAGTAACACCAGACACCAAGAAATAAGATCTACTACCCTCTCTGACTTGTTAGCTTTTACTGCTTCACAGGCTAAATTGGCTGTTGTAACAAGTACCTGCAAAGTCACTGCTTTATTAAAAACGCATAAACATCTTCAAATTTTTATTGATTCTCTTCTATTATAGGATTATTTTAATGGTTTGCACTACATCATGATGTATATAAGTAGATAATAACATAAAGAATCATTGTGTTCTAAGTCTCATATCTTATCGACCTAAAAACTGTTTCAAGTTGGAATCTCAATTGTTGTTCTCAAGACAATGCAAGTTATAAAGGTAAAAACTGGAATTGAAAGAGTTGAAATATAAATAGTGTCAGCTGAGTACAACATTACTGCAATATTTGTTGGCACAATTCATGTAATTTCGAAATCCACACATAGTGGTTCTTTTCTGATGTCTATAAAAACACACACAAGTTCATAATCACCATACGCGTGAGAAACTCCTGATGGAGAAAATCTTCATATTAAATTAGGCTAAATACTTTTTCAGAAAAGGCACAGGAGCAATTATTACCAGATGCTTTTCCTAAATGTATTAATAGCCTTTACTGGGGTTTGAACTCAGAAACCTTGAGCTCATTAAGCAAATGCTTTAGCCCATAGACCACAGCTCCTATTCTTATGACTATATATAGGTTTATAAGTTTATTGTATTTACTCTGACAAAACTCACGCCAGTTTATAGTCATCATTCAAGTGAGAAACCTTTTATGGAGAGGTTTTTTTATTCAAATTGGCTAAGTACTTATTCAGAAAAGGCAAAGGAGTAACTATTACCATATGCTCCTTCAAACACCAGTATAATAGCTTTTACTGGGGTTTGAACTCAAAGCTTTGCGTTCACTAAGCAAATGCTCTAGCCCATAGACTACAGCTCCAACTTTTATGATTATATATATGTTACAAGTTCATTGTATTTACTCTGACAAGACGACTGTAGCTGTGCTCTCCGCTCTTCAAAATAACATCCAGCAATGATATGTAGAGATTCTCTGCTTTCTGTCTGTCCATATCAGGAGGAATGTTCTGAGACTCCCTCTGCATCAGCTCCATCATGCTGGGGTTGCATGACAACTGAGTTCCTGGTGGTGAAATGAAAAAGTATCAAACTATAATGATGTGAAAGCAACTCTTTTAATAAATAAATACACGCTCCTTGTCTGCCAAAAGTTTGAGGAAATTCATCTGTATAAGAGCATCAGATTTTTGAGCCACTACACAGATCACATAACTTATATGTATGTCGGAGCTTTTGATATAAGTACTAATTATTTACAAATAATTGTTATATTATATTATTTAGTTGGTAATATTCTGTAACACAATAGCCATAGAAAAACATATGTGCTCTTGTTTATTTTCCATGTTTTTCTATTTGTAGTAAACCATATAGTATAGTAGTACATTATAGTAGTAGATGAATAGATATCTGATGAGATAGGCTGTTTTGCTTTTGACAAGCATGAAAACAAATTTTCAACTTTACCATAATAGAAATGCGTTTTAAAATACATAACATTTATATATGTAGCATACAGTGAGTATTGTGTATATGTATAGCATACTAAAAATTTTGTATGAAATATTGTGTATAATCCTGTGAAGACACCATTGTTCATAATAATTATAATAGTAAATACATGCGTGAAAAATAATTTTTGATATGCATAATATATACCAAACAAATATATAACACCGCATGTATAATATGTTAGAAAAAAGCCTATAATATAGGGGTTACAAGGGCACAACGGGCCGAACTTTGCATTCTTTGCTCTCATTCGTGTGTTTTTCAAGTTACTAGTTCAAAAATCTGTAGTCTTAATGTTGTATCTGTTGTCTATTACAAGTATTAGTTTGATGTTTCTATCTTTCTCATAACTTTTAGAATAATGAAATGTTTAGGACGAGAAAATCGGCCCATTGTGCCCCAGTATCGGAGTACAATGGGCCATTGGGTGAGACACAACAAATATATTGAAACTTTGCGGATTTCGTTGCATCTGATTTTTATTTCTTAAATATTACAAATAAATATAAATATTCTTTCAGATCTACAGCAAAATTCATGTTTCAGCTGTACAGTTTGTGCCACCACGGATAGCAGAAAAAAGCAAAATCAATCGAAAATCACTCGTTTTTACAGTGCCATTACCGTCATGGTTTAGAACTAAAAATGTTTTTTATTTACACTTCAGAGGAACTTTTATCAGAAAGAAAAACTTAAGTAACATGTACTACAAAATTCTGAGTGGACTTTTTTTCTATGAACTGTAGCTAAATACATGGCTTCGGTTTGTGGCTGGGGCAAATCACAATTTATTTTAGTCAAATACATGTACATTCCCTCAGTGATATAATGTATAATGAATATTATGACTATCTACTAGTAGCAACAGCATAGTGCTTTGTATTATGTATAAAATGGCAAAGCTTTAACCTCGCCAGATGTATATATTAGGAGAGCTTCACCTTGTAGTTTTGTAGTCTTACCATGATGTCTTTGATATTTTACAAAAAGGTCAGAAGTGGCTATATCTATAGATTTTAGTAACATTTCAACTAACTTTTTGGGCCAACAAACTAATAACAGTGATCAGAGTGCAATAATCAGGTGTCCAATTGTGCCCTGGATGGCTAAATTGAAAATAAATGTGCCTCAAAGAAAACTTATTTTGAAGTTTGCTGTTATACTAGTTAGGCAGTGTAAAGACAAACAATGGCAACAATATCAGTAAAATCTAGGCCTGTTGCCTTTGATGGTAAAAAGTTATAAAGCTTTAACGACATCTTATAAAAAAATTTACAAAAAGTAAGTAAAAACAGTTTTTCACTTGCCTTTTCAACACATATGTTTCGCAAGTGTTGAAACTGCAATTGCTGAATAATTATGTCAATAACTATTTATGAAAAAAAATCATAACTCTAAGTCAATAAGTTCTTTCACAATTTGGCTGGCTTTTTGTTCTCCTATGACCGTTGTGCCCCCCTCCCCCCCCCCCCCCGTTACCCATACTAAATAATGTGTATAATATACTAAACCAGTGTGCAATATACTGAATATCATCTGAAGTAGTGTTAACAGAGTTGAAGCCAAAAGTATATATGACTACTCACGGCAGGTGACTACTATCCTAGCATAATATTCAGCATTATTTTTCCGTAAAGTTTTCTGGATACTTTGAAGGTGAGGGTATTTATCCACACAATATCCTGCTTCTTCTACACTACAAACAGATCAGGGGCTAAGGCTACATTTATTTATAATATATTATCTGAAATCCATGTGTGCCAAACCAATAACAGAGATAAACATAAAAATTAGTATTATTTTGGATAACATTTTTAAGCATGAATCAAAAGGTCATTCATTTTAGGCAACATAAAGAAATGGCTGCCAAAAAAGCTGTCTCATTTAGAGGTCAAGGTCCTTGATGTCATTTAAAAGAAACTGTATCTCACCTTATAAGCATGAACTTTACAACTACTTCACGAAGATCTGGCTCATTGGAGGGATCGGCCATTTTGCTAAGCTATTCCAATAATAATATAAATGGCTTCCTCAAATAGCGGTGATGCAATTTTTATTGTTTTCATAAGAAAATTTAACTCAAACTTTTGTGTTGAAAAAACAAACAAAAACATCTTTTTCTCGCAACCTGTGAAATGGTAGATATACACTAACACAAGATGAACAAATTGCATATTCTGCATTTTGTCTACTTTCCATTTTTTTCTTGTAAATTACTATAAAGCAAAAAAACAGTTTATACTTCAGCATTTTGCTTTTTATGTAACTTGGTCACTCATATAGAAGAATCTTTCCACTTAGAAAGCAATGACAACATTTTGTTACAGGCATTATATTTTAGATGTTGCTTTGTAAATAGCAAAACGCTTTCTCTAAATTTTTTTCTAAAATAATATAATTAAATGCTGCAATACGACTAACTATTTTAGCTTCATCTTTATAATATCATCTGGTGATTTTTTTAGCAAGAGTGTTTTTCATAGTAACAGAAACAAAACCATAATTTCCATAAATATCGATGTCAGAGTATTAGTGTTATAATAGCATAAGCTATAAGACAAATTTTCTGTTCACATAAATTAATCTATTATACTCCAAGTTCTACCTCAGTTGTCTCATCTTTATGACCAAAGAAAAAAATATCAAATAGTATTTAAACAAGTAATTAGTCACTTTGAGAAACCGGAGACAGAAAGTTTTTGAAGTTTTTTAAAGTCAGCTGGGAACTTATTTGTATGTGGAGACTGGAGACTTGTATATAAGTAGCAGTTTTGACTGCTTGGATACTCTTCCTAAAACCACCAATAGCCTTTTTTAGGAATGTAACTCATTGTGCCAGGAATGGTTTTATTTGTTTGAATAGCAACAATTATGAAAAAAGATCCTTAATCTCTTGATTTATTGCTCATTCCTTGTCATGTACTTTATATAAGGAATAGTTACATGTTGTACAAAAACATATACGTAAGTTATAACTTTTAAATAAAAAGCTCCGAAATTATAATGGCACTTACAAATATATAAGCTTCTTTGAACTCTTTCCTGCCAAGTGAAACTACTAACAACCATAACATAAATTAAAGAGATTTTTGTACCAGCAAAAAAATAGCAAATAGCAAAAAAATAGCAGAACAAACTGCAAAAGCTAACAGTATAACTTTAGTAAAATATTGGCAAACAGCCAAGACTACCACCCATGAACTAGAGTTCAACAACCAATCTCTCCAATTTCTAAACCACGACTGCTCCCTAGAAACACTTGTCGTTTACCTAAGGCAAATATATAGCAGTTTTATATACAGTCTTACAGCAGCTGATCTACAGCAAAGAAATGTTAAAGCTAAAAGTGAAAATTTTGATTTATAGGTTCATGAAAAGTAGATCCTTTGCCAAACGACCAAAAAAAATTCTCATTCATTTTATGCACATAATAATTCTATACACAGCTTTACATTAATTTTTTGTTACATTCAGCTCTATCGTTATGTGAAGCCATAAAGATTTCTTATTACAAAAATTTGAAGCATTCATTAACATCTATCAAACAACAATTTCATGAAAAATAAATTTAGTTCAAAACACCAGATATCTTAGAATAAGTCAGCAATTCCGATGCATGAATGTTGAAATAAAGCCTTGCCTAAATAAATAGCCTAAAGAGTTGAGAGTATTGCTGGTGGATGATTAGTGTAGTATGGGACGGGAACCTCAAGGGCCGCCGCAGAGCGTGACAACTAGGAATGTTGCTATGCATTTTGTTCAGCAAAGGTATCACTTCGTTCTTGTTTCAAAGGTGTTACATGCTTAGTAGCAATTTCATAAATATTATTTCTTATTGTTGGTCTTGACCCATGGCCCATCAATATGTGAAATTTTAAAGAAAGTCTTACAGCTACATTGTAAGTCATAGAAAAATAACTGAGAATTTCAACGTAGTCTATAGTTCTGTGACGTCTCAATGCAAAAACCCGCTTCTTATTCTTTATTGCTGTTTGTATTTGTATCTCAACTATTTTGCTCTTAATTTGGTTTAAAGCATAATAAATAAATGCACATAAACCACTTATTCAATCAGAAGTTTGTTTTTTTTTCAAACAATTATTCAATCTATGATACATACCGTTGGGATATACATTTCAAACGAGTAACTGTGGTAGGCAGTTGAGAGCACTGGCTTAGTAAACACAAGCTATAGGTCAGTGGTTTGAATCTCAGTAAAGGTCAAATTAGTGATTTTTGGAGAGACATTTATTGATAATTGCTCCTTTGCCACGTACATTGAAGATTTCTTCAGCTCACTTGAACAGTACCTTATATTAATAAAGACTTCTCACATGTGCGTTTTTCATATGATAATCAAAATATGAATGTAACTGTAATAAACTGAACACTGATTGCGCAGGTTACTAAAGGCTGCCTTGCTTGGTGGAGAATGTTTCAATGTCATTGGGAAAGCTGTCAGTGAGCGTTTAAATGTTTGCCCTGGTCAAACCACACAAGCATTGTGCAAAATACTCACTAGCAAAGGTATTGGTACCGTTAATTATACGAGCATGAACAGGCAAGCAGAAGTTTTTTTTTAGAACATTTTTTTAACTCAAATGACAGATTTTAAAATAGCTCATTTTGCTTGCAAATGATAATATTATATAATTTAGGTTCAAAAATTTGTGTCAAATTACCCTAAATTAGACCAGTTTATGCAGTATGAGAAAAGGAGATAGCACTTGTCACTGGATGATCATTATAATTATGTTTGTGACTAAATTATTCAGAAATAAGCTTAGTGGGAGATGACCTCCTGGTGGGAAATAGATTCTCTCATATGACGAGCACAATACCTCCCTCTCTGCCCGCTCAGCAAGCATGGAAACTCTACAAAATACCTTTGGACAAATTGTTCTGTGGAGGCTGCATAACATGGGGCAAGATTCTAATAGTTAGTACTTCTAGCTTGCAGTAATACATTTTAGATGAACACCTTGTAAGTATATGCGCTTAGCAATAGTTGTCATTGTGGAGTGTTTTTCATACTTCAATCAATTAGGCTGCAAGGTGTTGTTATAAATAAATAAGCTAAATCGACAAATGCTGGTTATAACACTGCAAAGGAAGAATCAAAACTCCTGTCAGTATATATGTTATTTAACATACTTTGTAGTTATGCAATAATACAAACCCAATTCCTATTTGGATACATACATAGTTTTTGCTTTTCATATTGTTAAATAAACAGTGAGCACATCTATAGTCATCAAATAACTACTTATAGTAGACTAGTATATGATGTATTTTAGCAGATAAACTTTTTTACATCATTGCCATTTTGTTCTGCAAGGATATGACCTCAGAGTAACTATCCATGTAAAAGAAATACAGTATTAGGAGTCAACTCTATATTAAAATTAAAATAATTTCATATGGCGGTCTTTTAAATATTATTGCTTACAAAAGAACTGCAATGAAGAGGTATTTATAAACAGTGAAATTCAATTATTTTGGAAGATTTTCAAAGGCTACCAACACCTATATATACGTGTATAATGATTATGGTTTATTGTTCACACATCATTATGTCGAATACAATATAATATGCAAAGCAAGGTAAACTCATACAATATATGCAGAAGAATATACAATCTAAAATATGCAGATATGCTTAGAATATTAAAACACATATAGTCTATTGTGTTTATTAATAATATTTTTTATCAAATGTCATTTCTATAGAGTGTCAATTTACAGAACAGTTTGATATATTACATTATTGAAGAAGATGGTTTATGCTATATTACCATCATTTTATGCTGTAATGTTATGCTATATTACCATCATGTATTTTAGACTGTAATATACACCCATGTGTTGTGCCACAGCGCCTTTGAGTTTGGCTACATGGGCAGAATAGCTGAGCTGGTTGAATGGTGCACCGAGTATTTCAGAGTCAAGAATTTAGACTTATGGCTACAGCAACATGGCGGATGGGTATGTTTAAAAAAATATCACAGCTACATATTTATGAACTTAGGAATAGTTTCTAGCATAGCGTATGTCTATAGAAAGTTATCTCGGAATTTGTTTTTATGTATGCTGAGAGTTGCTCTGCATATAGATAGATGTGTATTTTTACCACTCTATCCACCATTCGAATAAAATTCTTGTTATTTGAGAACATGTTGAAATAAAAGTTTTTTTTTTTGCGGTAAGCAATATGTTTATATGTGTGACTCAATCTTGTACCATTTCAAAATTTTTATTGAACATTTAATTCAATTGATTTTTTGCATGTGTAAGTGACGCCCAGCAAATGTAGCAAAAAAAATGCTATTGCAGTGCTGTGTAGCAAAACCACAAAATATTTTCTTTAACAAAAAGAAATAATTTGATAAGCTGAAATTTTGTATAGGATGACATGTTTTGGCATAATTAAACTACTGCTACACAAATTTTATTACAGATGGACTTACTGAAAATTATAAGTTACATCCTATAAACATTACAGAGTAACACACTAGATATGATACTTGACGCATATAAAATATCCATTTATACATACTAGATGTTATGAATTATATGTATTGTAAAAATCAACTATGCGTGTTGCATAATAAATGAAATATATATTTTATTGCTTTCTTGTGATGATTACACTATGAGCTCAGATATGCAGCAATCTGATCCCCTAGACACACTTTGCCATAACGTAAGCTATAACAGCAAATGTGAGCTATTTTTTATATAGTTCTAACTTCCTGTACGACATTGTACGGTACATCAGGATCAAGCACTGTTTGACTAAAAAAAGTTCTGCTGCTCCCCTATTCAACAGGGAGATGTTTGCATCAACTTATTGGATATAAATGTCGAATGAGGTGTCATAGATTTTACCCAATAGCGGACTTTGATAACTTTTGCCCTGACACATTAAAAATGGCTGACATTTTATGCTTAGGCCTACGCAAAGGCAAAGTGTGCTTATGAAGTAAGTATCTTCCTTTGTTTAATCCTACGAGAGGATATAGTTATGTATCCGATACAGGAGTACTTGGTGAAACACAGGAGATCTGCCCATGAGTCAGATGGCAATACAGATTTACCCATACAAGAGATCAATGGTGAGCCCAATGCTATCCTGACATCATCTGGAGAAATGCTGAAATCAATGGCAGCAAGATTATGCCGAGCTGACCTGTGAAACAGCTTCATAGTCTTTTCCCTCACACTACTTAGAATGCAGACTTGATCTATATCAGTGATGCTTTTATTAATAATTATTATATATTATTCTGCTAGGGAGCATAAAAAGCTTAAACCTGCATAAGGCAACATCACAATAATAAATAAAAGATCCATATTAATAGAAAGTTTGTATGAGCTGGGAAAACGGTATATCAATTCAGAAAGCGTTTACTTTCGCAGCTGTCATCTAATTGAGTTTACAAAGGGTTTCATTTTGAGCCTGGTTGAATAACTTTCAATAAAAATAACTTTCTTTATTTAGCTTTCCTTAAAATCATAACCTGGCACTTGAAAGAAAATTGATCATATTTAAATTAAAACACTTTTCAAAGTGTCAAGAGAGATAAGCATGATCAACTCATGTTTAACCACTGAACTAATTACAATAGGAGATGGCTAATTACATGTGCCAATCACTATCACATGCAACAATTCGAAGTACGTCTCAAGCATAAGAACAATATAAAACTAAGACTTTAATTATAAACCACAGTCTGCAATGCTTGACAGTAGAAGAGCTACAACTCTATTACAAACAAACCACTCATCGTTGAGACATGCAATAATTAATGTATTTACTAATGTGCATCATTTATTTCTTTTTCAAAAAACTTATTTTTTGCACAATTTTCACAAAAAAATTCAATGTAAACTAATGAGAATTGTATTTCTCTGAAGAGCATTCAACATTCGATTGGTATAACTTTTTTAAATGTTGCAAGTTTGTCACACACTGTAGATATCAAGTTGGAGACATCTGGCTGCTTAGAGCTCAATGTCTTCCCATACTTCAGTTATCAAACTATTGAGCTCTTTAGTCTCTCCATCTCCTACGTGCGGCTCATGGATAGTCTTTTGCACAGCAATAGACTCCTAAAAACAAAAAATAAAACTTTTAGTTAATTCTTCAACAATTAAACAAAAAGTATCGCAAAATTTCTTTTTTAATGAGAGATGGTACATAATAAATATTGTTTGACAACTTAATTTTAAGCTACATGAATATGTAATTAAAGCTATGTTTATCTATAAGATGCCGTGGTTTACGGGTTAAAGTGTTTGCTTTGTGAACATGAAGTCATGGGTTCAAACCCTGACAAAGCTATCAGTAATGTGAAAAAAAGCATCCGATCATAATTGTTCTCGTGTCACATATGAATAAGTCCTTAGTCTGTTTTAAAAAACTCTTCTTCAGGGTTCTCACAGAGGTGGCGACTATAAACCTATGTTAGTTTCATCTATAAGATGCCTTGACATGTACCTTTTTGACACTCATGACTGATTAATAAATGTGTTTTATATGAAGATTTCAATAATTTGATATTTGTAATCAAAGCTTCTGAGATCAGCATTCTGTGAGATACTTAGGTGTCATTAGCAATGTTGGAAAAACCTAAATGTGTTCAATAGATAGCCTAAGAACCACGCAATTTATCAATCTAAAAAAAATGAATGAACTTTAAGAAAATTAACCGGTTTACTTTAAATTCTACTTCTTAGGGTACAAGCTATAGTACATTTACCACTTTTTGTGCATTGTGTTTACTACTTTGAAAACGTTATTGTGACTTTTGGTAATTAATTTTTTGGAAATTCTCACTATATGTTGGCTCTGCAACAAATATTTAGTTTCATTAACCATAAACAGGTTAGGGAAATGACCGAGCTAGTTGAGCGTTTTAAGAATACCATAAACGATTTAAAAAGAAAGAAAGTGATAAAAGGACATACATGTAAATCATATGCTGAAGTTTTGTAATTGTGGAAAGAAAGCATACATACCCATCCGCCATGTTTCTGGATCCAATCATCAAGCAGACTGACTCTGAATGACTCAACCATCCAGTAAACACAGTCGAGGATCCACAAGTGTCTCTGATCTTCTGAGGAGTCTTGGGTCAACTCGGCCACTACTTTCTCTAGTATACACAGCATCTGCAATGGACCAACAGTGTACAGACAATAGAAGTATACACAGCATCTGCAGTGGGTCAACAGTTTATAGACAATAGAACTATACACAGCATCTGCAGTAGATCAACAGTGTATAGACAATAGAAGTATACACAGCATCTGCAGTAGATCAACAGTGTATAGACAATAGAAGTATACACAGCATCTGCAGTAGATCAACAGTGTATAGACAATAGAAGTACACACAGCATCTGCAGTAGATCAACAGTGTATAGACAATAGAAGTATACACAGCATCTGCAGTAAATCAACAGTGTATAGACAATAGAAGTATACACAGCATCTGCAGTGGGTCAACAGTTTATAGACAATAGAAGTATACACAGCATCTGCAGTAGATCAACAGTGTATAGACAATAGAAGTATACACAGCATCTGCAGTGGGTCAACAGTGTATAGACAATAGAAGTATTCACAGCATCTGCAGTAGATCAACAGTGTATAGACATTAGAAGTATACACAGCATCTGCAGTAGATCAACAGTGTATAGACAATAGAAGTATACAGAGTATATGCAGTGGGTCAACAGTTTATAGACAATAGAAGTATACACAGTATCTGCAGTAGATCAACAGTGTATAGACAATAGAAGTATACACAGCATCTGCAGTAGATCAACAGTGTATAGATAATAGAAGTATACAGAGTATATGCAGTGGGTCAACAGTTTATAGACAATAGAAGTATACACAGTATCTGCAGTAGATCAACAGTGTATAGACAATAGAAGTATACACAGCATCTGCAGTGGGTCAACAGTGTATAGACAATAGAAGTACACACAGCATCTGCAGTGGGTCAACAGTGTATAGATAATAGAATTATACAGAGTATCTGCGCCTTCTGCGGTATCATGCAACAACTTGCACAAGCAAAGAGGCAAACAGAAAGACAGAATCACAAGTTCAAGAGCAGCAAGAAGTTGAGTTGTATTCTACACCTACCAGGAATGGCCCTTTCCATCCGCCACATACTTTGCTACACAGATCCTCTGTCTCATTGAGGAACTTCTGCCGGAACTCACTCTTGTCTTCAGACTCTGGGTCGTACCTGAAAATCTCGCGTACTCGTTGCACCACTTCTTGGAACTGCTCCAACTTCTCAAATTTATCTGCATTTGGATAATTATTTGTTATAGTTCTGTGGGGAATCGAAGTTGGGGTTGCACATTACTTGATAATAAACATATAAATTGTCTTAAAATAGTTTAATTGGTTAGTAATAATTATAGTTACTTATCAGTAAATAAAATTAAACTATATCTGAGAGAGAAATATTGGTGATCCTGCATGATACACTAAAATTGTTTTTTAGTACTTTAAAAAGCATTTTTAATCATCTATCAAAATTTTTACTTGCTAACCAGTAATTATTAGTGAATATCAACTAGCAAATAGAATTAAACTATTATTTAAAAAGCAATCATCAATTAATATGTACTTTGCAACTGAAGATAGTTTGTGAGTGGCTATATGTTTTGACAGGTTTGAATATTTTTTATTTTAATGTTTTATGACAATTCTATGGTAATAACAATTTTAAAATTGATTTCATAAAGAGTTTCATGCACTCATAATTATTATAGTATAGCAGCTCCTTAATATATTCAGCATTTTGTATTAATTTTACTGCAAAGATATTGTAAACAAGTATGCCCCATGTATATCATCACTGGCTATATATATATTACTATAATATTGATAACAATAACTTTACTGCACATGTGACAATAAATACAAAACAATGAATAAAACTGAAACAGTGTACACAATCCTGTAGATAAATACTATATAGCCATGAGAAGGTTGTAACATAGTACATTACTTGGTATCTTTATGTTATGCATTTGATGTTTTACGTAGTATATTATAGTATACGCCGCTTACATTGTAATTATAGACAATATATTGTCTCATAAGTAAAATCATATAAAAATAGGTTGTCCATATACATGCATATTACACATATAAAGATGTTATAGGCATCACATAAATAATAGTGCATAATATTATAGTTATATGCGTGATATAGAGCAAGATATCTGTAAGATATGCACATAATAATATGTTTTACTGAGTTTCATATGTAATACAAAATGTCATAGTATAATGTGAGATATTCAGCTATGTATATATTACTATATATAATATGTTACTGAGATTATTAGGCTATAATATTGATGTAGAAGAAGATATAGAGTGATACTTAGTACAGGGTCGGGTAAATTACTTATGAACGTAATAAATTGCAATTGCATGATAATTTTTCGATTACAAATACAATTATATAATTAAAGTTAAAATAAATGTAATTAACTACAATTACAATTACATGGTAATGTAATCAATTACAATTACAATTACTTTTGTTCTCACAAAAAACAAATAAAAGTTATATAATTTCTTTTCTGGAGTCCAACTACCAGGGACAATTTTGACAACGGAAAACCTTCCTTGTTCTTAACAGTAACGAATAGGGTTATAAATTAAATTAATCTATATTATTTATTAAACAGTAGGCAAGGCAGAAAAATTATAAATTTTATAAGATTTAAAAATTTAAAGTAATTGTTATGTAATTATAAAATAGTTGTAAAATTCAATTACATTAGCAATGTAATTAATAACAATTTTAATTACAATTATATTTTTATACATAAATTACAAATTACATTCAATTACTTGTAAAAATGTGGTTAATTACAACCAATTAAAACAAATAATTACAATTACTTTAACTCTGAGACTTACTTTGATAATCTGCAAAAATGCTTCTGAATATCTCTGTGTCTACAAAGCTGTGGTTGCAATGTGTTTCAAAGCAGACATCTTCCATGAGAATTACCTGAACCTCTAACTCTACGGTCTTGTCGTGGAGACTGAAAGTTACCACAACATGCAGGGTTTAGATCTGCTTTAATGGAAATACTTTGATACTCAAAGCGATGAGTTGAGAACATGGCTTGAAGATTGCAAGGAAAATTTGAACATGTCGCAAGTAATTTGTTACTGTATAGTATAACCAGTTTGTATAGCTGTTATCTAGTCTACGCTGGTAATCAGACACTGTATAACGTGGAGATATGATTTGTACATGGAGTCACATGAAGTCATCAATTAAGTTTAGAAAAAAGCCTGGGCTTTACATCAAGCTAAGCGAGTGATTTATTTGCGCCTGAAGCTGCTTATCTCGAGTTGGGCTTTGCCCTGAAATTAATTAAAAACTAAAGCTGGCCGCAAGGTCAGTTGAGAGCAAAGGCTAAATTAGAGATCAGGAGATGGGGCGGAGCAACTGTGGTGTTAACTGCTTACCCTAGTGACACAAACGAGTAGATCACTTGCTTAGTGGAAGCTGGCTTTAATGCTATTTGTCCATGAGCTGCAAGAAAAACTATAACATTTGAATAGTGTTGAAAAAACAAATTGAATCAAAATTAATTGATCATATCCTAGACACGAACATGATAATTTTGTTGTACATCTCATCAAAAGTTAATAGTGCATGAGTGTACAGTAAATAAAAGATTTATACTCCTAATTGTTGGTTCTTTTGATTAGAAATAGCCTATTATATATTGATAAGATAAGTGAGATACAAATTACTAGTCTGTTTAAAACAGAATTTCCACTTAATATTATAAATATATGAGTGCGAAGAGAGCTGACAAGGTGAGCGCTGCTTTCTCTAAAGTATCAATCACTTTTATGTTTTTAGCAATTTCAGTTTTAATTAAATAAGAATTAGCAAAAATTTCATAAAAAAATCAATCACTTTTAATGCATTGTATCAAAAGAATTATTTTAATAAGAATCAGCATCATGATAAATAGAATAAATAAAAAATTTAAACTAAAAACTACAAAAAACACTTGTAAACCCAATAAAAAGTTTTTACATTACCAATAACTTCAGAGCACGGTCCCATGTTTAAGTATTGCTTATTCTTTTTTTAGGTTTTTAATAATTTTTACTGCCACGAAATGCTTTCATAGAACAAATTGCATATTCTAAATTGTTTCTGTAATTCAAATATTTAGAGTATGTGGTGTCTGAAAACTTTAAACTCGAATTTTAAATTATTAATTAATCTCAAGCTTTGAAACTGATTCATAAAAATGTCTGAATCTAGGCGTGGATCTAAAGAGATAGAAGGAAAAGAGCTCAGTGAGCAAAATGTAGCTTTGGAAGCTGAAAAAATAGAAAATGATATGAAACCTGATGTTGTTGAAGATGTTGAAGAGAATCAACAGAATGAAAATGGAAATCCTCTTTCTGAAAATCAAGCCGGCCTTGAAATAGTTTCCTCTTCTGAATCTAAAGCAGGTATACGATTTGATTCCCATTATGCATTTTATTCACACTCATATATGTTGTAATATTTACGCAGTTTATGTAAACTTGGAGTTACCTTTTCTTGATGTTTTAGCTGATCAATTATTATTCTGTTTTTGAAAATATTAGTCACTTCCTGTTTGACTAACTATAGTGCTTGATTAAAACAATTTGAAGATGAAAACTAATCCACTAATAATTGCTAGATAAATAGACATCAAGAGAATAAAACATGGTGGCAGCGTAATTTGATGGTTAGTTTAAAAGATGGAAGGCATTTCACCACCTGGACAATTGAATTTAAGGGCAGAAGATTTGTCAGGAGAATGGCGGCGTTGGATTAGGTCATTTGAGGATTATTTGCTAGCAATAGACCTAACTGCTAACTCAAGAGCCGCAGAAAAAAGGAAATTAGCCTTATTCAGACATTGTGGTGGTGAAGATGTACGTGAAATTTATTCTCAAATGGAATTTAATCTAGAGGTTAGTTGAGAAATTACTGAAATTGAAGAAGGGGTTGATGGGAGAAAGCTAGAAGATGTAATTAAGCGTTTTCATGAGTACTGTAATCCCCGCACTAGTATTGTGCTGAATAGATTTCAATTTCACAACAGTAGCCAAAGTGGAGATACAATTGATGTATACTTGATGAAGTTGCGAAGGCTGGCGGAAGGTTGTGAATTTGGCAATCAAAGAGATTCAATGATAAGAGATAAACTGCTTTTTGGAATTAATGATTCAAATGAAAGAGAAAAATTAATGAAAGAGGTTGATGAAAAACTAAGTTTAGACTTTGTGATTAAGTCACTGAGAGTAGCTGAGAAGTCTACAAGGCCTAAAGCGATGACGCTACCAGACCTCAAACCCGAGGAAGTGAACGGAGTGCAAAATGTCGATAATAGGAAGTCAAGAATCCCTTCTGAAGTTGCTTATGATAAACATTCTAAGAACCGATGTGAACAATGTGGGAAAAGCCATTACAAAAG
Source organism: Bugula neritina (assembly GCA_964035545.1). Taxonomy (NCBI): domain Eukaryota; kingdom Metazoa; phylum Bryozoa; class Gymnolaemata; order Cheilostomatida; family Bugulidae; genus Bugula; species Bugula neritina. The sequence continues at coordinate 4,770,355 of OZ037772.1, read as the reverse complement.
TCAGAGATGTCCAGCTTATGGAACTAAATGTGCGAAATGCAATAAATTTAACCATTGGGCCAGAGTGTGTAGAAATTTGAATAGAGTTAATGAAGTACAGCCAGAAAAGGGTGACACAGATTTTTATTTAGAAGAGACACATCTCATTAACTCTATAGATTCTCAATCCTGGTACACCAATCTCAGAGTAAGCATCAACAAACACAAAGGACAAAGGATCAAATTTAAATTAGATACTGGTGCGTCTCTTAGTGTATGTGGTCCACATCACATCTCAGGGGAGCTAATCTCAACTAGCAAAAAATTGTACGGCCCAGGGCAGACACTTTTGACATGTTTAGGAACAATAAAGTGCCAGATAATATCAAAGAATGAGCGCATAAATGAAGACCTTTATGTTATTCAAGATCAAACCACACCATTGCTTAGCCGTAGTGCATGTGAGAAATTAAACCTCATCTCTGTGGATTCATCTCAATGCCAAATAGAGAATGTGTGTGTTGATGAGAAGCTGCTCCAAGGATTGGGGAAAGTAAATACAGAGCATGTCATTACGTTGAAAGGAGATGCTAAGCCATTTGCTATCCATGTTCCCAGACCCATACCTTTTCCTAGAAGAAAGTTAGCAGATGAAGCATTGATGAAAATGATTGAAGATGGAGTAATTGTTAAATTTGATGAACCTACTCCATGGGTGGCACCTATGGTAGTAGTTCCTAAACCTGGCCAAAACAAGGTGAGAATTTGCACAGATTATACCGAGTTAAACAAGCATATTTTGAGAGAGTTCCATCCCATGGCAACAGTAGATAGCAGCTTAGCTCAATTAGGACAAGGACAAATTTTTTCCAAGATTGATGCAAACAGTGGATTTTGGCAAATTCCTTTAAGCAAAGAATCTAGCAAACTAACAACATTTCTGACTCATTCTGGACGATATCGCTATTTGCGACTGCCTCAAGGCCTATGCAGTGCTCCAGAGATTTTTGTTGCTGAAATGAACAATATTTTGAAGGATGTTGATGGTGTGGTTATACATATGGATGACATTCTGGTTTTTGGTAAGAGCAAGGAGCAACATGACACAAGATTGCAAATAGTGTTGGAAAAACTTAAAGCTTCAGGCATTACGCTCAATAAAGACAAATGTAAATTTGGAGTACCATCTGTTAATTTTCTTGGTTATGTCATAGATCAGTCTGGTATACATGTTGGCCCTCGAGTTCAAGGAATAGTAGATTTTCCTACTCCGAAAAATGTAACTTCAGTACGAAGTTTTCTTGGAATGGCTAACCAGTATGCTAAGTTTTCCGAGGAATTCGCTGCTGTGAGTGAACCAATTAGAATGCTGTTGAAGAAAGAGGTTCCATGGCACTGGTCCAGCAAACAAGAAAACTCCTTCAAGAGGATAAAAGAAATATTTCAAAATGCACCAGTTTTAGCAGTCTATGATGTAGACAAAGACACCATAATCACAACAGATGCTAGCAATGCAGGTCTAGGAGCAACACTCTGTCAAATTCAACAAGATGGCTCTCGGCGCTTGATATCTGCTGCAAGTCGTTCTTTAACAGAGACCGAAAAGTGTTATGCAGCCATAGAAAAAGAAAGTTTAGCAGTCTGTTGGGCTATGGAAAAGTTTACTCCATATATACTAGGTATGAAGAATGTGGTTATTGAAACTGATCACCGTCCACTAGTTACTTTGTTTGGGAATATCTTTCTAGACAGGCTTCCACCAAGAATTCAAGGGTTTAAACTTAGACTTCAAAGATTTCAGTATACTATCAGACATGTGAGGGGGTCTAAGAATGTTGCAGCTGATGCTCTCTCCAGGTATAACACTGCTGAAGCGAACGAGATTGATGCAGCAAGAGAAATGGAAATTGAACTTTATATTGATAACATCTACCAACATGGATCTGATAGCAGGTTGGAGCAGCTTCGTTTAGAACAGCATGAAGATGAAATACTGTCAAAAGTAATCAAATTAGTAGAAAATGGATGGCCAGGGTATTTGTCCACTGAAGATGTTCTTCTGAAGCCTTATTTTGAAAGAAGATCTCTTTTAACAATAAACAAAGGATTTTTGACACTTGGCAATCGTTTGGTAATACCGTTAGCTCAAAGAGAACAGGTGTTGCAAGATTTACATAGAGGACACTTGGGCATTACAAAATGTCAAGCACGGGCTAGAGATAGCGTGTGGTGGCCTTCTATGTCAAAGGCTATTGAGGCTATGATCAGCAATTGTGCTGAATGCAAAATCCATGCAGCTAAAATTACAGAGCCATTACGTCCTTCTGCAACTCCAGATAGACCTTGGCAACACCTTAGCACTGATTTGTTGACTTATAAAGGCCAAGTATACCTTCTGGTTATTGATAATTATTCAAGGTATCCTGAACTTGCCTTGCTGGGAAACTCTGACTTTTCTTCAAGTAAAGTAATAACACACCTAAAATCTATTTTTTCACGACATGGCATACCTGAAATACTATTGTCAGATAACGGCCCGCAATATGCAAGTGCAGAATTTAAACATTTTTCGGTCGAGTATGGATTTACCCATGTGACTAGCAGTCCACATTATCACAGAGCGAATGGAGCAGCTGAGCGAGGAGTAAGGACCATCAAAAGCAGGCTTGCAAAAGAGAAAGATCCTTATTTGGCTTTGTTAGCCTATAGATCCTCACCGCAGTTTAGCTCATACTCTCCAGCAGAATTGTTAATGGGTAGAAAATTGAGATCCACTGTACCCATCCATCCGGATAAGCTTAAACCTGAACTCTCTGACCATGACTTATTCAAAAGGAGCAACGATCAGTATAAAGAGAAAATGAAAGAAAATCATGACAAAAATCCTAAAGTGCGCCCTCTTTTGCCAGTAAATAAAGGAGACAATGTGATGGTGAGAGATATGCAAAGAGAAGGCTATGCTGCCTCTTCTTCAGATAATATTACTCGTCGAACAAATGTCATGACTGACACTGGACCTTTAATACGTAACAGAGCTGATATAGGCTAACTAATATCCCAGCACGATGTTCTGAGCGAACCAGAAAAGTGCCACGCTACTTAACAGATTTTGATTGTACATAATTTATTATCCACGCCTGTAGTATAAGTTGCACTTGATTTAATTACTGTTGTCAAACCTTTTCTTTTGTGTGTTTTTTTTTGGTTGTTGTAGCCTGAAACTAAAGAGGGGATGTTGTAATATTTACGCAGTTTATATAAACTTGGAGTTACCTTTTCTTGATGTTTTAGCTGATCAATTATTATTCTGTTTTTGAAAATATTAGTCACTTCCTGTTTGACTAACTATAGTGCTTGATTAAAACAATTTGAAGATGAAAACTAATCCACTAATAATTGCTAGATAAATAGACATCAAGAGAATAAAACAATATATATCCATGATCTATAGTAATATACACCTTTTGTGTTTGTACCAGAAAACATATCAGGCGACCACGAACAAGCAAATTACAAACCAAGTGTTAGGAAGATACCAGAATGTCCTCAGACTCAGAATGTAGTCTGTACAACAGAAGATGTAGTCAAAGGTTATGTTACATACAGGTGATTGGAATGTATTTATTACTTGCCCTATATACCTACTCTATGAATTTAGGAAAGCTAACCATAATATTTAATTGGATTGAAAGAAACGTTTTGTTTTTCAAGGTCAAGCATTTGCTGGCTGCTATTTTGTCAACTATATATATTACAAACATAACCCTAATATATATGAGCTGGAATTTTACACTTAATAAAACTGATTATCATATTCACATTGAAAATCTCAAACTTAGCTTTTATTTCAATAAACCAACAAACATTATTTCCCCTAAAAGGTAACCTATAGATTTAAGAGTCATAATGTAAGTCATTTTAGTTCCTGATTTGCCCGCTTTGATCAGTAGAGTTCTATGAAGTCACATTACTAAACCTACCATATTATATGAAAAACAAGATTATACACAAGGCAATGTTTTTTTTTAAAAACAGACACATGTAACTGATTCAATTGAAATTGATCATTTTATAAATGATGTAATTTTTATAAAACTTAAGATATTTGTGAAAACGTATTTTTGTTTACTTTTACTTATGGTAGGCTAAAGAAAAATCAAGCTATTGAAGGTAATGAAATGCTTGTTGTCCCATCATTAGATGGTTATAGAGACTTGATGAACACAACAATTGGCTCTGGTTTCAAAGAGATAGGTAACTCTGTTAGTTTACGTCAGTTAAATATATTATTTGGAAATATTTTGTGGTTTTGTGATTTGATACTCTATATTCGGTATATTTATTTTTCTCATTACTTGTTCTTTTAGTTTGCATAATATTATACAGTGATACCCTACAATTTTACTTTTTAATTTTCAACACTGTATGCATAGCAAAAAGCAACTTGCAGTGTCTAAAAGAAAAAAATAAAATGCATATTTCCAGTTAATTCTTTTAAATTTTAAGTTTTGTTCAAGTTTTTCGTCATCAATTATAACATGTTTTCAGAACGGATGATTTGCCACTGATTAGTAAAGGATTGTCTGTATGTTTTAGAATTAGGTAGAGAAGACTGCCAGGTGAAAGATATAGTGCGTAGAATTGTTGCTGGGATAGTTGATACCCTGGAGGTATGCGTCACCGTGTCCTCCGTTAAAGAGCATTTCATAAAGACAATGTTCTGCAACGTCTTTCAACGGAAAGCAATAAAACATTGCAACTACGTAGCTGCAGTGAGTTTTTGAATATTGAACTATAAATTTTGAATACTTAACAAAAAAAGCAACTCAAAACATTAGAAAACTTTTGTGCCAAGCTGATTTTCTGAAGTAAGACTCTTAGCAAAACCAGTGTTACAAGCACTTAAATATTTAAAGCATTGTAGCAAAGCAAATTCTCATTTTGATAACTAAATATATATCAGACACATATCTAGTTATCAGTAGGCCATACACTAGATGCTAGATCAGTTACTAAGAGAACATTATACGTTTTTCACCTACACTGCTCATCACTATAACGGACATGCCTGAGATGTGTTCGAATACTATATTCATAATTATATTCTATAATGCGAAAACAAATCTCAGTTTTTTTTCTCGTGCCTTACAGCCAATTCTAATACTTGCTGAAGTGGGCGTGACTCTACAGGAAATGGCAGACAGACATATTGGATTATTACCTCATCTAGTAACTGCTTTGATTCATATGTACAGAGTGAAGTATATTGACTATTGGATTGAGCACCACGGTGGCTGGGTGAGTGTGTAACTAACAATTTATGGGTGTTTATGTGAATATAGACACATTAGGCTGTTTATATATTCATATTAATGACAATGCAACAGGTATAACAAACTAGTGCCAATGTATGCAATAATTGATGTCAATGAACGCTTTTCAAAGTCTATATGCGCTTATCAATGTCAATATATAAGCCTATTAATGTCAATAGAGGCTAATTAATGGTATTGCACAACTTTTAAAGTGCGCACAAAGTATTCAGATCAAGTTCGGTTTGGGTGTATAGGCACTAAGGACTAAAGTCTGCTTTAATTATATTAGGCATATCACATAATAGCAAGATATCTAGTCAAGCGTTTACCTAAGTATATCCGGCAACAAGATTACTTTTTAGCAAGCTATTATGACTAGCAATAAAACACTATACTTTAATGAAACTGATATTTTTTCTAGACCATTTCTGTGTTCGCTTCTTTTTTGTTCATGACACCAATGTAGTACTGAACAAAATATATTGTTGTCATGTACATGTTGTAGTTTATTTTTAAATGTTTAGTTAATACCTATATGTGAGTTTATGATTAATGTGTCTCATGTGTGAACCGCTGATCTATAGAAAGGGTAATTTTACTTAGGCTGATGTGTTTTTAATTTGGTATCAGGAGCTATTGGGATTGGATCTTCTTTATGATATATCACCACAGCTTTATGTTAACTATGGTTTAGTTAGTATTATGTGTTCATATAACTGCTTCCTTTTGTTTATGTAAAAAAACTACAGCTTATAAGCTGAGCATTTGATACACACAATAAAAGTTTATACGCAGATATTTTATGTTTGTAGAGTTACTTTGCTCCAAAGCGTAAGGTCATAGTTCCCAGCTCTCACCAATCTGATCAGAAGTCTGAGATTGCTTATGAGTTTCCCTGGTCTGAATAAACACTTCCAAGGGTTTAGCTATAATGTATTTCTTGAAATATATTCTTGTAAGTTTTGCTAGCAAAATTTCATCAGATGACCAGTACATCTGATTATTTCTATAACATCTGTTTTGAAATAAACTTGGTTTTACATAAGATAACTATAGCAAAGTTCTATTTACTTGGTTTTTAACTTATGCAAATGTATTAGCAAGTGGCCTAATTTTTTATTAGATAAGAGTAATTTTATTTTATATAATATACTAAACTAGTTTTATTACTCAGGTACAAAGCCTGATAGTTTTATTCAACCGGTAAAGGCAAAGAAAATGAAAAAAGACAATATCTTTCAAACAATACAGCGTACTAACAGCAGTGGAGTGTGTTAAAAATAAAGCAAATACAATCACTCTGATAAGACTTTATTAGGACTGAAATTTGCAAAATCTATATAGTTTTTGTTAATTTAGATAAAAAATAAGTTGACCAATAATATTCAACTGCTAAATTGTTAATGTTATAGGCAAGCTGGAAGTTTAACACAAAACTTTAATTCTATTTTTATTTGCTCTATGGAACTTAAATATCTGACAATACTGGATATACAGTTTATAGTAAGTTTTCTCAGTAAAAAATGCCTATTTGTATATCTGTTTGAGTTATTGACCCCCCACAGTTTTTCCAGCAAATGATTGGCTATTTAGTATATAGCCACATGCAATTAACTTGTAAGACCTTCAGTATAACAATAGCAGTTTATTTATTGTAATATAATTCATATTTCGAAGTCACATTACTGCACAGTAATGTAAGGATAAACTGAGTTCTTTGTTTCCAGAAGCATTTCATGTACAATTCAGCATTTAGTTTCTGGAGACACACTCAACTGTGTTTGGTAGCACGATGCTCTCTCCCCATTTAGGTAGTTCAAACCAATTTAAATACTTGTTTGCTTCTTCGACAAACTAAGCAGTAAATTGTGCATCTTTGTTCTTTGCCACTTTTGCTCGGCTCATTTGAGAGCGTTTTTGACTGTCTTCTGTCAATGCTAACTCTATCAAGCTAAGTTGATGACTAGTCAGCCTTTCCTCTATGCAGTTGAATAATGTGTGGACAAAATTTTTAGGATTAGATTGAAAATTCTCAAACCTGAACGCCAAAATCGTTGTTTGATGCCTAAACTGTTTCACCAGAAGTTTGTAGTGAAAACAGCTTTCACACCAGTGGTACAGAAACATCAGCAGTTTGGTTCGTTTTCTTGTGTTTTCCTTATTTAAGATCCACTTGACATGACTGCTGTTGGAACAGATATAAGTCATTAGCATGACAGGTTTAACCATTGGAAACAGCCAGGACAGGATAGGGTTTGAAGAGATAGCTAGTGTGACTTCTCTCTCGATCATCATGTCACCCACAGCTTTAAGTATTGACCCAACTTGACTCTTGACTTGCCGATACAAGTAAATGTGGATAAACTGCGGGAAGAGCTGAGACAGGAGTTTGAAGTCGGTTTTCATGAACATCCCTGAACATTTGACTACTGTGAGATTGCATGACCTTCCTCTAGGTTTCAATAAGACTCGCACAGCGCTCTGGTATAGCAATTTATATTCCTTGCTGTTTTCCCAGTCATACCCCCAGTGTTTGAAATACTTGTACTTAAATGCTTGGTCAAGGGACAAAGTGCACAGTGGTTCAGCAATAACACAAACATCTGGTGAAGCGTTGAATGCTTGACATGTGGCAGTAGATCCACACCTACCCTGTTGGTGTATCCAGACGACTTTGCTTTGTGGGTCGCCCACAACATCAGCTAAACGATGAAATGAGCTGGTCGGCATAATCAGTATGAACTCAGCAGAGATGAATTGTGCTTCAAAGAAGAACGGCCACTTCCTTGTGTTGTACAGATTCTCATCTGCAGGCGCAACAACAAAAATTGCTTCTCTGTCAGTAAGTGTCATGAGAGAAACGTTATCCTGGAGAGCCAATTCAGGATGTACGACCTTGACATGTGTAGAGAGGAAGTGCCGTCTGTAGTTTATAGTAAAATGTGTTGGCTTGCACCTTCCCCAAACTCTAAGCAGCTGAGCAGATAGTTCATAGCTCTCACCTCTTTGGCGGTTGTTTATAAGTATTTGTATTCCGCTTAGTTTCCAATACAGAAATTGACAACATGTCGGAATACTATAAAGTATTAGATGAAAGAAATATTGGAGCATCTTAAAATACGCTGCGTAAGAAGCCATCAGCTATATATACATTAAATACCGGGACACCCTCACCTATCTGTACTCTGTCATAATTGGATAGCAGTATGTATACACTTGAATACGTAATCTTTTGCTATCTATGTACTCAACGCACTACTGCCTGCTCAGTACTTTAATGATATAACCTTATAACTTTTCCAAGCATAATTTCAACATTTTTGCTGATTGATCAATGTTAAAAAATATCATTAAATCCATTAAATTGATAGTTTGATAATAAATGTGGCTACCTTAAATGCAACGATGGCAATTATCAGAGTACAATGTGGAGTAAACACATACAATAAGTTTATTGGTGTTTCATTGGCTACGCAATAAATAGAATCACATGATTGAAAGACATCACTCACACACAAACACACAAACACACGCACGCACGCACACACACACACACGCACACGCACGCCTGCACACGCACACACGCACGCACGCACATATATATATATATATATTATATATATATATATATTATATATATATATGTATTATATATATATATATATATATATATATATATATATATATATATATATATATATATATATATATATATATAATGATAAAACCTCATAAATCATCCAAGCAAAATTTCAACTGCCTTTGCTGAATATTTAAATAAAAATTGTCAGGAACTCCATTAACAATGACAGTTTGATAACTTATGTGGCTACCTTCAACATGCTGATAGCTATGACTAAAGGGTATCTTGAAGTAAACACAAATAATAGTTCTGATGACACAGGCATGTTTTTTGCTACACATTAAATGCATTTTTAAATATATATAACAGCATTAGTAGGCAATAGACAGCTTCTGCTTATCAACCAATTAGTGGAGTTTTCTCCCATTTCTCCCTGCTTTAGTAATATACTCCAACCAGCTAGAGCTTTCTATTTTAGCAGTAAAATTAGCAAAAATAAAATTTAAAAGGAAATATCAATAGCTCATAATACAAACTATAAGTATATAGTCAAGCTGACTGTACACAAAACCAGCAGACCATCAGTCCTACTTTTTTGGATTTCAAGTATTTGATAACCGTAATCCAGAACAATGAAGATGTCGTTCTATCAACATGTTGTTCACTGCATTTTCAAAATTACATTGCAAGACTATGGTATGCCTGAGGTGCTTTGCATAAAGCAGACTTTCCATTTCTCTAGATACTATATAAAGTAATATTATGTATATGATGGTTATTATAAATATGCTTCACATATATCAGTGACTGCCTGTAGCATTGTATTTCTCTGACTATAATATATGTAATATATATTACTCCTTAAGTGTATTAAATAGTCGGTGACATTGTATTACATAGTCAGTGACGTATACCACCTAGATTGTGAAGCATACTATATACACAGTGTGTTGATGTATATTGTATATTTGTATATAGTCATGGACAGAACTGCGCAGTGAACTAGAGCAACAGTTTATATGCACAAAGAGCCTGTGAGTCATTGTATTGTAATAATATTTTAGAGATGCAATGTGTGTCAGTTGACTAAGCAGTGCTTATAGCCTATTTGTGGTTCTGGATCAGGTTGTAATACAATTATAATGTAAAGGATTTAGAAACTATTATATGCACTGGTGGTTACAGCGAGTGTTGCTCTGTGAAAAGTGTGTAATACAAGCTATTGATGCTTACCTCAATTAATTATTTTGTTGATTTTGCCCTGTCATAAAGAGTGTATACTACTGATTATAGTGCAGCTTGAGCAGATAAACATAGTGGAACAACTCCCATCTAGTATTAAACGTACATTTAACTTTTAGCCAATGATATGCCTGTGTTCTACTAAATATATAGATAGCTGTGTTCCCTTCAAGTTTTACCATATACTAGGGCTATATATAACAGCTGGACCATGTGCCGGATTTGCCCGCCCTAAATTTATGTAACCCTCAAAAACACAACAAATAATTTTTTTTTGTACAGTATACATAAGTTAGAGGGAACAATTATGTTTTAAATGTCTTGTTTATAAACATGCTAATGAGCATGCAGGCTGCAGTAAATATTGAGACCTCATTTTTCAATAAATAACAGAAAATTGGAATAACATATTTTTAAAATTACGAATGCTGTGCCACCCTCTGCCAGCTCAAACGAATGCTCATAATGCAGCCCTCGTCACCAGAATATTTTCTTTCAGTGGCCCTCGGTCTGGAAAGGTTGAAAATCTCGGCTCTAAACATGGCTATTATCATAGGTAAAGTTCTGTTAATAATTATCAATAACTGTCACCATCAGTTGACTGCATAATATATATAATGTACATATATGTGCGTGCATGCGTGCGTGTGTGTATTGTCTAATGCATTAAAATGTACATTTAAAATATTTTGCAAATTTGCAGCAAATAATTAAAATTACAACAGTAATTACAGAGTAGTTAATATTCTTACATAATTTTTGTTTCTGAACAAAATAATTTTACTTCTATAAAACTGGTGTAACATAAAACTAAATAATTACAATGGATTTTTTTCCTAAAAAATATCCAGTGTGCATTAAGTTGTCTGCTTGGTGCGTGTTATTACTCTTACCAAACTACATTAACATAAAATCATGATGTGCATTACTACTCAAAAATTCAATGCACAGGATAGTTAAGGGCAACCTTTTAGCTGCAACTGCCTTGCTGAGGTTTGCATTGTAATCATATAAGAATTCAGTACCAGTAAAATAAAATCTCACCTAATTGTGCTAGAGTCAAAATTTAAAAACTATGTTGTAGATCTTGTTTTTCTCCAGTGCAACTTTTTTGGAAATTTCAATTTTCATTTTTTTTGCAAAGTTATAGACAAAAAACTGCCCAATTTTGGCCAATTTTGCCAGAAAAGCTGACTTTTCAGTACCAGTAAAATATCTCAGCAGCAAAAGATGATATCTGAATAAAAATTGCACCGCTAGAATCCTGAGATATTTCTCCAGTGCAAGTTTTTTTCATTTTCCAATAACCCTGCTAGATTGCTCATAAATTGGTGATTTATACACTGAAAATGCCATATTTTTTCATAGAAAATTAGCAGCGCGCAGTGCTGCACGCTTCAATGAGCACTTAGGGATGAGAAGATATTGGCGCGTACATGCTAATTATACGCTTGCTAGCTGGCAGGCTATTATGAATAGCTCGCTTTGTACTTTGTTTATGTAGCACCCATAATGGAATGTTGATACATAACGCAGCCCTATTGAAGGTTGCTGCTCATTGGCTGTAGTTTAATCTTAGGCTAAACAAATGCAAGTAGGCAACACGCATGCCACCCGCAGAGCAATATTATTCAAGAACCTGAACTACATTTTGAGAGAAATTTATGATATTCTTAGTGAGGATGCCCTTAACTATCCTGTGTGCTTATAGTTTCATCGTCAAGTTTATAAAAAAACTGGGAAAAACAAAAACTATAGTTACTTCTGTCAAAAGAAGACAACTGCTAAGCTAAAAGTTTATATCCAATGATCTCTAGTTCATAGAGGTTGAGCCGAGTTAGTGTTGAGCTCAAAGCAGTGATTCTCACATATCTACCATACATTCGGCGGCCACAGCTCATACGAAACACATCTGCAGGTGGTTGTCCAGGAAGGTAGCTACATATCTCATCTTCTGGTGGATCATCAAATTTAGTGTCAGTTTCACCAACTGTTAGTCTCACATTAGCCAGGCGCATCCGTTTTTCTGAAAGTACGTACTGAGATGTCAAGCTTCAAAAAGGTGTTACAGCTCACAATTCACGTAAAATAGCAATAATTATTCTACGTTAGCAGTTCATTATTACACGTTGAGACTACTGCATGACATACTGTGACTAGAAGATGTGCTCTGACAAATAGATTTACTGTAACAAAAAAATACTTTTGAATTACGGATATATACAGCGACTAATAATTTATATATACACTGTGAGTAACAGATACATGTATACTGTGACTAATTAATATATACTATATGACTAATAGAAATACTGTGACTTTAAAAAATATACTGCAGTATATCTACAATAATAGTCACATGTGACTGCATGGTAGATTTAATTATTGACCATATATATATATATATATATATATATATATATATATATATATATATATATATATATATATATATATATATATATATATATATATATATATATATATATATATATATATATATATATATATATATATATATATATATATATATATATATATATATATATATATATATATATATATATATATATATATATATATATATATATATATATATATATATATATATAAATATAGCATGAGTTGCCAGTCTAATGACTATAATTAGACCAAATCTCCTAAAAAATATTTATATAGCCAAGAAATGTAGACCAACTTTGGATTGTGTCCTTTTTTCAACACTATTCACACTATACATCAGACTATAATTACCTACATATCTATAGTTGTGCAAAACAAAATTAAAGGTGCGTACTGCCTTTGAAAGCTCTCTGAAAATTCATTACTGTATTCATCAGCTAGATTATAATTTTTTATTGATAGCTGTCATTTAATTTGTCCATGCTTTTAATTATATAATTCAATATTAGTTTCATAGCTGTGGAGTTTTTAAAATCTAGTCAGTTAGTTGATTCAAAGCATAATATAGTATTATATTGAATTGTATTGCAATAGGTGGTAAAAACATGTATATTCCCAGTGGATATAATTTGTAGTCAGCACTGCTATTTGCTAATTTTCTCACCCTCCGAGGCCTTGTTTCTGTTCCAAATTTCTACAGCTATGATGTAATGATTTGATGCTAAGTCAGCTTGTACCCATGGAGTTATTTCACTGTCAGTAAGGATGGTATAATCAAGTTCGCGTGTTCTCTTCACGGGCTCATAAACTCCATCAATGGCTCTAATGGCAACTTCTTTTGTACCACCGATATTCGGCGCAATGCTGGAGAGTGAGATTTTAGTTTTTGCTAAAACATTAAATATAACAGAGTGCAGCAAAGTCCTGAACTGATTGGTTTTGATTTTCATTTGCAATGATAGTTAACTAATAATTGTCAAATAAAACCAATTACACACACCAAGTTGATGTATATGTATATTATGGGTGATTATGCTATAGGCAGTATATCTTCCTGAAAGCCAAAAATAATGTTTTTTTCACAGTGTGCATTTTAAGTTTGCTCTGGGGAAAAGAGTTAACTAACATGTTACATAAACATAAATCAATTAGGTCAAGTGTTATTGTTAGTATTTTAAACAATGTGGGTGTGAACCAATTGCATTTTTTTCGCTGCTATTCACAAAAAGTCAGCTCAGGCAAACATTTGTTCAATATGTTAGTTCATCTTCGGTGCAGCTTTTGATAAAATTTTCTGCATAAAAATATAAACTGTGAGCAATACAGTTAAGGGATTTGATTATAGAAAACATTGCTCAATCATTCCTTTGAGTGAATAACTGCAAACATGTGCATTATTTATCAGCTGCAGCTTGTTTACATGTATTACCTTATTGATTTATAACTGTGTAATTCTCAAGAGATTACCATGTTGCTTGTGCTGTTTGTAAATGTATGTGATATATGTTCAACAAATAAAATAAAATGATCCTACTGTTGTGTTACTACTTTGATAACAGTTTTTAAACAAAATCTATAAATTCCATTTGTTTAGAACGAGTATTAATATTTTACCTTTATCAACAATATTTCCGATAGAATAGATCTTTCTTTCTAACTCATACGTCAATTTAACCAGAGTGTTTCCTCCCCCTCGCTTGGGTACTAGGAAGCTCAAACTGTTATCCGAGCTTGTATTGGCTACTGTGATAGTTTTAATAGTTTGATTGGCTATTACTGCAGATACTGTTGACATCTCACAACTGTAGGAAGCTTCATCATACTGAAGGGCTGCACACGAGTCATTCTTTGCACAAGTAGAAGCGCAGATTTTGTATGTCGGGAGTTGTCTTTCCCAATCCGTTTGAAACAACCCTAAATACGTCGCGTTGATGAAATACTTTTCAACTAAAAACAATAAAAAAGAAATTTGGTTATGATTAATTAGGCAATTGGTAATATTAACAAATACTAATCTATTATGATTATCATTTAAAGCAATATAAAAACAAGATCTAAACATATTATTCATAACAGTTTCTACAAATTATAGATCTATCACCAAAAATGATGCTTGAAAATAAGTGCACAGATTTAGGTATAAAAACTTAACTTAACAATGTTACAAAAAATTATTCTCTCAACGATATGCCACCAAATAATTGACTCACGACATGCTCCAAGAGAAGAGCTGGCAACTCCCCAGGTGAATGCCTGTAGTATCAAGACACTAGTCACTATGTTGTATGACATTTCAGTAACTGAGTTTAGTTTAGTGGGTACAAAATCTCCTGCTCATTCTGAGTACAACTGGTAAATGCTTTTAGTGTACGCAGGACAGACGATCACTGTAAATATGTTCATTGTTTATATTTGGCATTAATTATGCATGTATAGTACAACATGCAGGCACTACAACACTATGACATACAGGTAAAAATCAATAGCAATTTGTTACTAGTAAGCTATAAACATGATCTGATATATTGTAATATTCTGTTATCCAAATGGTCTTTGGTTCAATGCAAGAGCATTGTGCCTATATTATAGCAGCGCTGCAACTAGATATAAAAAGTAGTTTCATGATATTTTGTATTATTGCATCCACACACTATAATAACATAACACATAAATATTTGGTTTTAAATCATGACAACAAGAGAACAGCCAAGGTCTACAGGCTTGATCGTTGGCTTAGTGAATGCAAAGTAGTGGGTTCAAACCTTGCCAAAGCCCATTGGTGATGTTAGGTTAAGAGTATCCAGTCATAGTTTTTCCTGTCTCGTATTGGTCATTTCACTTAATTTAGTAAGCACTGAAAATCTTCATTTTTTAGGAATTGTTCAAAATTTAGCTGCCAATGTATTGGATCTCCCATGTTTTTTCTTAGTCTAAATTTAAATCAGCTATAGATAACTAGGAAACACCTTAAGAAATTAAACAAAGTTTAAAAGACCTTGATTATTTAGTTGCATGTATTCTTTAAATTACTTTCATTTTAGAGCAAAATACCTAATATAGAGAGCTAGCAGCTAAATTATGAAAAACAGTTAAAAACAGAAGATTTTGAGTGTGTACTAAATAAATTAAAATGACTCTTATATGATAAGCACATAGTACCAGCTTTTGAACTCAACGTCAGCAAATACTTTAATTTCATGAGGAATTACTTCACTATCGTAACAATGTGCTGTATTTATGAATATAATCAGAGATGTGGTAGAAAACAGTTCATATTTTAGCTTTGCTCTTTAGATAATTGAACCTTCATACTTATCAAACTATGAACTTACTTTATTCATTCAAAAAACTTTATTTTATTTGTGAAAAATGCAAATAGGCTGATGGTCTTTGGGAAGTTCAATATTCCTATTTCTAAACAATAAGACACTTTTCAATTTTCTGGTAACCTTGGATACTGCAAAACATGCATGGTCCATATTACCCGGGTGGTTCATATCACCCAGATTTCCCCTATTAACTGCAGTGGAAGCAGAACATTAAAGTTCTTATCTATTCACTTCTCAAGCTAGCCAAGCATAAACTTATTCCCAGTCAGATTTCATAACAAGCATCTTGACATGAAAGGATTGATTAGCGTTTTACACACGCTTGGTAACCATTGGTTACCAATGCTATTCCACTAACTGGTCATAAAAATTTAAACTTGGCACACTTTAACATCCTGTCTATTAATCCAGTTATTATTAGATTTGTGATATTATATAGCTAACAAGATTAAATTAATGTTCATGATATCATCACATTACTATGATAATAACCTCAAAGCAGTCGAGGGAAAAAAATTGGAAAGTATTCGATGGGGATCTACTGAAATAGCTTTATTTAATAAATAGCAAGATATTATAATGAACATAATAGCAGATGAAATACTGTATTTAGTTACGTAAATTGGCAATGTTGAAAACTTGGTCACTTATGTGTAAAATATTATATACTGTGTGTATAAACATATTATATAATGCATTCAAGACGTTCTATATCATATCATTCGATATGTTAAATGCAACAAATATAATACCATTATAGACAACATAAAACATATTATATTGTATTACATTTAAAAAAATATTATGTATTGTATTTGATATATTATATATACTACGTCTACTAAAAGACCCTTTTCATATCAGACTACAACCTTGCATAAGATTATATAGCATTCATCCGATGTCTTCACTATACCTTTATGTTATATAGAACGTCACATCTCATTAGCGTGCAAATGCACAGTTCCCACGATTTAAACATCAATTATGTGAAGCACGTCTTGCAGCTACTCAATTAATAATGTTTGTAAGAACTTCACATGATTTATAACATATCGAAGCTGCCTTTTAGCATAAATTATGTTCAATTCCTTAAAAATGTCACTAATTACTTTTGTGTGATTAAATTTGAGTGCAGAATCTATAATCAAAGATGCATTTACTTAGAGTTCATCTAAAAATACTTTTCAAATTTGAGACTTATCTAACAGTGTTTGATGTTCAAGTGCATTATTCTTGCGCTATAAAGTTGGATAGCCCAATAGTTATAGAATCATGAAAACATTAACTGCATATATGTTTCTGAAGTTTTGATCAACCTTTGCAATAACTGAAACAACACTCAATTTTATTGAAAATATAAAAATCTATCAAAATATTGTTAGAAAGAAGCAATTGATTTCAGCCAGACATTCTTTAGACCAGAAAAAAAACTTGAAGGTGAAATTGTTAGAGTTTTTATAAGACCATTCTGTTAAGGCCTGGCCACACACTTGTGAGAGTCACACAAAATTTGTGTATATATTGTCGTGAGTTATCTTCACGTTATGATCAGCCACACACTCATCAGACGAAACACAGAATGACTAGTCCATGAATGAGTCTTGCACAAGATACAAACAGCAGAAAATTTCCAGACACAAAAACGTGTTGAAAATGAAAGGATCACTGTTGCTAACGGTGCTTATTGTTAGTTGCTTTTTTTGTTCATCGTCTTCAGTGGGTGCACCCAGCGAACACGATTTCGTATGAATTCTCTCAAACTTGATTATACATTTGTGTTTTCATGTGAATTGATAGACGATTTTGTGTGATTCTCACAAGTGCCTGGCCAGGCCTTTAAACTTCTCCATATTGACAACCTATTGACTGTAAATGGATGCATATCACTGACTCATCCAGTTGCATTCTGTCTACAGCCATGAAGTCAATCAAACCCTAAAAAACTAATTGAGTGACAAATGAAACCGCTGAATTCATGACATCTGCATATACAGTAAATATTTTTCTCTACTAAATGTTTCATAACATTTTCATCTAACCAGTGACTTTCAACTGAGTGGTTTTGAAAGTATCATTAACATTCTAGAAAAAAATAATTACGACTAAAGAAATGCAATGAAGCCTAATAATGATTCATATCCTTGCAACCTTTTATGTTGACCAACTACCGTGAGATGTGGCAATATGCCAGACATATTTCTTTGAGGCAAAGAATGTGTTATGTAGATTACAACTCAAAATATAAGTTAGTCAGTATCCCCACTTGACTGTAAACGTACCCACGCAATGTATATTATATTGTTTACTATACTGTATAGTCTCACTATAATATACTCACTATGTGCTCACTGTATACTCACTACTATACTCACTAAGTATACGTGCTATATACTCACCCTGTACTTAGTATGCGCTTACTGTAAACTGCTACTGTTTACTTAGCCAATAGCTACTGTATACATTATACTTACAGTTACTGTACGCTACAAATACAACTAGTGCATACTATAACTACACCTACTGTATGTCACAAAACAGCTACTGCTATGTCACAGAAATGACTAATTTATGCTTTCATTTATTAATTGTATAATTTGCTAACAGCTGCTATGTGCTAAAATGCAAAAACTTGTTACAAACGTTTATTCTCAGAAATATGTGCTAAAGTTATAACCATATGCACACCATCAAGGTAAAAATCTACTGTTGAAGTTGATTATTCTTGTAGTGCTTATCTCAACCTTAGTAATGACAGGCTCTAATTATGTTTACCTAGATGAAGCTTGCATTAGGTTAAATATTAGTCTCTGCCAAGTTAGATAATAATAGATTGAATTGCCTGCCATTAATCATTCAACCTAATTTTTTGCTATGCTTTAATTATTGTCAATGCATGTAGATATATTTGTGACAGAAATATGAGTTTTTATGTTATACTGCATAATACATGCTTTACTATAATATGCAGCATGGTGCAATGTCATTTATTTATTTATACAGGTTAATGAAATATATTATAATATAATATATGATATAGTACAAATTATATAGCTGGGGAATTATTCCAGATAAAGTTCTCAGCAAGTGAGCAATGGCTATCTCAGTAAGCAAATTATTTACTAAGTTGAGAATTCAAAGTATTGTAATCTGTGAATGTCTATGAGTCATATTCAGTAATGCACTTATGATTCTTGTTCTCATGACTCATAGGTTCTTTGCAGTAGAAACTGAGCATAATACATTTAGTACAATTTCATATATGTATTTAGCACTATGCACCCTACACTATGCGCCATACACTATGTACTATACACTATGTGCTATACACTATATGTACCATACACTATGTACTATACACTATGTACTATACGCTATGTACTATACACTATGTACTAGATACTATACATTATGTACTATACACTATGCACTATACACTATGCACCATAAACAATATACTATACACTATGTACTAGATACTATACACTATGTACTATACAGTATGCACAATACACTATGTACTATGCACTATACACCATACACTATACACCATACACTATGCACCATAAACTATGTACTATACACTATGTACTATACACTATACATCATACACTATGTACTATACACTATACACCCTACACTATGCACTATACGCTATGTACTATACACTATGCACCATACACTATGCACTATAATACACTATACACCATTTACTATGCATCATACAGTATGTACTATACACTTTGTACTATACACTATGTACTATACACTATACACCCTACACTATGTACTATACACTATACACTATGTACTATACACTATGTACTACACACTATACACCCTACACTATGCACTATACACTATGTACTATACACTATGTACTATGCACTGAAAATGAGCTCTGTGTAACTAGAAGTCAAGTGATGTGGAGGTAGCATCTAAAAAACGTTTCAACACCGAAAAGACAGCTAATTTAAACAAAGGGATGAGTCACAATGCATATCAGCATCAGATAACAAACTTGACTGCTGCGTGTTCATCATAGAGGATAATGTGTATATCAAAGTAATGAGCAGATGCCTAGCAATAGTACACAACATTTAGGCTTGACTAGATAATCCGGGGATTAGGACTGAATGATTAGCCAACTGTTTCCTAGTTTAGAATATGCTTTAGAAGATTAACTGTTTGATACCCGGAAACCCATATGTTGAAATTTGCTATAAGGAAAAGCAAATCATAACAAATATAGATTGGCCCACGCATAAATTGAAGCACCAAAAGCACTCACAGCAAATAAAATATACACAAGGAAATAACATATTTTTTGAGCTTTTGCAAATGCTAAAATAAATAATCCAACTGCCTTTGTCAACAAGCTACGACATGTGAAATATTGTCACGTAACGCAATACCTAACTTAACACAATGTCATGTTGTGTCCTGTGACAGTATATCACATGTTAGAATGTAGTGTGATAAAATGTCATGCGACATAATGTCATTAGTGAACCCAGTTTTTATAATTAAATATCAAACCCTATTATTATTTAACAATCTATCAGTATTACTCTTCCAGATGACAGTATGATTAACTTATTACATAACATAATATGTCTACATCATTTTACAATTAGAATAAAGGAACAGTTGTGGTTTCAAGGTTTGAGTGTTTGTCTCAGCAAGCGCAAAGTCATGAGTTCAAACCTCAGTACAGGCCATTATTGATGTCAAAAAAAAACCCAGTCTTGCTTTTGTGCAACATAGGTCGTTAGCCTGCGTGAAAACTTTGTTCTGTTCTTTACCACAGGAATAATGACTATAAACTCACATGAGTTTTATATAAATACTAGAACAAGACCAAATCAAAACTCAATAAAAAGAGTTCTGACACTCTAATAAATCCGGCTTGAAAAGGTCAGCAATTAGGCCACAGAATAAATTAGTTGCCTGAACAATACAACAACAAAAGCAGGCAAACATCATTCTAAGAAAAAGTTTAGTGATGAGTTTACCCAGTGGTCTCCATGGCACACTTGCTGGCAAGCCAGAGGTCTCAGGTTCAATTCCCAGTGGAGGCAAGATTTTGCAAATAGTCCCTAAACATTTAGAATACTCTAACAAACTTATAGCCTCATTCCAAGAAAACCACAGTCAAACAGAGCAACACAACCCTGTCTAAATCACAATTCCATTCAATTAGAATAAAACATAGAAACTGTTTAGTTAAGTTTCAAGTACTACTCAAGTACTACTCAAACATAATCTTCCTTCAACAATGTTACTTGAAAATGGAACTCAGTAACTATAAAAATAATGAGCAAGACACTGCAAATTCTGCATGACCACTACAGTTACTAGAACTTCTAATATATTACATAATTCAGGGGAGACTCAGCCTGAGGCTTGCACACTGTATAGAAAATGAAAAGTGAGAATGTATATCATCACATGTAGTTGGCTGTTAGTTTGCTCACATTCACATTGGAATCTTTAGTAAGCTGTGAGTGTATGTATGAGTGTATGTATGAGGGTATCTATGAGGGTATGTTATATGAGGGTATATATGAGGGTATGTTGAGGGTATGTATGAGGGTATGTATGAGGGTATATATTAGGGTATGTATGAGGGTATGTATGAGGGTATGTATGAGGGTATGTATGAGGGTATGTATGAGGGTATGTATTAGAGTATGTATGAGGGTATGTATGAGGGTATTTATGAGGGTATATATGAGGGTATGTTGAGGGTATGTATGAGGGTATGTATTAGGGTATGTATGAGGGTATGTATGAGGGTATCTATGAGGGTATGTTATATGAGGGTATATATGAGGGTATGTTGAGGGTATGTATGAGGGTATGTATGAGGGTATATATTAGGGTATGTATGAGGGTATGTATGAGGGTATGTATGAGGGTATGTATGAGGGTATGTATGAGGGTATGTATTAGAGTATGTATGAGGGTATGTATGAGGGTATTTATGAGGGTATATATGAGGGTATGTTGAGGGTATGTATGAGGGTATGTATTAGGGTATGTATGAGGGTATGTATGAGGGTATCTATGAGGGTATGTTATATGAGGGTATATATGAGGGTATGTTGAGGGTATGTATGAGGGTATGTTGAGGGTATGTATGAGGGTATGTTATATGAGGGTATATATGAGGGTATGTTATATGAGGGTATGTTGAGGGTATATATGAGGGTATGTTATATGAGGGTATATATGAGGGTATGTTATATGAGGGTATGTATGAGGGTATTTATGAGGGTATTTATGAGGGTATGTTGAGGGTATGTATGAGGGTATGTATTAGGGTATGTATGAGGGTATGTATGAGGGTATGTATGAGGGTATGTATGAGGGTATGTATGAGGGTATGTATGAGGGTATGTATTAGAGTATGTATGAGGGTGTGTATGAGGGTATCTATGAGGGTATGTGTGAGGGTATGTATGAGGGTACGTACCCACATAGTGCAATGCTTAGCACACTGGTTTGCAAGGTAAAAGCGTGTCTTCTGATTTCCAGCGCAGAAAGTTACCCTACAAACTAAATGTCAATCAACTCAGTAGTTATTCAAATATCCAATAGTAACGAGCTTGCTACAGACAACTCTTGAAATTCAAGTGTATAATGAAACTAATCTCTAATTTGATGTCATATTAGCTGACAGCAGCCAAATATTTGTAATTTGTAAAAGTTATGTCAAAGATAATTAAATATTTCGAATATGTAAAAAAAGCCTGATAAGTTTGATTGAAAAATTAATTTGCACAGAGCTATTAATCTTATATTTGCATATAAGATTTGTTTGCTAATTACATAATCAGTTCAGATATTTAGGAAACTTCATGTAAGATGATATGCCATAAGCTGAAGATCACCTATATGAAGTTTCAGATGGTCAATAATATATTATTGCATCTCATATAGCAGTATAAAAGACCAAACAATACAGATGATTATGTAAAAGTGTGATGGGAGCAAAGTATAGACCTATGAGATCGTTTAGTAAGCTTATAACAACAAGTAATGATGAGATAGTTTATTGGGAGCATGTGCTATACATTGATGAATAAAGTTTTTATTATTTGACACTCTTGGTTAGCAATTAGCTGCATGCTAAAGTTATAGTCTTTATGCAAGTTATAGCAAACAAAGGTTGTAAGTACAGGTGAGTTTCAGCAAAAAAAAACACCCATATATGTGTGTGTGTGTGTGTGGTGTGTGTGTGTGTGTGTGTGTAGTTGTGTGTGTGTGTGTGTAGGTGCGTGCGTGCGTGCGTGCGTGCGTGCGTGTGTGCGTGCGTGCGTGCGTGCGTGCGTGTGTGTGTAAGCAATAGTGCTTGAATGGAATTACAGCTGGTGATTTGAAGGGATAGAATTTTAGCACATGTGATTCAAGGCATTGCGGATTAAGGTGAGAAAATGGTATGTATAGGTATATTATGCTGGTTCAATATGATATAGAAGTAAGTAATGTGACGATCAATTTATATAATGAAACTAAAGTGCCTATAAGTAAGCTACTGTTAAGTATTATATTAAGTATTCTATTTTAGTGTAATATACACTATTTCATTTGATATGTAACCATATTCTAATGTGCTATTTCATTATATACTGAGAATCATTAGTGGGGTTCTCTTTCTTCAGTTAACACTTTAAGTTCAGCTGTTGTCACAAAATGGGTTGAACTGACCATTTAACAGGAAACAGTCGGTTGACGAAGGAAACAGCTCATTAGAACTTTGAAATGCTGCTGATAGGCCATGACGCCGTTTCCTCAACTTGACTCAAACTCGGCATGCTTTCCGCAACATTAATCCAGATTATTATAATTTATGGTACTTAGCAAAAGATTAAAAAATATTTTAAGAAAATGCTTTCATCTGTAACGGAATGAGGAGTATAAAAGAGGGCTGTTGGAACATGAAACTTCACATTCATTCGAAAAAGAGAAGAATAAAGTTTGTTCAACAGAAAAGGTAGGAAAAATATTTCACTTTTTTTATCTTATAAACATTCTTATTGAAAGCATTATAACATTTTCCCAACTCGATCTGCAAATTATAATATCAAAATTTTAGAGATCATACATGTATGTAAAATATCTTATCTGAAAATTTATAAAATCATTTCTTAAAATATATTATAAGGTTTCTAACATTATAAGCTCAATAGTAAAATGATATCTAAGCAATGCTGAATACGCATGTGAATTTGCCCAATGATTATGTGTATAACGATTTAATATGATTTCTTAGTTAAACTGATACATATTATTATTTTCTATATAATTATATTGTTGCATATGTATCTTCAGATGAAGCCCTCTATTTTCACACTGTTGGTGCTGGCTCTGTGCATCGCTGTGATTCTCGACCTATCAGATGCACAGCGAAGGAGGAACGGGAGACCTCGTAAGTGAATGACAGAAAACTAATTCAATAACTTAGTATACTCATTTAATGTTATTATAGTTTAGATTATGTTGGGCTTCTGACTAACCACTCAATCTTCTTTAGTAGTCAGTGTTTGGTCCTAAGTCTAGACTCGGCATGCAAAACTGCATCAACTAGCACATGTCATCTTCTAAGATCTTTAGCATCTTTTTAGTAGAAAAATAAATAGTATTAGGTTAAATAGTTATTACTTTTAAGCTAAGCAGTAACGATCACTTTTACATAAAATAGCAGTCAATACTTTAAAGTTTAATAGCAGCCATCACTTTTGAGTTTAACACCAATGAGCTTTTTCAAGTTTTGTAAGAATGTATAGTTTCTAGGTTGACAGCACCGTAAGCATTTCCAAGTTGACTGTGGCAGCGTTTTGTAGGAAGAAGATGTAACAGAATCTCTTTCCCAAATGGCGTTGTGAGAGGCTTCAGAAGAGGTGTACTTAGGTTCCGTTGTGCATCTGGCTTCGTCTTGCAGGGTCGACCTACTAGAAGATGCAGAAGAAATGGCAGTCTGGCAAGACCTCCAATTTGTGTGGCAGGTAAATGGGCCTTTTTTGTTATTTAGAGGTCGTTGCAATGGAGTAAAAATCACACCATTACGCTATATATTCACTAAGTGTATATTAATTCATATATTGATTGATATATTATTATGATATTTATGTAAATGATGAGAAGTTGATGCATGCACTGAAATAAGTTTATATAGGTGTTGGTTATTTGATATGGTATAATATATGTAATATTAAAATACTGATAAGTGAATCTAAGAAAAAAATTACATGGTTATATTGAGATATGTTAGTAGCACTATATGATTATACACATTCATAAATATGAATATATTTTATTGAAATATATTTTCTATAAAATTAAATAACAATAATGAAATAAACAGGTCTCACAACTTGCCAAGCTCACATATACTGACATACTTTTTTTCAATAAAACCTTGATGATTATCTATATTATTTAGGAACTACAAGCGCACCTGGATCCACCTCTCCTTGTGGCACTCCACCAAATGCTCTGAATGACCTCCAACCACCAACTGTCTCCGCAGACGGCCTTTCAGCTACCTACACCTGTCAGCCCGGATTCGTGATATCAACAAACACGGCTACTACTCAGATTGTTATTCAGTGTAACACTCTCCTCAGGTCCTGGAGCTCTACACCCCAGTGTGTCCGTGAGTTATATAACTTCTTAGTCTATACTCTTAGCCTCTACGCCCCAGTGTGTCCGTGAGTTATATAACTTCTTAGAGGTTTTTTTGTTTGAAATTGTAGCCTTATCAACAATACATATAAAATCATTTAAGAGGAGTTGTTTCCCTGACTACATATGTGTTGTCTTTGATTTGAAGGTACTTGCCCGGTCCCACCAAACATCAATAATGCTGGGGTACCGGTAACTAGTAACAACGGTCTTTCAGCCACCTACACCTGCAACGCAAACTACCGAATTGGTGTGTCCATCCAGATGTCCTCAACTGTCCAGTGTACAGCCGGCACTTGGCCTGTAGTCGCCTGTAACCGTAAGTGAAATTCTATTCTATTCGACCTATATAAAGCTTACAGCAAAACGTTAGCTTTATATTGATTTGTTGAAGCTTCTTGAGGCTGCATCTTTTGACTGCTATTTTCAATCACAAAAATATGAAAAAGATGAAATTTTTAATCTAACGTAGTTTGTTGTATTTATAGCTCATTATAGAATTTTGGTTCAATCAAATCTAAATAGAGACAATCAATCCTATTCATCAATTCACTTTGATTATATGACTGCATTGTCCCCAATACCTTTTTTATTTTGCAAATAACTTTTTGAAGCATCATGGTTCAGTCTCCAAAAATACAACTATATTCAACTATTCAAGCCATTTTATATGTATAAATATCTTTCTAGTTCTGCAAATTATCATAAGCTGTGGCCTCAATAAATTGCAATACTAGTACCGTAAAGTTAACCACAGTCTACTAAATTATAATACTATTGTATTCCTAGTTCTGAAGGTTATCTTCTTAAAGTAATTATATCCTTATTGAGTATTATCTTCTCATCACTTATTCAGTGTTACACTTTCTCTACAATTACATTATGCTGTATGTTATATACATTTTTGTAATTGTCTTCTCTTCGCTGATTTGTGATTGGCATTTTAATGATAATATAGAATTGCCTCCTCTACAAAAACATGTATCTACCTTTTCCACAGTAGTATGTAACTGTCTTCTACAAAAAAGTTTGAAATTTTTTCTCAGTACTTGTTTGTAATTTTCTGTTTCACAAAATTTGTAGAATTTTCCTTTTTAAAAACAATGGGCGATTTTCTCTGTGTACCTTATTATGTGATTATCTGCTCTACGTTGACGTCTACCTGAGTTCTCTATATAAATTTGAAGTTGTCTCCTCAGTAGTAATTTTCATATTTTACAGCATTTATCTGCCCAGCGCCTCCTGCAGTAACAAACTCCAACCCCGCTGTTATCTCTTATCCTGTGGCCAGTTACAGCTGTATGGCAGGTTTTGCTCTACAAGCTGGAACCCCCTCCATGATAACCTGCACAATGGGCAACTGGCCAGTTAGCCCTCTGCCGGTATGCATAGCTGTCGGGAAGTAAACCTCGAACTTACCTCTCGATACTCTCTCTCTGTTTAACATGTTTGACAAAGCTGACAGTGTCAGTGCTTCTTCTCAATCCTCCCTTGTTTGTTCAACTCTTTTTCTGTTATAATATATTATAAATGTTGGATTTGTTTCAATTGCGTGTTGACTTCTGGAATAGAAACATACAATTTATATTATTATGATAGAACTTTTTGTTAAAGTTTCTTGATGTGTTTTTCAGTGTCAATTTTTTTAACACACATATTTTATTTAATGATTATCACTTTTGTTAAAAAGCAAGAGTTTTGTATGATAAATAAAGAAGTAGTTTCATTGAGTACTACGTTATATTTACATCATTTCCAGTCTAGTCATATATAGCACAATAATCATACAACATTTATCACATGTTACATAATAACATATATTCATATTATAGTATACTACATAATAACATATACTCATATTCATATTCATATTCATATTACATGATAACATATATATTTATACAGTATACTACATAATGACATATATATTGATACAGTATACTACATATAATAACATACTACAATTATCAATATACATAATAATATGCTACACTCTTCATACTACATAATATACTACACTTCATACACTATACATTATATTATACTACACTCTATATACTACATTACATACTACACTTCATATACTACATAATATACTACACTCCCTATATTTCGTAATATATACTACACTCTATATATATTACATAATATACTACACTCCAAATACTATGCATAATATACTATATACTCCATATATTACATGATGTACTATACAGGGTATTTATGGCCCTGTAAGATTGTCACATGATAGCTTGAGGTTGTGGTTGGCCATGCTTTAGTTTGGCAGTGTTGTCCCACTGCAACACAATGTTTTTGTGTAGCAGTGAGAAAGGTCTTTAGAAGATTTAAAACCCTAACTATCAAGATTATCTTTTATTATATTATTAAACTTATTTTTGTTGAAAAAAACAATTGTGTCTTTTTAAAGTCGCCATCCTTGTGAGATCTCCGATATAGCCAGATTCATTTTATGAAAGGCTATGAACATTTTTTATTGTGACACAGAAGTAATTAAGTCTATAATTGCTCTTCCTAATATACCAAGCTGCCGGTATTGGGGTTGGGGTTTTTGACAATATGCCGATGTCAATTGGATATCACTTTAATCAAACTTAAAGCCTTTTCCTATATCTACACAGTTAAACTATTCATTATTTTATTGCAAGTTTTCTCATAACTTCAACAAATTCACTTCTTAGGATTAAACAATAGAAGATGTCCTATTTTGTCTGTTATAAAAATTGTCTGCAGTTGGAGGATTTTGCTTTAAAGATCTTTCCAAAAGTACAATTGAAAAACAATACTTATTTGATGCTTCGAATCCAAAGCTTTCACTAGGTTTTTGTTTATATGCATGCTTATTAGATAGCATTTTTGGGGCTGTAATTCTGTACATCAATAGTTGATGTAAAATTAGTTTCAGTTTATGAATGTTGTGTAATGTTTAGAAATTGATTAGTATGTAGATTAGCATACTTACTCATTATAAAATATAGTGTGCAGCTGTATTAATGAAGCATTGCGTAATGCAATAGACATGCTTAGATAAATCTACAACTGAGCTATTATATATAGTGGTTGATCCACACTTATTGACATAAGAATGACATTGGGTAAATGCTAAAGATTTTTTAGTAAAAAACCATTTTAGAGAGCTAAGATGGAGCGGGCAAATATTCTACTTTGGTTAACTAGGGTTCTGACCGCTTGGGTGGGGGGAGGGGGTGACGTTTTTCAGCTTTCACTTTACCAATAATATAAAACTTTTACAAATTATAGGTCACTTTTATTGCCTGCTGTTTTTAGCTGCTACACACTGCACAGCATAATCACTGGGATGGCTTGAATTTTGTAGTTTTTAAATTAGGTCATAAACTAGAAAACTTGTGGTCATAGCAATTGCTACTGTCGCAGTTGTATATTATGAAAAGTAGTACAATTTCTAAAATAGGTTTTCGCTGATAAAAACATCTACATAACAAAGAACTTAGTTTTCTGCACTCAATTATAATTATACTCTGATGTATTTTATATCTGAAATAAGTTAATGTTGATATGAATAAACAGATAAATACATTACTGAGGTCGTAATTTCCTCATGTCAAAAGGTTTTAGCTCAGATGGTAAATAGCTAGAAAGGATGTGTGTGCATAAGGCAGCAACATAACAATGTCTAGTTTACACAAAAATATATAAATTAGTCAGCGACAACCTGCAATTTTCTAAAAGTCAATAACCTGTATGAGGTTTTACTAAATCTTACCACTGTCTGTTTTGTATCCCTGCTTATAACATTCTTAGCACTTAGAAACGTAATCTAAGCTATTATTTACTTATCTCTTGAAATCGCTGCGACTAAGTGACTTATTTGATTTATTACTTAGTGTTTTGAGCATCTTTGCATAAAACTAAGTATAACAATGATAGCTCCATTTTGTGCTGTTGATCTGGTGTGTAACAGTGCAGCCATTTAATGGGCTTGTCACACAAAAACAAAGCTAGACAATCACTGGCTGATGCATAACCCAAACAAAAATTATGTAGCAATTTTGAGTAGTCTTTAAATGTATTTGTGACAAAAACAAAAACAATATGTCTGCCAGAAGCTCAGAGAAATTTTAGTTTGAAAATTGCTCACTGCTTATAGTAATTCGTGTTATTGAAAATTTTAGTGAAACATTTTTTGTGAAAAAGGATATCATTTTTAGATATTGTCATTTTTTTGCTAAAAGAAAAATGAAAAGTCTATTTTTAGCAAAATTTTCAAATTATAAATGTCAAATTTTTAGTTCTGCTTATGGAATTTAAAGTAATGTCACAAAACTATGGCAGCAGTGTGACAAGTTCGAGAAGTTTGTTAGTCAGAAGTTTATAGACAAGTAGAATACAGCTCGCTAAGCCAGTCGAGAGTAAATAGAGTTGTGAATATAAGTGGACATTATTTCTCCAGCAAAATAAACACAGATCAACTTATGAAAAAGAACTGCACTTTTACAAGTCAAGCATCTGCTACCATACAGTCTAAAAGGCAGGTGATTAATATATCTTGTCTGTCATTCATAGTTCTTAAGTAGGCTGTGAGTAGATTAGTGTGATATTGGTAAAACATTTAACAGGATCTAATGTACTTCAATTGATGATTAACAAGATGACTCTGTACAGGCCCAATTATAATTTCAATAAATTATGCACCCATGATCAAAACGTAAAAGAAGCCTTATAGTAATGTGTACCCATTTATTACTTGTTAAAACAACTAATAGTTTAGTATAGGCAATACATGTTGTTACATATATGCATTGATTATTATATATATGGAGGGTTTACAATGATTCCTTTGATGTGTCAACTTCTTTCAGCGTTATAATGTAATAGTCAGCCTAATCTATTTTATATAAAACAAAAATAGCCCAATTTCTATGTTTTTAAATAAATCATTAGCTAATTTGTTTTGAAAAACAAATATAAAAGCAAAAAAACATAACAATAACGAAAAAAGAATTAAAAGTATCAAAGATTGTTTTTAGCTTTCCGTTCTTTGTTATATGTTGTGTTTCATTAGAGTGAAGAAGTAATACACTCAGTATATCTGTTATATGCTTACACAGGCTTAGAGTCACTACAATCTCTGTGCGAAGTACATTTCAGTGAAGGACTTATTGTTCATTATATGTGGCACACGGGGTTATTTATGACTCGATGCTTTTTCCAACATCAGGAATGGCCGTCACTGGGGATTGAGCCTATGACTTTCTTTTCTACAAGACCAAGAACAAAGCTGCTCTATTAGAGTAAGGATGTAATAATTGAGATAAATGTTATTGCTGTCCAAATAGCGGTATTGCTATTTGACTGTTTGCTAGACGGTTTTGACCATACTTGATATATATTATTGTATATGTATAACTCAATAACTTTTAGCCACGTAATTTTGAAACAATTCAATAAGAAAGCTATGGGTAGGCTTTTTAACCACTCATTAATTAGCTTTGCGGACTTTATTTTCGAAAAAAAAATTTCTGTTTATTATTAAATCTAAAAAATGTTTATCTAGGTTATTATTTTAATTCATACATTGCATATTCTATTATTTAATAATATGGTAATTTTATTGAGAAAGTAGAAAATGTGGTGTGACATCTGAAAAGGTGAACTAATCAAGTTCTTTAATTATGAAAACTTAGTTTTTAATTGACAATAAACAGGTCAACGACTTTTAATTCTTAACCTAATCCGATGGAAGAGTGATTATAGTGTTGGAGTAAGGTGGCGTTTTAATTATTATCATCAGAAGTTTAGTTTAAGCTGCACCTATAATATTATATAAGCAAGCAGTACTGCAGATTAGTTGAAGCATTGAGTAAAATAGAAGAGAAGTTGAACGCAGTTAGGATCACATGCAGTTAAGACATGTATACCTTGCTTTGTTTTGGGAGAATATACATATATATACATATACATACATATATATACATATACTATATACATATGTGCGTGTGTGCGTCTCTGCGTGTGTTCGTGTGTTCGTGTGTGCGTGTGTGCGTGTGTGCGTGTGTGTGCGTGTGTGTGCGTGTGTGCGTGTGTGTGTGTGTGTGTGTGTGCGTGTGCGTGTGTGTGTGTGCGTGTGTGTGTGTGTTTGTGTGTGTGTGTGTGTGTGTGTGTGTGTGTGTGTGTGTGTGGCTGTGTGGGTGTGTGTTTGGGTGTGCATGTGTGTGTGCGTGTGTGTTTGCGTGTGCGTGTGTGTTTGCGTGTGCGTGTGTGTGTTTTTGTGTGTGCGTGTGTGTGTGCGTTTGTGGCAACAAGTTCATGTGTACTCAAGCTTCATTCACATAAATTATAGCTGGGTGCATATAACATTGAAATGGTAATTTTTCTTTCATGCAGGTCACCTTAGTAATCATCAGGTGAAGTAAAAGAAATGCTGACAAATGAGTCAACATCATAACACTAATATACTCAAAGCCAGCTTAGGAAAAATAAGTGACAGATGCCTTATATTGATCACCTGCATGGTAGACTGCATGGTAGCTTTCCAATAGGTAAACCAGATTAAAGAACTTTACAATGCGCATTTACAGCTCCTTTGAAAATAATTTCTTCTGCTGATTAAATGACGAAAGTAACACTACTAGACTAATAAATCTGTTACTTGACAAGAGGTAAGAATTATTTGAAAAGATTTTTATATTAGGTTTCATGAAGTTTGCAATAATGATGAGCATAGTGGCTCTATAATGTGATGATCAGCACAGCTGCTTACAAACCTGAGGCCTTGCATTCAGATCGCAGTATCTGGTGGCAATTATCTTTTACCATCCTGCAGATTTATTCAATTGCAGTCATCTTTATTATATGTAATTAAGTTGACAGAAGCAGTAATGTTATATTGTAGTTGTCAAAATGTATATTTTAATGAAATGTATAATATCTTTCTTGCATCTAACTCAAATCTAAATCTGAAAAGATTTGTTAATAAATAAAAAACAGTATCATTGTCATGATTTTAAAATTTTTCAAAAAGACTTAAACCAAAGCACTTATAGCTCTATGAAGAAGTCCAAGTCATACCAATTTACAGTTGTCAACGGAAATTACTAGCTGTTGCTGAATAAAAATCTTTCAGCATTGTCTGGGTAGAAATTATTTATTTATTTAACTTCAATGTCGATAACTGTTTTTTTAATTTAACTATTACACCAAACTCATTGTTTCAGCTTTCATGAATATTTGTCTACAATTAAGAGTTTGACCAAGTAAAACTGAAAATAGTTGGACCTTTGTATCATTCATAGCCATGAGTTTAGTCAGTAGCTCTAGTGCATGTTATATAATATGTGGGTTTCCAATCAAGAGCTCAGTGGTTCAAATCTCAAGCAATAGAAGCAAAGCTTTACATTATTCATTTAAATGTTTTGCTATAAGTTGGTTTAACAATTATCTTTTGACACAAAAAATAAAAATGTGTAAATATTAAGTTTTCTTTGAAGAGGATTCACTATAAAACTTTTTATCAACACTAACTATGGAAAAAAAGTTCAAACTAAACTTTGTCTATGCTTCTTGCAAGCAGACCCCTTTGTTTTATGTTACAATATATAGTTAGGGAAAACTGGTTAATCCCACATAGATGTTACTTTGTATTTGTTTTGCATCACTGAGTGATTGTTCAGTTTTTTTTGTATGTCAAGTAATTTGCATGGCTGCATTGTTGGTTATTGTTTTTAAATTGCTTTAGAGAATGATCATAGTTTTCAACTGTCAGCGGACAAACTACCTTGGCTTTAGGTTCGAACACTAACTGTTATTGCCTAATGCATCTAATTACATCTATATTGAATGATGAGTCCATTCACTTAAAGTTGCTCTTCAACATGAATTCGGAACCTTTTTATTTGAGTCTTTTAGGCTGTGTACTCTTCCTACTTGATGTGCCTATAGTTCTTATATATTATTTAATTTCCCTTGCACACACATATATATGCTATTTTATGTACCCACTGCTGCAATTACATTAATGCTGATCACACAGCTCGCTGTTGTACTATATTGGAAGTTTACACTTTGATGTAATACAGTACATTACATAATAACATATATGCATATAGCATACGACGTAATAACGTATATTAATACAGTATATTACATAATGATGCATATATTCATATAGTATACTACATATATTCATATAGTAAATAACATAATAACATATATTCATATAGTATATTACATAATTACTTATATAATTATATAGTATACTACATAATAACATACTACAGTTCTCAATATACTACATAATATACTTTACTCAATATACTACATAATATACTACACTCTATATACTACATAATATACTACACTCTATATACTACATAATATACTACACTCTATATATTACATAATATACTATACTCTATATACTACATAATATACTTTACTCTATATACTACATAATATAATACACTCTATATATTACATAATATACTATACTCTATATACTACATAATATGCTATACTCAATATATTACATAATATACTATACTCTATATACTATATAATATACTACACTCTATATATACTACATAGTATACTACACTCTATATATTACATAATATATACTACCCTCTAAATACTACATAATATACTACACACTATATATACTACATAGTATACTACACTCTATATATACTACATAGTATACTACACTCTATATACCACATAATATACTACACTCTATATACTACATGATATACCACACTCTATATACTACATAGTATACTACACTCTATATACTACATAATATACTACACTCAATATACAACATAATATACTACACTCTATATACTACATAATTTACTACACTCTATATACTACATAGTATACTACACTCTATATACTACATAATATACTACACTCTATATACTACATAATATACTACACTCAATATACCACATAATATACTACACTCTATATATTACATAATATACTATACTCTATATACTACATAATATACTTTACTCTATATACTACATAATATAATACACTCTATATATTACATAATATACTATACTCTATATACTATATAATATACTACACTCTATATACTACATAATATACTGCACTCTATATATTACATAATATACTATACTCTATATACTACATAATATACTACACTCTATATATACTACATAGTATACTACACTCTATATATTACATAATATATACTACCCTCTATATACTACATAATATACTACACTCTATATACTACATGATATACCACACTCTATATACTACATAATATACTATACTCTATAAACTACATAATATACTATACTCAATACATTACATAATACACTATACTCTATATACTATATAATATACTACACTCTATATACTACATAATATACTATACTCTATATACTACATATTATATTACACTCAGTATATTACATAATATACTACACTCTATATACTACATAATATACTACACTCTATATACTACATAATATAATACACTCTATATACTACATAATATACTATACTCAATATATTACATAATATACTATACTCTATATACTATATAATATACTACACTCTATATACTACATAATATACTACACTCTATATATTACATAATATACTATACTCTATATACTACATAATATACTACACTCTATATACTACATATTATAATACACTCCATATATTACACTATGTACTACACACAGTATTCATGTCCCTGTGAGATTGTCACATGATCTACTTAAATAGTCTGAGGTTCTTGTTGACCATGTTTTAGTTGGGAGAGCTATTATAGCGTCTCACTGCAACTCAATGTCTTTGTGTAGCAGTAAGGAAGATATCATCTATTCATAAGATTTTAAGTCATTAACTATAAAGATTAACTTTTATTATAATATTATTAAACTTGTTTTCAATTGCAGAAAAAAATAATTGTGCTTTTTAAAGTCACCATCCCTGTGAGATCCCTGATAGCCAGATTTATTTTATGAAAGGCTATAAATGTTTTTCTTGTTACACAGAAGCAATTATGTTCAATTGCTTTTCCTATAATACTAAGTTGCTGGTACTGGAATTCAAATTTTTGACAATATACTGATGTCAATTGGATACCATTTTAATCAAACTCGAATCCTCTTTCTATATCTACACAATTGAACTAACCATTACTATACTAAAGTTTTCTCATTGCTTCTACAAATTCACTCCTCATGATAAAACAATGAACGGTGTCTAAGAATTGTCTGGTAGAGGACTTTGCTTTAAATAACTTTTCAAAAGTGCAATAGAAAATATATAGTTAGTTTATAATGTTTCGTGTTCAAAACCTTTACTGAGTTTTTGTTTATATTCATGCTTATTAGAGAGCATTATTAGAGCTATAATTGCATGAATTAATATAATCGGTGTAAAATTAATCTCAGTCTATAAATTTTACAACTATACATTTTGTGTAGTGTTCAGAAAATGCTGAGTATGTAGAGTAACAGACTTACACGTTGTAAAATATAGTATGATGATGTATTGATGAAGCAATTCGCAATACAATAAACTCAAGCAAGTTTATTATAGTTACTATCCCTGTGAGAATCCCCTGTTGGAAAGGGTTTTTATTAGAACGAGCTAAGGACTTGTTTAAATGAGACACATGAGCAATTATGACTTGATGCTCTTTCTAACATCACCAATGGCCTTTGTCGGGGTTCGAACCCATGACTAAGGGTTCACAAAGCAAACGCTTTAACCCCTAGACCATGGCTGCTCCCTTCGCAGTACAATAAACATGGGTAGATAAATCTACATCTTTGCTATATGTAGTTGTTACCACACACTTATTGACATAAGAATGACATTTGGTAAACCACCTCTGGAGAGCTATGATGGAACTAGCTTAAACTATACTTTGGTCAATTAAACATTTTTCACAAAATAATCATGCCGCGTATCTATAAAGGGTATGATTCAATCAAAATATAAAAGTGTTGTAGTACTGAGTTGACCTAGTTATATATAGCCCCTGTGGTGTAACTGCAGTTAGAGCAGCCGATTGCAGTTTTTCAAATATTCTGCAAATCTAAAATATGAACATGATAGATATTTTTCTTGTATAATTTTTCAGGGAAATGATGTTTTTTAATTCAGACATTGTTGAATAAAAATAATGTAGGCGTTAAAGGATAGGACAACTTAAAAACTGCAGAGGAAAATATTTTCATAGAGGCATTGCTTTTTTATCTGTTTTACTGAGACAAATCTGCTGCTTACAGGCCACCCTTTTAGTAATCAGCAACTAGAGTTTTAGACCAGACTCTCACTGGACTAACTGCTTAAAACTTCGTTTACTAAAGAATTTCCTGAAGCCAAGTAAACCAGTGTCTTGCTTTCTTGAACCGGGCTTTTAGCCTTCTGGTCTAAGGTTTTTAGTAGCGTTGCTAGCCTATTAGTTGACTAGAGCAGCCGTTTAGCTTTTTGGACCAAAAGCTAACTAATCTGAACCAGCTCACCAAGCCTTGCACACAGCCACTATGCCAAATAATGTTTATAAAACACCAATAACACGTCAAATGTAGAGATATGAAAATAATATGAAGATAATCACGCGATTCCTTTTGAGTACATAAATTGAGATTAAAGATGTCACTGATTTTTTATTTTCAACATAAACCACTCAAAGAGTTATTAAAGCCTCAGAGCCATGGTAATAATTTTACTATCATCAAAGGCTTAGTTTCAAAAATGTAAAGTAGTGCCTTTTAGACGGTTTAAAAGATTTTATATAAAAGACTGGAAGTTGAACAGAATCATGACCATATCTGTTGATCTTTTGTACTGGTAGGTCTCATGTTCTGATTGCCTTAGAAATTTACTGTTTTTCTCTTCTCTATTTTTGTGCCATGCATAGTGTAACGTAATAATTTTTGAAATTCGATAATTCATTGTTATACTCTAAAAAACATATATATATATATATATATATATATATATATATATATATATATATATATATATATATATATATATATATATATATATATATATATATATATATATATATATGTATATATATATATATATATATATATTTATTTAGTTGTACTTGTTTTTATTGTAATAAGTTAGGGCAACAAATTCTATACATTAGCTGCTCAAGTTAAAATATATCTAAAGATTAAAATTGATGAGCGTGTACTAAATCAAGGGAAAAGACTCATATGCAGGTTACATACAGTCTGTGAACAAGCTCGTATATTTACTTTTACAACTATTTCTTGATAGAATAAAAAGATTTAAACTATATTCCAAGCAATGAAAACCATCCTGCTTACCATTTTGGTGGCCGTGCTGTGCCTTACATTATTTATTGACTTGGCCACATCTCGCCCCAGTGGTAAGTTAAAATATTTCTTTCTGTATAAAGATGCATATAATATTAGTTATTATGCGTAACAAAGTGTAGTGTTTTTGATTATATAGATTGTAATTAAAATACCATCATATGGGTATTAAAACTAGATAACTATGTTATTGCTGGTCTAGAGATATTACAATAATCTCTGTATCAAACACACTAGATCTGGATAGTATAGGATAAGCCTTTAAAGCACATTAGTGATGTTATAGAAAAAATATCCAGCCATAGTGGCTCCTGTGTTACATATCAATAAGTCCTTATATAGCCAGCTTCCATAGGGGTGCTCACAGAGGTAGTGACTATACTCTTGCATCACTTCTTTGTGCAATTCATAATATTAAGACAAAACCCTGAATCTAGATATTGTACTAGGTTTGGATGATATACCAGCAGGAAATGTTTAGTTGTTTTAAAGCGATTTCTACATCATGAAATTAATAAAATCTCTTAATATAACTACTCTTTACCCTAACAACATGTAAAACATATTTTCAGTTTGTCAATCTATACTGTACTTCTAAGTGAATGTAGCTCAGAAAAGGTGTTATTTAAACAAAAAATAACTTTTTTTAAAATAAATAATAATTTATAATAATTCAGCAAAGTTTTTCTTGTTATGTATTTTTTAATTTCAAATCTGGAAAGATTCGCTGTTTAAACGCCTGAAAGAAAAGACATTATTAATTGTAAATTTGTCTAGGCTAGGCCAAATACCAAATTAGGGTAATAAATATAAAGAGATAATAAAAAATTAGGCTCACAAAGTTAATTATATAGATGTTATCACAGCCATTTAACGAAACTTATATTTTATGCCATTATCATGAAGCTCAAGATAACTCCTTTATGTTGTGTTCTTAGAATGTAGAAGAGGAGAATGTAGATACGGAGCATTACATGGAAGAAGAGTTCCATATAACAATAGATCAAATATGCTTGAAAGAAGGAGGCCTAAGGAACATAGGCATGGCAGTGGTGGGCGAGACCGTATTGGGCTAGGCAGTGGTGGGCGAGACAGTAGTGGGTGGAGCACTAGTGAGACCGGAGTTATTATCAAAACGTAAAGAAAGAAAAAAGAAACTAATTTGATGCTGTGTAGCAATAATGTAATGAAGTCAGACAACGCAAGTTCCGTTTTTTCAATTGATTCTTATGTATGTTATGATTGAAATTTGAAAAAAAAAAATATAAAAAATTAAGTAATAAAACCCGAAGTTTTGTGTTATTCACCAATAGGCAGCATATTGCTTCTTTTCTCTTTTGCCCATCAGGAGTAATTTAGAGGGTTCGTGCAGCATTACACGCAGTACTTGTCTATTTTTACAAGTTGTTACATGACTAATATAGTTATAATCTTTTTGAAGTTTAACACTGCAGATTTATATATTTGTTGTCTTTCTTGTACTTGTCAACAAGCCAAGCTATTTTTACAGATGTCTGCAAATACTTTTAGCCGTTTAAACCAGACTCGAGTACTGTCAAGACTTTATCCCTACAGCTATGTAACTATCAACCTTCAATTATATTCACAAAACAAGCTCCATAGTTCAAAAAGATGTCATTTGTGCTTGAATTGATGCATAGAGTTTTAATTACGTATATCAAAATAATTAGTGTGGGTTATAAGTCTGGGCAGGTGACACATTTACATGGTACCAAGCATTCTGATGAAACATTATTCATGTCACAATATTATACCTGTTGACAGGTGACAACTATCAGCTACAATACATATGCATATGTATACGTCAAAATAATGAGGTAGAGTTATTCAAGTGTGACTCAATAAATATTAAAGAGAATTGTTCAATAAGTAGCAAATAGTGCTTCATATTAAAGTCTAATTTGATAGATTTTATTGCATCTAAATAAAATATTATACACTAGATTGTAATAAATATAACACCTATAAACTGTGTGTAATTGATGTTTACTTGATGCGATGATGTTAACTGCATTACATGTTGGGAAAGCCTTTTAAACCTCAAGTGCGTGCAAGTGCATGCAAGTGTGCGTGCATGCGTGCATGCGTGCGTGCGTGCATGCGTGCGTGCGTGCGTGCGTGCGTGCGTGCGTGCGTGCGTGCGTGCGTGCGTGCGTGCGTGCGTGCGTGTGTGTGTGTGCCTGTGTGTAGAAACAAGTCCATGTGTACTCAGGCTTCATTCACATAAATTCTAGTTTGGCGAATTAGTGAGATAGTTTTTCTCTCAAACCGTTCATCTTAGTAATCATCAGGTGAAGTAAATTAGTAACTGGCAAATACTTTAACATTATAACCCTAATCAATTCAAAGCTGACTTAAGCAAGATAAGTGACAGATAACTTACAATATTACCTGCTTCAGTAGTTTTCCAATAGTTGAACCAGATTAAAGCACTTTATAATGTGCCCTTACAATGTTTTGGAAAACAACTTCTTCTGCTGCTTAAATGACAGAACTAGCACTACTTGAATGATAGGCCTGCTACATGAGAAGAGGTTAAAATTAATCGAAAATATTTTTATATTAGCGCTCATGAAGTTTGAAGTGAAAATGAGCATAATGAGGCTGTGGTGTGATGATCGGCACACCTGCTTACAAACCTGAGGCCTTGCATTCAGATCGCAGTATCTGGTGGCAATTATCTTTTACTGTCCTGCAGATTCATTCAATTGCAGTCATCTTTATCATATGCAAATTGATAAAAGCAATAATGTTATAAATTAAATAAGGCACTTAATCTTAGCAATTTAGAGAGATAAGTGAATATTAATAGTTTGGATTATAATATTATACATCTTAATGATAAGAAGGTCATAAGTAAAGTAATAAACTAGGTCGGGCACAGTGTTTGGTATTTTAACCTTTGGCAAATTACAGTTTACTGACTATATACAATTTAGATATTTTTGTGTATAATATCTTTTTCCATGTAGCTGCCTTTTGTATTCACAATCTTTCTAACATATCTTGCTATTCGGTGTCTACACCAACACTATTTTTATTACTGTTTACCCCAACAATTGAATAATAACTCCAGCAATATATCTAGCTGTTTGTTTATGTTAACATTAGTATTTCAGATATGACTTCCAACTGGATGAAACTAAAAATATAAGTACAACCAATTAATAGGTTCAACGTTATAGCAGTTTTTATCAGCTATTGCTTAAAGTTATTTTGCTTCTGCTATTTGCAAGTTTACTCAGCAACAATAAATTCTTTTAACTACTGGGTAAGGACTAGGCATCTTCAAAGAGCTAAAAACGTTTAATGGTTTAAACTTCTTTAACTAACTTCCTTTGTATATATATATATATATATATATATATATATATATATATATATATATATATATATATATATATATATATATATATATATTTCTATACTTTTTTCTCCAGTTACATCTTGTTTCCTGTGGTAATAGAGAAAATATGAATTAAAATAATAAAACCACATCTGCAGGAACTTGATTTTTAGCCTTAAAATGCATTAAGTAGAGAATCAAAACTTGCTCAGCCATGAAACCTCATGAAAAATTACACTAGGTACCACAACCATCATGTGCTCATGTTATTTATTATAAAACCCGAGTCTGTGTATCACATTTCCCAAACTAAGATGGTTTAAAAATTGCTAGCATGAATTCTAGTCTATTATGTATTAAGGTAATCCAGAATAAAATTGAGTGGTACAAAATCTACTAGAATGGTCTAGAATCTGGCATGGAGTGGTCCAGTACTTCATAGAGTGATATATTATTTTATATAGTGTCCTTTAGGGTCCTATAGAGTGATGCGAGGTTTGACTGGGCAAATCTAATTCAATATCCTAGTTCAAAATATCGTAGAGATACCAAGAGAAATTTCAAAAAGTAGCCTAGGATCTGTTAAGCTGATTTATCGGCATCTTGGACCAAGATGAGTAGACTGGTACAAATACTAACTAGATAGATAAAGCCAGAAAAAATACAATATTTTTGCAAACTATTTATATGATAGCCTATACCACAGTTTTAGACTGTCTACTTATATTTACCCCCCCCCCCACCCCCCCCATTGTGGTTAATTCACTGATGTTGCAAATATTGGAAACCATTGCTAATATTAATGCAAAAACGATTCCAGTATGCAGAATATGTAAGAGATGTTTGTATATACCCTTTTGCTAAACAGTTATTTCCCCCAAAACCTTTGCTTCAAAACACATCTATAGTGAAATAGTGGTTATCTGCCTTTGTTTGTGCTGTTGCCCAAAACTCTATAGGGCACCAAGGAGCTATTTTTAATAAATAAAAATAATCTTATTTTTATTCATAAATTTATGAATATTATTATTGGGCAGAAAAGTTATAAAATATTTTTTCTATAAAATGCTTTTCTCTTAAGAAAAATATTTCGTTATCTATTCATGGTATATTACAAGCCACAGAGTCAAAAAACATTCAAATAAGCAAACAAAACAATAAAACAAAGGGTAAAGGTAAAAACGATTAAAACTTAGCCACATTATCTGCTTCACCAAATTTAAAAGGTTTTAACAAAATACTAATCCAGTGATCAGCGTTCAAGTTTTTTGTTCATAATGTTATACGATTTTTAGAATTAAAAATATATTGAATATAAATGCAAATATTGAAATGCAGCATGAAATTCTTCTATAACTATATAGCCTATAATGTGCCCAAAAAACATGAAAATATAGAGCAAACATTTTTGTGACACTCTTGCTTACCCAAATTTTAGTGATCAATTGTGGTGTCGTGCTAAAATGGGTGTTGCACGAATTTTTACTCCGCCTTTTGAAAAGGCAACCAGTGCTTTGCTAGATTGACATATTATACTACACTCTATATACTACATAATATACTTCACTCTATATACTACATATTATGATACACTCTATATATTATATAATATAATACACTCTATATACTACATAATATATACTACACTCTATATATTACATAGTATACTACACTCAATATACCGAATATACCACATGATATACTACACTCTATATACTACATATTATACTACACTCTATATATTACATAATATACTACACTCTATATACTACATAATATACTACACTCTATATACTACATAATATATACTACACTCTATATACTACATATAATACTACAC
Organism: Bugula neritina; assembly: GCA_964035545.1. Taxonomy (NCBI): domain Eukaryota; kingdom Metazoa; phylum Bryozoa; class Gymnolaemata; order Cheilostomatida; family Bugulidae; genus Bugula; species Bugula neritina. The sequence goes on along the minus strand of OZ037772.1, from coordinate 4,727,254 downwards.
TATATACCACATAATATAATACACTCTATATACTATATAATATACTACACTCAATATATTGCATAATATAATACACTCAATATATTACATAATATACTATACATGGTATCCATGGCCCTGCAAGATTGTCACATGATATACTTAGATAGCTTGAGGTTATGGTTGACCATGTTTTAGTTGGGCAGAACTATATAGCGCCCCACTGCAATCCAATGTTTTTGCGTGGCAGTGAGGAAGACATTTATAAGATTTTAAGTCAATAACTATAAAGATTATATATTATTATAATAATATTATTGAACTTACTTCTAATTGCAAAAAAACAATTGTGTCATTTGAAAGTCACCATCCTTGTGAGATCTCTACAGCCAGATTAATTTTATTGAAGTCTATGCACATTTTTTGCAACACAAGAATAATTATGTCTATTTGCTCTTCCTAATACCAAGTTGTCGGTATTGGGGTTTAAATTTTTACCAATATGCTTTTGGCATAGAATATGATACAGCTGGTGCCAATCCAATGCCACTTTAAACTTAAACCTTTCCTTATATCTACACAGTTAAACTACCCATTATTTTACAGCAACTTTTCTCATAACTTCTGAAACTTCTCTTCTTTAGATTAAACAATAGAAGGTGTCCTATTTTGTCTGTTATAACAATTGTCTGCAGTTGAAAAATTTTGCTGAAAAAATCTTTCCAAAAGTACAATTGGAAAACAATACCTATTTGATGTTTCATGTCCAAAGCTTCTACTGGGTTTTTGTTTATATGCATGCTTATTAGATAGCATTTTTGGGGCTGTAATTCCGTACATCAATAGTTGATGTGAAATTAGTTTCAGTTTATGAATGTTCTGTAGTGTTTAGAAATTGATTAGTATGTAGATTAGCATACTTACTCATTATAAAATATAGTGTGCGACTGTATTAATGAAGCATTGCGTAATGCAGTAGACATGCGTAGATAAATCTACATCTGAGCTATTATATATAGTGGTTGATCCACACTTATTGACATAAGAATGACATTGGGTAAATGCTAAAGATTTTTTAAGTAAAGAACCATTTTAGAGAGCTAAGATGGAGCTAGCAAATATTCTACTTTGGTTAACTAGGGTTCTAACCGCTTGGGTGAGGGGAGGGGGTGACGTTTTTAAGCTTTCACTTTACCACTAATATAAAACTTTTACTAATTATAGCTCACTTTCATTGCCTGCTGTTTTTAGCTGCTACACACTGCACAGCATAATCAGTGGGATGACTTGAATTTTGTAGTTTTTAAATTAAATCATAAACTAGAAAACCTGTGGTCATAGCAATTGCTACTGTCGCAATTGTATATTATGAAAAGTAGTACAATTTCTAAAATAGGTTTTGGCTGATAAAAACATCTACATAACAAAGAACTTAGTTTTTTCTGCACTCAGTTATAGTTATAATCTGATGTATTTTATATCTGAAATAAGTTAATGTTGATATGAATAAACAGATAAATACATTACTGAGGTCGTAATTTTCTTATGTTAGAAAGTTTTAGCCTAGATGGTAAATAGCTAGAAAGGATGTGTGTGCATAAGGCAGCAACATAACAATGTCTAGTTTACACAAAAATATATAAATTAGTCAGTGACAACCTGCAATTTTCTAAAAGTCAATAACCTGTATGAGGTTTTACTAAATCTTACCACTGTCTTTTATGTAACCCTGCATACAACATTCTTTGCACTTAAACATATATTCTAAACCATTATTTACTTATCTCTTGAAATCGCTTCGACTAAGTGACTTATTTGATTTAATACTTAGTGTTTTGAGCATCTTTGCATAAAACCAGATATAAAAATGATAACTCCATTTTGTGCTATTGATCTGGTGTGTAACAGTGCAGCCATTTAATGGGCTTGTCACACAAAAACAAAGCTAGACAATTACTGGCTGATGCATAACCCAAACAAAAATTATGTAGCAATTTTGAGTAGTCTTTAAATGTATTTGTGACGAAAACAAAAACAATATGTCTGCCAGAAGCTCAGAGAAATTTTAGTTTGAAAATTTCTCACTGCTTATAGTAATTAGTGTTATTGAAAATTTTCATGAAACATTTTTTTTGAAAAAGATTTCATTTTTAGATATTGTCATTTTTTTGCTAAAAGAAAAATGAAAAGCCTATTTTTAGCAGAATTTTCAAATTCTAAATGTCAATTTTTTTTGTTCTGTTTATGGAATTTAAAGTAATGTGACAAAACTATAATGGTAGCAGTGTGACAAGTTCGAGAAGTTTGTTAGTCAGAAGTGTATAGACAAGTAGCATACAGCTTGCTAAGCCAGTTGAGAGTAAATAGAGTTGTGAATATAAGTAGACTTTATTTCTCCAGCAAAATAAACACAGATCAACTTATGAAAAAGAACTGCACTTTTACAAGTCAAGCATCTGCTTCTATACTAAATTGATATGTCTAGAGAATACTACCACATTCCACACTGTGCATTACTCATGTAGAATAGGCACTATTAATTAGCCAATAAAGTGTGACTAAAAATGTAATTAATTATCGCACAACACTACTTGCATAGCCTTGCTGCCATACTAACTATAAGTGTAAGCTAAATATTAAAAAGAGAAAAACACATATCATAACAGTAGCAAAGTTTATAAAGTGAAATTTGTGACAACGACAGACTTATCCATAAAGCCTCACAAACTTAAAACACTAATCATCATAGCACAAGGGCTATGCAATACTCAACACTACAAACTACAAATATTTGTAAGTTTATTTACTTATTTATAAAAACATTATATTCGTATACAATTCCCTTAATTGGAGTAATTTGTGTAGTTTTCTTGAAACAACCATAATTTATTTCTACTGAGACTTTTTTTCAAAAAAACTGTTTAAAGCAGCAGTGAATTCGATCTTTTGACAACTACTTGGTACGACTAGACATCTTTAAAGAGCTAAAATAGTTTAATGGCTTAAGCTGTCTTTAACTAACATCCTTTGTATTTCAAATCATCAGAATGGTACTGTTCTTTACCTATATACATTTTTCAGACTTAGGAGGTAATAAAACAGTTTATAACTTACAAGTGTAGAAAATTACAGCAGAATATTCATTACGGCAGCTACAATAGTGCTTTACAAATATACAAATAATATGGACGAATAAATCTGCATGTAGAATAAAATTTGTGTTTTGTGAAAGCTACTGTAGCACAGCATTTTAGATTGATGTAGACCTCTTGTTATATAACAGGGTTATTGTTCAAGTAGTGCTAGATCCGACATTTAATCAACTATAAAAATTATTTTTTAAGCAGCCGTGCAAACGTACTCTAAAAAGTTTTTTCAGCAAATCATAATCCCTGAAAACTACCATACAGTCTAACAGGCAAGTGATTAATATATTATCTTAAGTTTGTCATTTATAGTTCTTAAGTAGGCTGTGAGTAGATTAGTGTCATATTGGTAAAACATTTAACAGGATCTAATGTACTTCAATTGATAATTACCAAGATGACTGTGTAAAGGCTCAATTATCATTTCAATAAATCATGCACCCATGATGAAAACGTAAAAGGAGTCTTATAGTAATGTATACCCATTTCTTACTTGTTAAAACAATGAATCGTTTTTAATAAGTATAGGCAATGCATGTTGCTACATATATGCATTGATTATTATATCTATGGAGGGTATACAATGATTCCTTTGATGTGTCAACTTCTTTCAGCGTTATAATGTAATAGTCAGCCTACTCTATTTTATATAAAACAAAAATAGCCCAATTTCTATGTTTTTAAATAAATCATTAGCTAATTTGTTTTGAAAAACAAATATAAAAGCAAAAACAACATAACAATAACGAAAAAGAATTAAAAGTATCAAAGATTGTTTTTAGCTTTCCGTTTTTTGGTATATGTTGTGTTTCATTAGAGTGAAGAAGCAATACACTCAGTATATCTGTTATATGCTTACACAGGCTTAGAGTCACTACAATATCTGTGGGAAATCATGAATGAAAGTAGATTTCAGTGAAGGACTTATTGTTCATATGTGGCACATGGGGTTATTTATGACTCGATGCTTTTTCTAACATCATGAATGGCCGTCACTGGGGATTGAGCCCATGACTTTCTTTTCCACAAGACCAAGAACAAGGCTGCTCTATTAGAGTGAGGATTTATTAATTGAGATAAATATTATTGCTGTCCAAATAGCGATATTGGTACTTGACTATTTGCAAAATGGTTTTGACCATACTTGATATATCGTATATGTATGCCTCAATAACATTTAGACAAATACTTTCGAAATAATTAAATAAGAAAGATATGGGTTGGCTTTTTTATCATTCCCTAACTAGCTTTGCAGACTTTGTTTTCGAAAGAAAATCTTTTTTTCTGTTTATTATTATATCTAGAGAATATTCACCTAGTTTATTATTGTAATTTTTACATTGCATATTCTATTATTTATTAATATGTTAATTTTATTGAGAAAGTAGAAAAATTGAAGGGCCATCTGGAAAGGTTCTTAAGTTCTTTAATTATGAAAACTTAGTTTTTAATTGACAATAAACAGGTCAACGACTTTTAATTCTCAACCTAATCCACTCGAAGATTATTCATAGCGCCAGGGGGATGTGAGGTTTTATTTATCATCATCAACAGTTTACACTGTTTTGTGTTTGTTTTGTTATTATTTTGTTTTGAAAAAAATCTAAAGTTAAGGGTTTATTTCAAAAACCAGAAGCTGTACTGTTTCATAAAGAAGCAAAACATTTTTCAAGAGATTAAGCTGCCCTATTATATCATAAATTTCTGAAAGAATGTGACATGCGAGCATCAAAATAATTATTACTCACATATGTATAATATCTGTAAAGCAATATTTTAACTGCCGTAGTGTATATTCTGCTGTAATATTCTACATTTGTAAGTTATAAACTATTTTATTACTTCCAACTCATCTAAATCTGAAAAGATGTATATACATAAATAGCAGCAGCATTCCCGTGATTTGAAATACAAAGGAAGTTAAAGAAGTTTAAACCATTAAACGCTTTTAGCTCTTTGAAGATGCCTAGTCCTTACCCAGTAGTTGTCAAAAGAATTTGTTGTTGCTGAGTAATTTTTTTAAAAAACGTCTCAATAGAAATGAATTATGATTGTTTCAAGAAAGCTACACAAATTACAACAATTAAGGGAATCGTATGTACATGTATGTAAATATGATGCTTTCACAAATAGGTAAATAAACCTATACATATTGGCAGTTTGTAGTGTTGAGCTGACCCAGTATAGCTCTGGTGGTGTGATGATTAGCGTTTTAAGTTTGCGAGGCCATGCGGATTAGTCTGTGGTTTAAATTCCATAAGCAGAGCTAAAAATTTGACATTGATAATTTGAAAGTTTTGCTATAAATAAGCTTTTTAATTTTCTTTTAACAACAAAATGACAATATCTTCAAGTGAAATATATTTTCAACAAAATTTTTCTCCTCAAAGTTTTCAATAACACTAAGCTTTGTTTTTGTGTGACCGGCCAATTGAATAGCTGCGCTGTTTTCTTGATCTGAAAAATATAATTACGGTTTCCAAGCCAACAGAATCTTTTGTATAATGCTCTACTACTACAATTTTAGAGTTGCAATTGCTATGACTACAGGTTTTCTAGTTTATGGCCTAATTTACAAACTACAAATTTCAAACTATCTCAGTGGTTAGGCTGTGCAGTACCGTGCAGCAGCTAAAAATAGCATGTAATGAAAGTGAGCTATAATTAGTAAAAGTTTTATAGTAGTGATAAAGTCAAAGTCGTATAGCAATTCAACACATACTCGCACAAAATATGTTTTTATAAAAACAAAAAATTGTTTAGGCATGCAACCTTAAAACAGTATGTAAATAAAAACTAATATATATATAAGAATATTTTAATCCTGCTTGTAGCATCGCCACTAGCTATAGATGAGTTGTACTGGTGTTCGTTTTTGTAACTTTATTTTTACTTATTTCAACTGCCGTAAGAAACTGTAAAAGTAGGTTTATATATACAATTATAATAGGTTTTTAAAACCAAACCAACAAAAATAAAAACCAACAATTATTTATGACTTGTAGAGTATTCAAACATATATATATAATATTTGGATTATTCACCTCTTGCCTTCCTTTAGTGGCTAGCTAGGGTGAGTTTGACTCTAGGAAACGACATTGTAGGTTTACTAAAAATAATATAATTTATAATAAAAATGACATTAAATACTAACTGCCATAGACAAAGTTAAGTAATTATATCAGCTAAATCAAGTATTAGTGCATGTATCGCATAAACAAAGATTGAACTTGTTTTCAAAGTTGATTTGAATTAGTAGTTGCAGTAAAATACTGTTATGAGTAAAAGTAAAACTTTAAGCTACCTACAAATTAGGGTACTATCCTGTGACAAACTGAGCAATAACTGGAAAACCTGCCTTAAGAATTCGTAATTCTATGAGAAATATATTATAAAGTGAACACATAGCCATAAATTTTATCATGCACAGGCCACATTGGCATTCCAAACTTGTTAAATTCCTAAACATGTTAGGTAAACCAAATATTTATTATTAAGTTGAAATAGATAAAAAATACTTAAGGAAAGCTTCAAAGTATTACAAATACTGAAAAACAAAACAAACCTGTGCCTCTTTAATTTAATTTATATTTTGTTAATTATATCATTAAAATTTATTGCTATTTATGCGATGGAACTTGCATTGCTAGCGCGCTACTATTCTACTAACTGTAGGGTCAACGTCTGCACTGAAACATCCGGGCTGCCAAGACGTAAGGCTACAGCCAATGGGCGAGGGCGTGCTGTTATCTAATTAATGAATTGACAACTGTTGCAGTCGTAGCGTATATATGCGAGAATCATGTGATGTGATAATCTATTTGAGTGGAACGTTACGCTAAACGCACCCGTGAATGCTTAATGAACCGTTAGATATTCATTACGTTATGCTGCTTTTACAACTTATATAGAATAATTATGCTATGTGATAACTTTACACTGCTTAAGTAAAGTGTGTCAGGGATTCTTTAAAGTACTTTCAAAAAATTCTAACAATAACTTAATCCAAAAGTGAAAAACATATGTGTATGATCATCTGCAAAAACAGATTACATATATATACCGTATATAAAATGAATTATTTGTAATGCCTTCAAGATATTATGTAACAGCTTTAAAAAAGAGTTGAGAAAAGACAATTCCAAATTAATCTAACAGTTTTGGTAGATTCTATGGCAGGTAGGTAAAACTTTCAATTTTAATCAAATTAGTGAGCGATAAATAAATGTCACTTTTATATTATATGCACACTGAATCACGTATAAATAATATTGTAGTCACTGGGGAATAAAAAACATGCATGATATGATATATTTGAATACATTTTTGCTGTTGTACAATAACTTATACTATTCAGGAGGTTAATAATTCTACTATTATATTGGTATAACAAATTGGATGCTGACATCAAAGCCAACAAAGCACTTGTATTCACAAAAGTATTTGTTTTAGTATATTCCACACGTGTTTATGCAGTTCTCTCTTTTGATATGGAGCTCTTCTGGGTTTGCCTGTTGTCACCACTCGTTGTCACAGCCTTGGCTTCAAAGAACATTACTCAAGACTTTTATTGCACAAGACAGATCTCAGCAGACAACAACTTAGAATCTCAACTTCAAGAGCCAGAAAAAGGTAAATACTGTGGTACAGCAAGTCAGATGTTAGATCAGTATAGTGTTCTATTTTACCATGATATATAGTATCCCAATATTAGGAACTTAAATGCATAGCCTAATATTGTAATTTTTACCTTAGTTCGATTATATTCTGTTTGCATCTCCTCTCATTGGATAATTACCAACTGTATAATTTCACTATCCTATTGTCATGTGAGTTTATGTGTTACCAACCATCATCAAGTAAGGATCTTATCTGTTAAGAGAACCTTTGCTATATTATGTTGAGTATTTTAGTAGAAAAATGTTCATAGACACAGCAAAAACATGAATTAAACACACATGTATCACAATCTTTAGAGATATATATCAAGCAAAAATATGACTCTAAAAAATGTCCGCAAATAATATTTATTTCACCTGTCAAACAATTCAATAAAAACTTCATGCACGGGAGTATAGGTCACAAATTTTCATCACTATTTACAAAAGTATTTATTCTAAGATCAAGCTAATGACTTTTTTCAAACTGCTTGTATGCAGAAAAAAAACAAATGAACTACATATTATTTAATTGCATATAAATTGGTGAAGGTAACATTTATAGCATACAATATAACATTAGAAGCTTATGTTAGCTTGCAAATACAGTATACCGTTGATTTTCTAGAAGCATAAAAAGCTCAACACATTATTATAGCACCTAAAAGCAGTTGGTATATACACAGTAAAGTATTGATTATGAAGTTAGTGTATTTACTTTTTCTTTTCAAATAACTGTAACATCAAATTATTAATTTATGTGCAGGGAGTGTTTTATTGGGTCAAGCTCCTATATAAGCAAATCTTTACATTTGGAAAGTTGGGAGTAATCTATTATTTTAATTTTAGGTTCAAGAAACATATGAATTATTCTAAAGCCAAAACACTGTTAAATATATTAAACCATATACTGAAAAACTTAGTAATACCAGCTCTAGATAAAATAGATGTGTAAATACATCTCACAGCTTAATGCCTAATCTTGTATATATTTCAATTGATGAAGATATATATATATATATATATATATATATATATATATATATATATATATATATATATATATATATATATATATATATATATATATATATATATATATATATATATATATATATATATATATGTATATATATATATATATATATATATATATATATATATATATATATATATATATATATATATATATATATATATATGTATATATATATATATATATATATATATATATATATGTATATATATATATATATATATGTATATATATATATATATATATATATATATATATATATATTTAGTAATATCAGACTCTAGATAAAATAGATGTGTAAATACATCTCACAACTAAATGCCTAATCTTGTATTTATCTCAATTGATGAAGATTTTTCGTGTGTGTATATACACACACACACACACGCGCACACACACACACACACACACACACACACACACACACACGAAAATATATATATATATATAGGCGGTGAAAAAATTAGTTTTATTTTTTTTTCTCTAACACCAATAATGTTTCTTATAAGCTGTATTCTTCCTATTTTCAGCTAAATTTCTTCCTATTATAGAAAATACTTTAGGTTATAACTTTGCAAAAAAATTGTTTTATTGCAGCTCGTTCTACTCTAGAATGTATGACTCAGTGTAGCTTCCACCAAAGTCAGTGTCAAGCTGGTGTCTTTGAACCAGCAACCAAAACCTGTAGACTTTTCAGTGAGCCCCCAGTGGAGCTGGAAGAAGGAACCTCAGGAGATATGGTTTACTTTATAAAGATATCTTTATTCACAAGTAAATAACATGTAATTCATAGTTAATTCTAAAGCGCAGAATTGCCTAAATTGTTTAAAAGATAATGCTATATAGTAATTATAAACCTCATTTTGTGTACTTAAGAAATGTGGGTGCTTATTGAAAAATATTGAAGATTAAACTAATTATATATGAATCAATTATGTGCATCAATAGAACACAGCTGATATTGGTTATATTTATTTGTTTTAGGTGAGAATATTTTTCTAGCCCAGAACTTTTCTGATGTGACAACAAACTACCAACATAGAATCACTTCTAGTCATGAATCCTGTCTGTCCCTCTGCTCCTGTAACCAGTCATGTGTTGCTGTGTCATATGACAAGAATACATCAACCTGTTTCCTGTCTGATAAACCAGAAGTGATAATCAACACAGAGCAGACTAGTAGACTGAGTTCTGTTAAGAAGATGTACTCTGAGCAGCTGACTGTTTATGGCTCTTCTACCAATCTTGCTAAAGGTGAAGAGGGTCATTCGATTACTCTAAATTGAGCTATAAGCATTTACAAACAAATATAGAGAAGCTAGAAATAATGCTAGCGTAGTAATAAGACAAGTTGATAGCTTCTATAGCACAAATTTCATAAACAAAATTATGTAAAAACTATGCAACGCATGCCAGCGCCTCATATGGTGTTATCATTTCTGCTTGTCTGATGATTTTCAGGTAAAATAGCTACAACGAGTAGCACATATGATGCAGACTCTTCAGGTCTCAAGGCTATTGATGGGATTTATATTCCATCTGACTTTGGCTTGAGAGAAGAAGAAAGTTTATTAGCCACTCAGCAAGAGCTGTCTCCATGGTTGCAAATAGACTTACTCATCAATCATTTGATCAATGGTGTGAAAATATGGGACAGATCTGAGAGTGCAAGCCAATGTGAGTCAGTAAAAGTGTTTGACTTACAGTTTATATATAATTACATTCTGCATGTCTGCTTTAAAAATTTTTATGTTAATTTTTGTGTGTTCAATGGCAAACTATAGATGATTGCAATACTAACAATAATTATATGCTATTTGAATAGTGAAAAATCCTGTTTTTTTTCACTAATTATTTGACTTTGTTTATTGAAGTCCCTTATATGTCAATTGATTTTATAGTTAACAATGACAGACTGGCCAATGTGAGAGTAACAGTTGGTAAAACTGACACTAACTTTGATGATCCACCAGAAGATGAGATCTGTGACTACCTTCCTGGACAACCACCTGCAGATATATTTCTGGTTACATGTCATACTAGAATGTATGGTAGATATGTGAGAGTAACAGCTGTTGAAGTGAATGCTAATCTAAACATCTATGAGTTAGAAATTCATGGACTAGAAATTGTTGAACATGTTGATGCTAACTAATATATGACACCTTTGGATGAAAGTATTATTACTATAATATATTATATAGCGCATTAGTTATAGCACGTTCTCGAAATTTGGTATAGGATTTGCCTAGATAACAAATGTTTTAGGAACTAGGCAATTTGATTTGATTGCTTATAAAAAATACTGCGTTATGAATAGGTAAAAATTTACTATGTATTTTCTCCTGAAGAAGAGCAAAATGGCCATATTTTTCTTTTTCCAATTTTACTTTTTTATGATAAGTATATATATATGATATATGTAATATAGGGAAGGTCGGTTTTAGGGCTTTTATTATAATATAGAGTTTATTTCACACAAAATCTTATATTATATGATCTGCTTGTTTTGCTTTTATATATCTGTTTCTTTTAGCTGTTGATTTGTTTTTTCATTTGCCAGAAACAATTGTTGTCAGAGCTAAGCACAGCATTAGTTTTTTGTGCTACGTAATTTTAAATAAATGTTGTCATCATCACATAATCTGGTATAATAGATTCAGTCACTGGCAAGCCAACTCTGATGATATGTTTGGTTGAAACTGTAGCTTGACAAAAATGCATTTGACTACAAACTCTAATTTAATTCTTCCGTGTGTAGCTGTTCACGGTTTTTGCTGTTAGATAAAGCCAACCATGATGTTGCTATGATGAATCAATCAAAAATTAGTACAAGCAATGTAAATTGTTCTCGTAATACTTTGGTACACATGCAGCTTTTATACTGCTTCATTGATTAGTAATTGTTATGTGGTCAAATACTACCAATTAAAAGCAAGTTGAATGTTTCTAAAACACCATGTTGTATCCAAATTTATTTGCAAAATTTTTCATCTTGTAAACCTTTGTTCTCTACTAAAGTGAGAGTAAACTAATTTATTTCTTTCTTTTCAAATGAAAGGCTTGTTTTTTCTGTGAACCGCACAGCAATAAGTAAACATAGTCTGACAGCTCCAACAAAACTAATAATTTCCTATGTGCAGGTTATTTATTCATGACTTTTACACAAATTTTGCAAACACTGTATAGTCCTAGACTACAACTTTCCATACGGCGATCAATATACTGCCAGTTCAATAACTAAACAACAGGCAAGCAGCAGTCAGTGCAGCAATTCATTTGGGACTGAGTAATCAAAAGTGGGTGTAAAAATGTTGCCCTCCACCTGGATTCCAACCACCGACCTCCGGCTTGCAAGAAGGTGCAATAAACCATTACACCATAAGGGCAGCTGGGTTAACTCAACACTGCAGTATGTTTAGGTGACTGCAGAGCAAAAATTCCAATTTACTAAAAGGTTATTTTCTTACGCAGTGAATGGCTGCACTAGTAAAATGATCAGCTTTGTTCTCATCACAGGAATCCCTCTACTTTACAAACCGAGTTGTTGCAGCGCAAAATTTAGCTGCATACATGTGCAAGATACATCTTCTAGCAAATCGAAATGTTAGCCCTAAAATGCACTCAACTTAATATAAGATTATATATGGAATTGCTCAGTCCCAAGTGAAAAGTTGCACTGATTATTCTTGCAAGCTGTTTTTGTTAAGCCAGCAAAGCACTGGTTGTCGTGGAACGGCTTTAAGTTGCGTTTATACCTCTGCTGAAAAAAGTACCGAGTTTAAGTTAATAACGCTTGTCCGGGTACCCCTTTATAGTCAAACTTAAACTCGTTGAAATCATATTGATGCAGTTGCTCACTTTCTGAAATTGAAATTTGACTCGCATAATAGCTATTTGATGCCCATTGTAAACGTCGTGAATTAGTGAAGCGGAAAGCATAAAAGCGATAATTGAGAAGGCGTAGGCTATATAATTATAACCGTATAAGTACGTTGTCTAATCGCCAAAGTGATAACTAAATAACGATGTTTACAAGGAGTTATTACTCCTATTCTAAAATTGGCCGATTAAGTTATCACAGTACAAAAATTTCAACGAGTGGCTTTTACAATGCAATGCAACTCGGAGAAATTTCAACCCGGCCAAATTGAAATTTTGACCGAAAATCGTGAAGGTATAAACGCAACTTTACAAGCAGCTCTCACTTGGGGTGATGGAGTGTAGAATAGTTTAGAATTCTTGAGTTAGGAATTGGGAGTTCCAATTTCCAATTTAAACCCCAACTTCAAACTTGAAAATCCTAAACCAGCTGCAATCAATTACTCCTAACTCAAAGCAGCTTATAATGAAATAATTCTGTAGCCTGTGAGCTCTGTATATGTCAGAACCTAGTGAAACAGCCCAGGGTTAGGGTTTTTTTACCACATAAAGTGTAATTTGAAATTTGGCAGTAAGAGTTGCTTGCCCCACAATATGCTAATAGACAAAAAAAATTTAGGAGTCATTAAGTGTTTACTCATGGCTTCACTGTCTAACATGTCATCGACCAATTCATTCATTTTGTTGGATTGCTAAATTTGCTTGGAATTTTCTTCAGCATGTCAATAAAAAACTGAAAAATAATAATAAATTTTGGTGCAGCACCCATTTTAGCAAGACACCACAACTGATCACTATAAAATAGAAGACCACAAGTGTCACACAAATGTTTGCTTTATATTTATAGGTTTCAAAGGCACACATATGACTATTAGAATAATTTTATGCTGTATTTTCATAATTGCTTTTATATTCAATATATTTTTAATCTTGAAACTTTTAGAAAATTACAAAGAAACCTCAATTTTGATCAAAGGATTGATTTTTCATTAAAACCTAAATTAAAATTGATGCCGATAATGTACATTAAAAGTTCCATCTTTTCTATTTTTACTCTACAGTTTTATAATTTTTGATAAGTTTACTTGAAGTAGCATTTATATTAATAATATTAATAATATCAATCAGATTAATAATATTTTTTCATTTATTGTATGTAGATAAAAAGTTCAATTGTATTGCAAACACATTAAATAAAACTTTGCTGTTTTCAAAAGATAACCAAGTTTTGCAATGCACTTTATAAGTTGTCTTCTCTATTACCAAAATTAAAAGCTGTAGCCTGAGCTTTCCAGACCGAAGAAATCCTTTAGCAACATAGTGATTTATCACACCAAATTTTTGCTGCACTTTTTATTTGCTGCATATTTTGAATACTGTAAAATATGCAGTTGTAACTCTATAGCTGGATGATTTGTTAAACTAATTACAGCTAATAGAATTTCAAATTTCTCAGCTATAATTTTTAAATTTCATTTAGCCTAATATGCTACTAAGAAAATATATTTAAAATTGTTTGTGTGCTGGTTTTAAAAGCTATTAAACTATCTAAGACTGCATGCCAGGATTTCAACAGGTTTAAACTTAAATAACTTTAGGTTCTAAATCAAATATCTTTTGACGATCATAAATAGATGATGGTAGTCTTCGATATATTATCAAGTTATATGGCTTTTCTGTTATAAATCATACTTCATATATACTTGTAATATATAGCTGAAAATTTTGTGTAAAGTCAATACTATCATATGTTTTTTTATAGAAGCGAGAGAAATATACTTCAACTGTAATTTAATAAAATCAAATTGTATAATATAATTGTTATGCAATTTTAGGTGATCATGACTTCAATAACGCAACTGGTGTTACTTCTTTCACAACATTAATATGCAGTGTGCCATTATGTAAATAGCACTTTCAGCATTTGTCTCTTTAACTACATGTATTTGTAGTTGTCTTCTCTCTAAAACTAATATATATTTTACAAAGTTCACCTTATAGCTGCCCAGCACTGCCTGTAATAGCAATCTCCAATGTTGTGGGTCATTACATATCCTATGGCCAGCTGCCGCTGCCTTGTAATATGTTGAAATGTATAGGTTGCATTAAAAGATTTTCATCTAATGCTAAAAACCTGTATTGGGAAAAATTGCACGAAAAAAATACGACCAGCAGCAAGGTTCTTTTAAAATAATTTTGTAGAGAACGCATTCGGTGTTCTATTTGTGTGTTCTGTCGTATCTCACTAATTATATTTTATGTCCTATACTACACTTTGTTGTATTGTATAATAAGCAGTTAGCTAGTGTATCAATTAAACTATGATGATTATACTAGTCGTTATCTTTTTATCGCCTACTCTACTATTCTATGCTACTATAAAACACTTTTAAAGTGCATATTACATGCATGCATTGGAATATGTTATTCCGTTGACAACATGGTACATCTATTATGTTAGATAGCCTGAAGGTCTCATGGACCATGAGAGAGCCAAGCCATGGGCTCATTTGGACCCTCTCAACCTGTGTATATCTCTAAGGAAGCGCATCATCATTTTATTTAAGACTGTTTAAAAGAAGTCATAAGCCCATGTATTTATAGAGGCAAACTACATAATATTTTATAGCAAGGTTAGATGATTAAATTTTTTTTTACAACTAAGTGCCCTGGCCAGTAATATAGGGCATATTTTCGATCAACTTTTCTAAACATTTACTACAGGCACAGGTGTTAGACAAAGAGAGTAATCATGCAGGCTTGTTTCTCATGTACTTTGAAACCAGTATAAAATATATTTACTTTGCAAAAATCTTATAAGGAAATATCGCATATACTGATATTTATTCCATAACTCTAACTGTCTTTTACATGTTATGTATATATTTTTAGTTTATTTGTTTGTTTATTTGTATGTTTGTTTTTGTGGCTTGTACTATACTGTAATTATAAAAATTTAATATTTTTCCGCTAGGGTAAGACTCTGAGGGAGAAATATTTTAAACATTTTCTAAGCAATGAAAGTATTCCTAAAAAAATGAAGAAAGAAATCAGTTAATATAATCTTTATTAAAAATTATCTCTTATATGTACCCTATGAAGTTTGATACAAACAAGGGCAGATAACCTCCATTTTACTGTAGATGGTCTTGAAGCAAAGTTTTAGAGAAAAATAAATGTTTGGCAAAACATATAATAATGCCTTTTAGAGCTGCATTGGGAACTAATTAGTTATGATGTTCAATATTTATATAACTGTTAAGTCAATCATAATGCAGAAAATAAAAGAAGACAACTTCAAACCGCAAAATATAAATGGTTTGTAGTTTAAAGAAATTGCATCTTTATCTGTTTATCTATTTAGGATTTGCGCCAGCATACTTGGAACTGGTCCAGCCTCCCAAACGGCCTAGATTAGCTTTACAGATTTTACGCTACTCTATAAAATACTGGATAACTCTATGATATCTTGGACCATTCTATTACATAAGTTTTGGGCATGCTCGATCAGACCCTGCATCACCCGATCAAACCCTATAGTACATAGACCACTCTAGGCTATGGAGTACTGGGCCAATCCATGCTAGATCCTAGACCACTCTAGTGAATTTTGCGCCACACAAATATATTTTGGACTACCCTGATAGATAATAGACTAGCGTTCATGCTAGCAAGTTTTAAAACATCTTAGTTTAGGAAATGTGATACACAGACTCAGGTTTTATAATAAATAACATGATTACATGATGGTTGTGGTATAATGTAGCTTTTGATGAGATTTCATAGCTGAGCAAGTTCTGATTCTCTGCTTAATCCATTTCAAGGCTAATTATTAAGTTCCTGCAGATGTGGTTTTATTAGTTTAATCTTTACTTCCTCCATTACTACAGGAAATATTATAAATGAACTGAAAAGCTTGATATAAAACTGAAGAAACTTTACAGGGCTAAGACCACAGCTGTCGTTCCTGCATACAGGTAAGACGTTAATTTATGCTCTGTGTGTGTGTGTGTGTGTGTGTGTGCGCGTGTGCGTGTGCGTGTGCGTGTGCGTGTGCGTGTGTGTGTGTGTTTCTGCGTGTGTTTGGAAAGCATTTTATATGAAATAAACACATAAGCAGACTCCTATATTTGCTTTTATGATTTTTACTTTGTAGAATAAACAGATTTGAACCATATTCCTAGCAATGAGAAGCATCTTGTTTACCATCTTCCTGGCTATGCTGTGCTTTGCCTTATTGGTTGACTTGGCTCATTCTAATAGAAGTAGTAAGTTGAATAATTCATCTCTGTATGAAACCATAGTGCACAGAACGTAAAGTATATGTACAAATATTATACTTGTATATATGTAATGTGCATATTAGAATATGGAGTTGCCGGTATGACAGCCTAATATTGTGAGTATATATAAGTCAAGTGTTGTTGATTGAGCAAATATATTTGTATCATCACTGGCTTTGTAGACATTTTATAAAAGACACTGTATAGAATGCAGATGTATCAGATGTAGATGATATACTAAATATTGATAATATACTAATTGTGTATAATATACTACATGTATAATTTATAATATACTATACAGATGTATATAAAATTATCTGCTATACATATAATACTGTAGGTGATTATATATTAGTTGTAAATATTATAACAAATAATACAGCTAAGTAAGGCTGCAAAGTTTTTCTTCTGCAACAATCACATCTATTTTGCAAACTATATGTAGAAATAGGATACATGCAATAAAATCGTATATAATATGTTACTTACAACTGGAACATCTAAATATCAGCTCATGTATATCTTCACTCAACTGACCTAATGACACCATAATGAGCTAATCATATGCTTTATTGTTTTATCAAAGTATTAGCAGTGATCTCATTATAACACAAACAAGTTGTAAAAAAATTCACAGCTTCAACAGAAGGGCATGGTATTGTTTTGAATTTTCAAGCTTCAATGATTTTATGATTGCCCCATTTGCCAATTGAAATATACTGCTTGCCCTTATTAGTATACAGATATTCATAACAATTGCTGT
Source organism: Bugula neritina (assembly GCA_964035545.1). Taxonomy (NCBI): domain Eukaryota; kingdom Metazoa; phylum Bryozoa; class Gymnolaemata; order Cheilostomatida; family Bugulidae; genus Bugula; species Bugula neritina. Next base: position 4,709,504 of record OZ037772.1, on the reverse strand, counting down.
AAATATATTTAAACCGACAAAAGTTTTATTTAAACACCAAAAACTTTTCAAAAATTATTTGCCAATTGGCAATCATTTCTCTATTTCGATGACTATCTTTGCATTTAATATTGCTAACCAAGTGCCTCGACAATAATTAAGCTTTACAAGACTCTAGCCTATGTATGCATAAAGCATAATGCATGTTTGACATCAATGATAATCTCTCACTGCCAAGTTACCAGAGCCCAAAAACTGTTTTTCTAAACAAAACAACTTAAATTTGTTCTTTTTTTCTAAGAAATTCATCATTTTAAATAAATTGGCTCATTTTCCTATTTTGTTGCAAATAGTTCTTGATTTCAGCTTTGATCATATTAACTCTGCATCTGCCTAAATGGCATGATAATTATAGTAAGAGTGCTTAAAGTATTATCTCAGATTATACACTGGATTAAGAAAAATACAAATCAAGCATATAAGCCTAGGCTCATCAAGATAATCCTATAATATATAATCTGTCAAGGCTCAGCGTTTTCATGCCATTATTGCTCAAGCTAAGTTTCTATATTGTATTGTAGGATGTAGAGGTAGAGCTGTCAGATGTAGAAACAAAGGGCCGGTAGTTATTGGAAGAAGACCAGTTCTTACAGAAAGACTTGGGGCTCCCAGGAGTAGAGCGGATAGAATCAGGGCCAGAACTAGGTCAAACGTGAGGAACAGAATTAGCAGAAGGCGAGATCAAAAAAGGAGTTAAGCAATTAGCTAAAAATGAACTGAAAATTCACAGTAAACTTAATTCAAGCAATGCCCATTCAGCTTTTTATTTATTTTGTTCTTATGTCAACATTTGTTTAAAAATTTTGAGCTTAAATAAAACACAAATATAACATAAATAAAATTGTCCAGCAGTCTGTCTACTGATAGTGTTCTATCACTATAAAACAAACTCATCACTTTCTCTCTACCATTTCTCTATTTCTCTCTTCTGTTCAATTCCTAGCTCTTCTATACATCAAATATATTTTAAGGCAGAAAGCAATACACAGCAAAATTATTTTTGAAAGATGCTGTATAAATGAATGACTGTACTTCAAATGATTCCTTAAATGTAAACATCACATGATTTTTAGGCTCATATTTTCTTCTACCTTGACATTTTTTACAGATTTTTTCAAGTGTCACTATAGGTGCTTCTATATATATATACTTACATGTGCTTGCAGTTGCTTACAAATCTTATTCTAACAGCTATTTATCAGCTTTCATTCATTTTCATAAACCAAATTATGAAGTAAGACAAAAGTTTATCTCTGGTAATACAGCAGTGGACTTATCATTCTCCATATTGCGTTAATTGCTTGTTTTTAATATAATATGAGTCACAAGTTCCGGCTATAATAACATGCATGTAGCACAAAGTAAGGCATGTATGCATGTCAACTCGGGGATTCTGATAAATATTACTATAGCAGAACCTGTTGACAGATGACAACTATATCAGCTTTAGTATTTAATGCATATAGCATTCATCAATAACGTGTGACTCATTGCATACTATAAAAGAATTACGTTCAACCACTCCAGTATAAAGATGCATAATATAGTTTTATTTGAAAGAGTTTAATGCGTGTATATATAATATTATAGATGCCAGGATTTAAAATCTATTCACTATTATATGATTATGCATACATTATATTAAGAATCCGAAAAACCAGGTGTCTGATAGGACATATACAACACTATATAGCATAACCTGCTGACGTAACAGTGAGTTTTATAACATGTTCATACATACATCAAAGTAATGTAGAATCATTCCAACATGACTCATTAAATACTAAGATTAATTATTATGATAATCCATGCAATGTTTCTTAGTTGAAAGATTAAAATGCTCATATACTAAAGATAATCCAAACATTAGATGATAATAAAAATAGATTATTGCTTTCTACTCAGCGACCTCTATAGTCTATTAGTTGCTGAAAAAATATTATAAATCAAAATTCTGCTTAAAACGCATGCTGACTATGATGTCAAAAAAGTATTGCTCCGTGTTACTTAGTTAAAATGTTATGTTATATACAACATAACATAGCATTTTAACATACGCTTATACATTTATATATATATATATATATATATATATATATATATATATATATATATATATATATATATATATATATATATATATATATATATGTATATATATATATATATATATATATATATATATATATATATATGTATATATATATATAATATATATATATATTTATAATAACATTATGTGGTTATGCAAACATATAGAACTGATAAGTATATGAATGATGAAATGTACACAGGCATGAAGCATGCGAGAGTAAATAAATACTCAACATTGTAATAGTTCATTTTTCTTTACTTGTCAACTGAGCAGACAAATTCCTTTTTGCTAAGAACATAGAGTTATGTGACTCAATAAATTTCTCGAAAACAACATGCCAAAGTTCCTTTTTTATTTAATGAAGCATTAAACAGAAAATGATTGTATTCTATAAGAAACATGATCTATTTGGCAATTATCAAATAATTTTATTTTATAGTGTATTAGTGGAACAGAGTTTTAATAACAACAACACATATGCTGAATATACTTGAAAAACTAACTTGTTTGAGTTACAAAAAGCCTAACTTGATTGATAACAGCAGCACTGTATCTTATGACAGAAGAGAAAACTATGTATAACTGATATAACTATAATTAGTTCCTGAATCAAATGCAGGCTATAGCCTACCATGTATGCAATAGTCATCAAGCACTATCATTCTGACTAACACTACAATGTAGAAACTGCAATTGCACTTCCCTATAAGCTAAACATAACTGGCTACTGCATGTCATATGACTCAACATGTCATGTCAACCTCAGTTCTTCCTGCAGGGTAACTTATAAAGTATTCACAGTTGTGATAATTCCTTGACTGACAAGTAACGCAGACTTAACACTGACAAGTACTTAGATCTAGTTCCAATGGCAGAGTCAAGAGTTGTGAGAAGGAGCCTCAACAATTCGTATCGCTGTGGGTACTGTTTGCAGTACTTCAACAAACTTGAAGACCCCAGAACTCTGCCCTGTCTGCATGTGTACTGCATGAGATGTTTGAAGACTGACATTGGTGGTAGGAAGGATCATATTAGATGTGCTTATTGTAGGTGAGTTACAGTATATAATGTACTTTCATAGATTTACATCTGCTTTTGTCACTCCTATCGTCTAGGAGTTGTCTGATCCGTATCTTTGAAGAGCAAACATTGCATATTTTACCTAAACTCTGGTTACAAAGTTTTTGAGTGTCTGTGTGGCAATTGAAAGGAAAACACTACAATTGTTTTGTAGATTTACTATGAGTTGTACTCCCTTGTACGATTGTGGTGCTGTGGTGTCTCGTGAACTTAAGGTTGTCTTTTCATTTCTTGCTCATGGAGTAATATATCTTATGGTGCCTTTTTTCTGTTACATTTCCATTCACACGGCTATGTAGTTGAATGCTGTTGTCATTGTGAAAGGAATAGTACGTGATATGTAGTATGTAGTGGATATTGTTTGCATTATAGCACAAGAAAACAAAAGTTTCTCCACTAATAAAATACAGCAGTGTGTGAGAACTTTGTGGCAGAATATATTATAATATAGAGCTGGTAGGCAGTAGTTTGGTGCAATAGTATTTGTTTGCTAATCACTGCATAGTAAACTCTGCAAATTTGGTGTTTCTTTAGCTATATGACAAGTTGGTTCCTTCTTCTACCATTACTCAATTGTGTTGAGTCGAATTGTTTCAGTATACATAACTCATGAATCATAATTAATTATCTGGCAATGTGTTTAATCTTTTTTTCATGTGATTATGAGTCAAAGTCAATACTTTATGCATCGTTATTGACATATTATGTTATCACCAAAGCTGTCAATTTGTAATCCTGTCCTTTCAACAATATGAATAACAGTTGATGTTATCTTTATTATTAGTGACTATTTATATATGTATATATATATATATATATATATATTATATATATATATATATATATATATATATATATATGAACATTTCCTAGAGGTTTTGATGTCGACAAAGTAGTTATATGCACGTGTGTTAAAGTGAAGGTTTTTCATTATACGTACTTAAGATATGATTTTGTTATAAATATTATACTAATTGTACTATACACAGCTTAAACACTGAACAATATATTCTAGGAAAAAATTTTATGACATCACAGATCCCACAACTCTGCCAGTAGCTCAGTATGGTGACTCTTTAGGATACAAATATTTACCCAAACCTGCACCCATTCCCTGTGATGTGTGTAAAGATACAACAGAAGCTGCCGTGTTCTGTGTTGAGAGTGAGAAGAAACTGTGTCAACGTCATCAAGATGTGAGTCTTTTCTAGAATTTTGTCTAAGGATTGCTTTTAAATCTGTTCTGTTGTGTGTGGAATAAGATTGAGCAAAAATCTTTTGAGTTTGTGCAAATGTTTTTGCCAAAGTTTTGGTTCATACTTCTGCTGAGAAAAGTTCCCAGCTTCAGTTAATCTCACACATCGTTACAGTTTTACTGAAACTTGTTGAAACTATATAAATGCAAAATCTCAAGTTTTAATTGTGGATAATGACTCTGTTAATCGCTACTTTATGCACTTAAAAAACGTGATGAATTGTTAAAGTTGATAGCAGATAGTGTAAATCACACACTTATAAACATGAAGTTTTTATAGTTTAATTGCTGAAGCCTTATTTATTGCTGTTTAAGTATGTCATTTTGTCTCTAAAGTCACATTATACCAATAACTACAAGGAGTTATTATTTTGTTTGGTTATTATTCTAAAATTAGCTGACTCAGTAATCACAGTACATGTAACAATTTTGAGGAATGGCTTTTACAACGTGATGCAACTCGTTGAAATTTCAACTGTGCCAAATTTAATTTTTGACTGAAAATCGTGAAAGATAAATGCAACTTAACACATGATTTTCTCAATAATACAAGTTTTAGCATTTGAACTGTTGATATTTATTATTCAGAACCACAAGGAGTTGATGGGAGATAGACATCAGTTTATTGACATTGAGGTCTACAGAGCTTCTCCCCAAAGATATACTCTAACTGAATGTGAACATCATAAACATCAACAGCTGACAGAAGTGTGTTCCAAGTGTCACCAGATATTCTGTATGAGATGTGATATGAGGACTGATTGTAAAAATAATACAGGTATATAGTTACTATCTCTGTTTGTATAAAGAAAAACTAATAATCGTCAAGCAGAAGCTTATTATTTGTCTGTCATGTAACAGCTAGGAAACGGCGAAGTCAAAAACATTTTCACAGATTAAACTGTCATGAATACTTAAACTTAGTCTCATGTTTCATAAACTTAAGGTGTACAGCCTCAACTATCCTCAGCAATATAAGTATTGAGTAGGACAGAAAAGGTTTATATTGCTACTGTTACATTAAATATATAAAATACCTCATTGATCACTTGAGTTTTTATTATATTTCTCTAAAGAGCTGTTATAAAAATTGTTTTTACTATTTGTTCATATCTTCGTAATTTGAACTGCAGTGAATATATGTAGTGACATTGTTCTAGAATGTTCCATTTTGTTAATCACTGCTGTTGAAGAGTGGGTTGTGATCAAAGCTAAAAACAACACTTTATTGACAGAATTCAAGGGTTTAGTAATTACATAGGATGTGTATAAAACATAAGTTGTTCCCTGTTTTTATAACTAGTATAAGATGCACTAAAAGTTTAATATTATGTTATATGATGATATTAATTCACTGACTCTTGTGCGGTTACTTTTAGAAACGAAAGCAGCATTCCATGACATCACATCTCTTAGTGATTTGTCTTGTGAGTTACGAAAATGTCTAACTAATGAAATGGAAACCTTAACTAAGAAAGTTGCAGAGTTGAATGACATCTCAAAGGGTGCCTGGAAAGAACTGAGTAAAATAGAAGATGAAGTGAAGAAGATGGTTGCCAGAGTAAATGCTGTAGCTGATGCTCAGGTAAGCTTATCGATTATTTGTCTGAAATAGTTTTGTGTGCAAATTAATTTTTGATTGTAATCAGAACCTTACTGTTAACAAAGCAGCCATTCTTCATGTGTAGCTCACGTGTAGCTCAGCTTACCAAAAATATGATTCAAATATTCTTGTGCAGCTGCTGTCTAATTTCTTGTGACGGTCTGCAATCAATATATAAAGGAAGTCAAGCATGCAAAATCAAAAAGCACCTTGATTTTTTAGGTGTATTTAGTGATAATTAACTAGTTTTCGGCAAAAACCCATATTCGTTAAAAGCTAAATTGCGAAAAATAGCTAAAAAGTGGAGACTTTCAGTGTGTACTAAATTAATTAAAATGACCCAATTTTATTTTAAATGCAGAAGTTGTGAGGTGCAGATGTAAATATACTGTGTTACTATCTATTAGATAGAAGAGATTAGAAAGAGAGCTACAAACCTGAGGCTAGAAATATATGGATATTTGAAAACCTGCACACAGATAGTGGATAACTATAAAATTGACATTGCCTTGAGCAAGACAATGGGCAGACAGTCTTTGCTGGACACAGTAAAAAATGCAGCTGACAAGGTCAATGATGCAGAAATTGTAAGAAACTATAAAGTGTGGAGTGAGAAAATGGAAAAGGCTACACATATTGGTGTAATAAAGGAGTGCGTACTTCCAGACAGCATCTTGGTACCAACATGTAGGTGGAGTACGAATATTAAAAGCAATATATACTTATAAATACTTGTCAGCTTAACATACACTCAACGGTGTTTTTCAAATATTTATGAAATATAAAACGCAAAGAGAAACTTCAGTAGAGTATTAAAGAAAGTGGCTGCAGTTTAAGGTTGATGCAACATAACTTTCCCTCAACTGGAATACAGACCGCAGACTTTTGGTGTTCTAACTATCATGCAAACCACTCCTAACAAATCAAGCTGCTGGGTTATCTCAACCCTAAATCTTTTCTATTTCACTCAAGTTCAACTGGCCTCCCTACTGTTCTTTCAGTCTTCAGGCTTCCTTAAACTCTCAACTCCCTTAGAATACTCTATAACTTCACTAAAAGTCAAAATGGCTTGTAAAATAATATTTCCCATGCTAAGATTCAAACCTCAGACCTCTAGTTTGCAAGCCAGAAGACTACAGAGGCTAATGGGTAATCTCAAGACCACAGTAGATATTCCTGAAATGATTGAGTTGTGTGCTACTCTCACGTTGTTTATCAATTTTGCAGTACTTCATGGTTTACCACTGTGTATAAGCTATAATAGTTGCTATAAAGCACTGTTTTGTTGACTATTATACTTTCTTTTATTATTAATAAAATCCTGCTATTTAGATCTCTGCCTCACATTTCAGCAATTAGTTTAAATTGTATATTATATGTTGAGTGCCATCTGAGGTTATATTGACCCCTGCAAGTACTTTGATTTGGATTAGATTATCAATATATAAGATCATTATACTTGATTGTTGCAGTCAGTGAAAACAGTTTGGGCCTGAAGCTGCTGCAACCACCATCTTCTCTACAATCTGATGGACTGCTTTTGCATGGAGGGTGCTACACAGTGAATGCCACAGTCGATGGACATTTGATGTGTGGAACACAAGAAAGTATAAAAGCAATAAGTAGAGACACACTGAATACCATCAGCGCAGTGAAACACACCTACACTACGGGTTGGGGAGAGATTATACAACCTGAAGGGGTAGTAGTTGCCAGCTGTTATAACTGGAAACAAAAGTTAGCTGAAGTCATGCTTCTTGATCCGATTTCCTTAGAGAAGTCTCAGTCTCTCTATACACAGTTTGCAGATGTACCCACTTATTATAGAATAGCTCAACGTCAATCTTTAGTGTATGTTGTAGACAGTAGAGAAAAAGAGCTGGTAGTGTGTGATTTAGTTGACTATAAAATACAAAAGCTGCCAGTTCCCAATATGCAGGACCCTCAACCTGTATGCATTCTCCCAGACTCAAGTATCCTTATAGGGGACCACACTGAAGATGGTGCAGTGAGAAGATATAAAGTGGAGAACACAACTCTCACTCAAATGTGGGAGTTTCCACACATCCCAGAACCAACTGGCATTTCTTTTGAGTCAACATCTGAACTGATTCACATCTGCTCAGGCACAGGACCTCTCCTTATTCTCTCACTTGAAGGTATACATTTAACATGTTTATTGTAGTAAGTTTAGTTAATTGGCATCTAAATGTGTTTGCACTAATAGCAAGAAGAATAAAACAGTGTAGCTGCTGAATAAATTTCATTATTTTTAATATTATCTGTTTTATGCTCTTTCTAAAGGAAATCTGTTTTCTCTCAATGCACACCAACTGGTACAATATAATGATGTTATTCAAGGTCAACTGGTGCTTAGAGTGTCTAAAGAAAGTATTGGTCTTAATCGCTTGGTGGTTGATGTCGCTGTGTATAACAAAGACACAGTGTTTCTAGCAAGTAGAGATGGACTGAGGAAATACACAATCAAATACTAAATCCATCAGCTGCATTTTGCAACTAATCAGCTTAGTGAATGGTAGAAGAAGATAATATTTGGCATCATTAAACTTTATATAGTATTAGGTATTCCAATTCATCAATATAATCTACATCAATTATAATGCAAAATACATATTGTTATGCTTATTTTAACTATACAGCGAGATCAAATTCCAGTATAAATCATTATACATAGCTTCAACAGGATTCCAGTTTTTCCTACGCATCCGTTGATGTTGATTAGTAAACAATCTAGTTATATAATGTATACCTAGGCCGTATCAAATGTTTGTAGTCATCTTATTATACATTAATATATTGTATTTATTGTTGAAAATATATCTCATTTGTGCATTAGTTTAATTCCAGTTTAGTTACCAACAAATCTTAGTTACTTAGCCAGTAGCTATAATAAAAATTAATGTATTTTACTCAGCAAGTATACATACAGGTGCAAATAACTCCAACATAGCTGCAGACAAAGTAATTCCTACAAGTCATTCTAGCCTGTAATACGCATTAGTTGGTCAAATACTACTATACTGCTTATCTAATAGTGTTGGATAGCCAAATAGATTGTTTCTTGTCATGCATATAAACAACTAACATATATAAATATAATCTCTCAAACAAAATAATCAACAGCCTACTAACCTTCACTTGATAGCTACCTGTGACACAATTTATTTGTAAAACCTAATTTCTTCCAATAGGTTTAGCTTGTAGCTGTAACTGTAATATATTAATATGCTATCAAGTGCACTGACAGAAGACAATTTCCATGAATTCATTCGAAAAAAAAAAAAAAAATCAAAATGCTACCGTCTGATCAGACTTTTGTGCTCCTTAATCTAATAAACATGACCTGTTATATAAACAAAAAAAAGAAATTTGAAATAAAATTGGTTGTCATAAGTAGGGTAGATACTGACCACCAGCTTATAGTGAGAAACCACAGGCTGAAGCAACCTTTCACTAACTGATGCCTTTAGGCAAGCAGAGGCACTTATTCCCCATTCCTTATATATACTAGCTATTCATGTAAAATGTGAAACAACGCATTATTTGTTAGAAGTTGTCTTCCCCTTTACAATCCCTGCATAGAACAATTCCTTGACAATTGGAGTTATCTGCCAATGTGAAATAGAATTATTTGTCCAAATGCAGAGCAAGTGTATGTACGACTCTAAACAATAATAAACCCAGTATATTAAAATTGAACTTTCTAAGCAGTTGCTATAACTACAGTCAATTGTGATAGTATAAAGTAGTATAAGAACCGAAAATAAGCATGGAAGTTGTCATCTCTTTTTTGAATTATTCACAATTAGTTTTATAGGTTGGTTTATGTAGAGAAGCATGAGTTGTGTGCACTATAATATTTTTTCTATGGCATTATCATAATTTTTATTTAAAATATAGCAGCATCCACTCTATAAGCGAATATCTACAGATGCTAAACTTTGAGTAGTTTTATTCTTTATATCTACAAATAAATAAATATTTCTCTGATAGAGAAAATATGCATTCTTCAAAGTTAGGTTTACTGAAGTCAACACTATAAACAATCCTCTACATCACTGTTAGTTGTTGTCTCCACCTGAAGGATAATCACCAATACAATGAATATTACCTCTGGTTGACCCGAAGTTTTCCACCGCTAATATATAGAGCGGTATAAGATGATAGATATAATCATGATCACATGACCACTGCTGCCTGAAAGGCAGCATAGCTTTAGCATGTGGTGAAAATGTAGAGTTTCTAGAAAATACTATTTTATTCAACTATTAGACAGAAATTTAAGAACTAGTGTATCGGTAATTGATTCATAGTTCATGTTTTGACATACATGCATATATATATATATATATATATATATATATATATATATATATATATATATATATATATATATATATATATATATATATATATATATATATATATATATATATATATATATATATATATATATATATATATATATATATAGTAAGTAGCTCAGAGTGAAAACTGATTAACAGAAATGTACATATAATAGATTAAACTTTATTAAATGACAAAATAAACAGTTGGTCAGATGTTGTGGATGCAAAAATCTGCATTATAAATTCACTTATTCTAGATTTCACCTAAACATTAGTCGAGCACATTTCAAGTCTCTTTAAAACTATACTTTCCTGTAATAATATAACACTATGATAATAATATTTTGAAATATTACTGAGTACACATTTATTCATATAGACAGTTTCAACAATAGTATGCAGTGCTTTTGTGCAGCTGGGTGGAGAAGTGTATATAATACAATTTTGTTGATAGAAAGGCTCTAGTCTACAGTAAAATACTGTTAGAAAAGCTGCTATAGTTTGTTATATTGAGTATACTATGTAAACAGTGCTGTCTGCCAAACATGACTTCTTAATGTGAAGTGTTGATAGGAATATTATATAACATACTTAAGATTAACATTCCTGTGTTTTATAATCATCTTTAAAGATATATCATATGACCTGACTATTTCTATAATGTAGCGTAGAGTCATGTCACATGCATTAACTATATATACTAAAGTTAAGGTGGGTTACATGACAGCCCACATGTAACTACACTACAACATGTGCTGTAGGAACACTGGCATAGCAGAGGCACACCCACTTAGTAAATAGAATACTTACTGCAGTTAGTATCCACCCAACATATTAACATTTTGATAGTGCAACATGAGGCTTTTTCAATGCCTTATACATAGACAAAAATGTATTAACAAAATGCCAATAATGTTTTAGCTTGTTTATATTTAGTCACACTTAGAACAAAAATAAATTGCAATATGCTAATCAAACTTAAGCATGCAATCGACCTACCCATATATGCAGTAGAAATTTATCAGTGCTTTTTTCAAAACCTTTTCATTTGTTGTTGTTGTTTTCAATTTATTGCTTCTAATAGTAAATATAGAATGAAAAAAGAAAAAAAAATTAAAATCTTAAACTAATTAGCTAAGGAAAAGGAAGAAGTACAAAAAGAAGAAGCAAAAATTTACTGTCTGACAGCTTGAAGCTAATAAGGAGACAGCCAGACTTTCTATAGGATAAAGAAACCCTGCAAGGAGGCCCCATCCATACCAGCAGCACCATGCTCTGTCCATAGACGGTCCGCTAACCCTGACTTCACCATCTCAGAAGTCATGCTCTTTAAACCATATAAATATTTATTAAATAATTTTGCAGCTTTAAATAACTAAGATGAAATTAAATAAATTGAGACCTGTACTATACTGTACATTTTAAAAGCCGATTAAAACAACAACATTAATTAAAATTACTTGTTATAGCTACAGTGTTTGCATTATAGTTTAATAAAAGAATATCATTACTATCAAAAATAAATAAAGTGTCAATGTCACCGTAATTTTACTTTCACCGTTTATTCAATGTCATTTTTTTGTTTTATGTTTATTTTGGTTATTAACAAACTACTATAGATTTTTACAAGCTTAGTTTAATTCACCGCAACAAATAATAAATTTGTAATATATTCTAATGCTATTGAGTTGTGTGAAGTAAGTCAATATTGGAGATTAAGAGAGCAAAAGCGGCAGGCAAATCAATTGAATCTCATAGCCACACTGTGCGTATTTTCGCAGGCAAAACTTTAAACCGCAAGTAGCAAAGGTGTCCACTGTACGCGTTGAGCAAACATTCGCAGTTGTCACTCAGCATTCTGGATGCAAGTGCTCGAATCTTCTTTGTCATCGTCACCTAATTGGCTGGCAGTTATTATAAGTGAGCACAATTTTTTTTATTTCAGTGTTAAATTTTAGTAAATTGTGTTTTATTGAAAGCAAGTGCGATTTAAAAATGAAAACTTAATTTATCCGCTACAGTGGACACCTTTTCTATTTGTGGTTTAAATTTTTGCCTGGAAAAATATGCACAGTGTGGCCCTTGGCTAAATAGCTATTCTTGGCAAAAATATTATAATCAAGCAGTCCTTGAGAATTGGTGAGACTTGTAGTGCCAGCCACTGCATGGATCTTTATAGATGTTTACAATATTTGCTGTGTTTCTTGGTCCATGGGACTCAATGTTTAGTGATTGCTTGACATTGCTGCATTCAACATTGCCATGGGCATTGGTAGATGCCTTATAATAATATATTATATGTAGTGTAGGTGCATAGTAATATACTCTTATATTAAAGATGGTAAGAGCATGCGGAAAAGCAAGTGGTGTGGAGAGTTGCCACCAAGTCACAACCATAGAACAGTCATCGTCGAATAAACCGACTGCAGAGAAAGGTGTATAGTAATATTCTCTTATTTTTATGGAATGTAATTTTCTGCATAATATTGTCGTTAGTACATGTGCACCTATATTATGCAAATCTACTTCCATCTACATGGTTCAGGAATTCATGATAGGAGAACGGTTAAGAGCCAACACATTGACAGTAAGTAATCTATTTCTTTGCTTCGCTATTGTTTGAAGCTGTAAACTGATGTGATTGGCAATTTACCTAACCAATAAGATCTACCAATCATCTATTAGTATTCTCCACAAATTTGGAGTTTTGCCAAGTAGCATATACTGTAAGAAAAAAGCCAATTGCAAACATTATAAAAAAGCAAAATAGATAAGTGTAGAAAAGGATTGGAACAGGGACACTATATGAGCACTAATGAAAAAATAGTTAGATAGTTTAATTTTGAACTCATAAATAAAATTGACAGGAAACACTACTTCACAGGTAAGTGAGGACATAACCTGACTATAAAGAAACATATTTATACCTGTAAAAGTTAAATTATGATTCAACTACATATATTTAATTTTAAAATTTTTTGGCGAATTTCAAGACTAACTGCACAGATGTGATATCATGATTTTGAGGATTATTGATACTGAAAAGTTATTTTAGAGGTATAAAAAAGTATTGCTGAAAAATGAAATGATTTGTTTGATGTACGACTTTTGACACTATTCAATTGACTATAATATGCCAAAATATGTAAGACGTTCAAAAATAATTTATAATTTTGTGGTTTAGAGCAGTGACTCACAAAACACTTACTTTTTATTCAAAATTGTTCAACATCACACCTGAAATATATCCGGAGAAATTATCCAATATATTTACATAGCTGAATAATAAATATTTTGAGATTCTGAATTCAGCATTAAAACAACAAAAATATATTGCTTTATCCAGAAAATATAATACTTATATTAATATTAAATAATTTTAACTCTATTTTAGAATCAGGTGCCTATAATTATCAAAGCATCTCTAAATTTTTGCCTGACAAATTTTAATTGACTAATAATATATATTCTCGAAATTATATGCATTATTTACTTTTAAAGTTTTAGGGTTTTCAAAAATACCTTTGTCAGACGTTATATTTATAATATTCTCCACCTCATATAAAAGCCATAGAAGATCATCAGCATGTAATTTTATAATTATAAGACTTTTTGAGAAATGAAATGACAACTTGGTTTTTTAGCTTTGCCAATCCATATAATGGCAATGCAAAGTTGTAAAAAAGAGACTCGAAAATTCATATCGCTGCATGTTATAACGTTTGCAGGGTAATTAAAAATAAACTTGTTTCTTTGAAGATCTTCTAAATCAACATGGCTGAGAGTGAGTCAAGAGTTGTGAAAAAAGACTAAACAACTCGTATCGCTGTGGGTACTGCTTGCAGTACCCACAGCAATACAACCCTTCACAGATGTAGTGTAGAATATTATGCTAAGAGGATGTGTATCTTTTACAGGACTTCCTCATCAAATAACCAAAATGGCAGAATCCAGAGTTGTGAAAAAAAGACTAAACAATTCATATCGCTGTGGGTATTGCTTGCAGTACTTCAACAAACTTGAAGACCCCAGAACTCTGCCATGTCTGCATGTCTACTGCATGAGATGTTTGAAGACTGACATCGGTGGTAGGAAGGATCATATCAGATGTGCTTATTGTAGGTGAGTTAAAGTACACAATTTTATATATCATATGGGAGGCTCAGATAAATAGTTTTTCACTAATAGCCTTGGTATTTATCTAGGAGTTGCCTGATTTCTATATCTGAAGATTTAACATTTCTGTATATTTTATGTAAACTATAGTTATTATGTTGTTAGGTTTATGAACGTTATTTGGTTAAGAAGGCAGTAGTGGCTATTGTTATGCTGAATGATGTATCTGCAATATAAATGCTTTTAGGCAATTTAGGGATAAAAAATAATTGTTTTTATATAATATTATAATGCTTGAATGCAAAGATTATTTACTTTTCATGCAATGCACATGCAATACAGAAATTATGCATAACCTGGCTTATTAGTGGCTGCCGTTAAACTTCTTCTCTTCATCTTGCTTTCTTGCTTTGATGTCCAGCTGACAAAATTACGCCAATAGATTATAATTAGAATTGCATAAGCTTGAATTTGCAACTAAACAAACTTGTAGTCAATATAGCAATAACGGCAGAGACTAAAGATGCTGCTAACCTTTCGTTTTACAGAACTAAAGCTATCAAAATATTATTGATTTGTTAGAAGGAGCTAGAATGAAAATATAAATATGTTATCATTAATTAAACTATTTGTCTTTAATGCTACCTATATATACCAACTAAAAAATTGAGATAATGTTAGGCAACTAATTAACCCCATGTTCACACATCGCTGTATCGTACGCCGTAATGTAAAATATCAGCTATCTTTAATTTGTCCGGGCTGAGGTTTACAAAAACCGCTATTAGGTAAAATATAAAACATTTCATTGGACAATTTTATTCAATGAGCTGACGCAAAGTTTTTTCTGTCCAATAGAAACCCACCGCAAAAAACTTTGAATCAAGTAGTGTTTGATCCTAACGCACCGTAGCACCGTACAGGAAGCTCAGACATTTGTGAAAATGGCTGATACTACAGCAATTCAATACTTATATGTACATATATACTTCTTGTTGCTGATTGGATAAGATTACAAGGTGGTGACGGTTAATGTAAAGCTATGCTGTAAGTGCACGATGTTAAGATCAAAGATACTGTTGTTAGGGTTTACAGTTGGCAAAACTTTAGGTAATATGTGACAATTATAGAAGTAGTTTCTCATTATCTACCATTAATTAAGAAAACTGCCAATATTTGTGCAGTCACTACAATGGTAATGCACATTTAAAAACCTGCTGCTTATTTTATTCATGTGTAGAAGCATTTGCCTGCTTTAGCTGCATCATACTTGATATACTTGATATACAGCAGTGAGCAACATTATCTACGCATTAGTGGTCACGACAGACAAGTAGAATATGCTTTATACATGATATTTTATATGATGGTGATTGTAGCCTCAAAATGTATATAAATCTTCAAGTACTAGCTCTCATTTAGAAAGAATACGCTTATATCATACTAGATGTTTAACATAAATGTGCGATGGTGTGCTACCCGACACTAAATAATACTAAACAATGTAATTTAGGAAAAACATCACAGATCCCACAACTCTGCCTGTAGCTAAACATGGTGACCCTTAGAATATAAATCTCCACCTAAACCTGCACCCCTTCCCTGTGATGTGTGTTTGTGTGATATCCTGTGGTTTATATAATGAATGTTTGTTGATGTCGAGTGATGAGTATTTATTTGAGTATTTGTCAAGGACATAGTTGTGTGTGTGGATGGGGTATCTTATTACTTGAGATATACTACACACAGCTAACACAGGTAACATACTGATTGCTATATATTGTAGAAAAGATCACTATGACATAACAGATCCCACAACACTACCAGTAGCTCCGTATGGAGACCCCTTAGAATATAAATCTTCACCCAAACCTGCACCCATTCGCTGCGATGCTTGTAAAAGTGGAACAGAAGCTGCTGTGTTCTGTGTTGAGAGTCAAAAAAAGCTGTGTCAGCAGCATCAAGAAGTAAGTCTGTTTTTATTTTCTAAAACTTCTTCTAAAATTGGTTAATAAACCAGCTAGGTCTGTTTGTGTGTGGAATACTTTTAAGCAGAAATGTTATAAGTTTGTGGAACTTTCGATGTCAAGCACAAAGTTTTCTGGATGCTGTGCATGGTTCAACTATGACAAAAATAATGGTAAAACCTTTACCAACTGATTGTGGACTTTTTATACAGAATCACAAAGAGCTGATGGGAGATAGACATCAGTTTATTGACATTGATGTATACAGAGCCTCTCCACAGAGATATACTATCACTGAATGTGAACATCATAAACATGAACAACTAACAGAAGTGTGTTCCAAGTGTCACCAGATATTCTGTAGGAGATGTGATATGAAGACAAGCTGTAAAGGTAAAACAGGTATGCACTTGGTTTATCTCTTTACATGAAAATAAACAGGGAAATCCTGCGCAAAATCATCAGTTAATTTTTGTTAAGCCTCTTCATAACCCATTTTGATAAGAATTGAGGTAAGGCAATCAGAGTTCAATTGGTTGTGGGTGTTACAGCATCAACATGATATATTTATAGGTAGTAGATGTGCAATAAATATGCTATCATTTATAAAATGAGACTGATTTGTTGACCTAGTAAACCTATTTGTACAGAACATGAATTGGCGTTCAATGACACGGCACCTTTGACTGATCTGTCTTGTGAATTACGAGAAACTCTGGCTGGTGGAATAGAGACTCTGTCTGAGAAAGTTGCAGAGTTGAATGACATCTCAAAGGATGCCTGGAAAGAACTGAATAAAATAGAAGATGAAGTGAAGAAGATGGTTGCCAGAGTAAACGCTGTAGCTGATGCTCAGGTATGCTGACATATATTAGGTAGAACTGGCTTGGGAAAAACAGTGGCGTCCCAGATCGGCGCTTCCCAGTTAGATGCTAAACTAAATTTCCAACTTAGATGCTTCCCACATGAGCGCTTTCCAGCTAGAGGCTATTTGTTTGTTTTAGTATAATATGCATTTTGTGTGCACTTTATTTGTATATTATTGAATTATATGTATATTTAAATTAACTTGGATCAATTGCTTGGTATTTAGCACATAAATAAATTTCTTTGATCCCCATTAACTTGATAATTTTACATTTTCTATACTTCAATTGTTGTTTGAAAAGATATTTTGTAAACAAGTACTCATTAAAAATAATGTGTATTAATAATTTAATGCGGTTCTTTTTGTCCCACACATATCTGTGAGTGTTAAAATCCTATTTCATAAAATTTATATTAGTTTTTATCTTATAATCAGCAATCCATACAACAATTATGTAGGTACGTATATAGGTATATTTCGATATACCTATATTGTAACAAAACAAAAAATAGCGTTTGATTGGGAAGCATTCATGTGGAAAGCGTCCAAGTGGGAAGCGTCTAACTGTAATTAGTCTATCTGGGATGAAACCGGAAAAACAGCGCAACGCAAAAACAACAGGGGTAAAAATGGCACAATTGAAAATTTGCTAAAAATGGCACACTGATGTTAGATTTGCCCAACCCCAAACATCAGAGTCCAAACCCAAACTCTCAATTCCAACTCATATAGCCACAAACTTCTACCCCTACCACTAACCTCGGCACTCAAGCCTAAATCTTGAAAATTTGCGATATTTACCTGCGTTCCCATTTGTGCCGTTATTACCTGTTCTATTATTACCTGTTCTATTTTACTGTGCCATTTTTACCTATACCATACATGTACAGCCAGATTGCAAAATTTATTAAATTATTATTACATTGTGGACATTTACCATGACCACTTACTCGGTGAAAAAGTTTTCCATCTGGATTTGTCAACTATTTATTCAGCAAAGTTTAATATGTTATTGATTGACAGGAGGATATGTGTGGTGTGATGTATTACATGACTAAGTTACTGTGTGCCCAGTCAGTGGATAGTCAGTCAGAAGTCATGCTTTATTTCAAGTGTTGTGAGGTGTAGATGTGGTTATAATTTGTTACTATTTACTAGATAGCAGAGATTAGAAAGAGAGCTACAAACTTGAGGCTAGAAATATATGGATATTTGAAAAGCTGCACACAGATAGTGGATAATTATAGAATTGAGCTAGCCTTGAGTAAGACAATGAGCAGACAGTTTTTGCTGGACACAGTACAACATGCAGTTGATAAGTTCAATGATGCAGGGATTGTGAGAGACTACAAAGAGATGAGTGAGAAGATGGAAAAGGCTACAGATATTGGTGTAATAGAGAAGTGTGTACTTCCAGACAGCATCTTGGTACCCACATGTAGGTGGAGTCTATAAATACTAACACTAACTATAAATAGCATGCCAACTTTAGATTAGCAGTATATAATGTCTAAGTGAGCTCCTAAACTGTGTTATGATGATTTCCTGCCGTCAGTATAAGCTGAGGTGTATGACTGAATAAACAAAGGTGATGAGATTCTCAAATTATAGAATTGTTATTTTTGCGTTGCAGTTAGTGAAGACAGCCTAGGACTGAAGCTGCTGCAACCTCCGACCTCTCTACAGTCTGATACACTTCAAAAAAGGGGCTGGTGTAGAACGGTGAACATCAAGGCTGATGGAAATATGATGTGTCGCAGAAAGGAAGCTGTAGAAGTAATCAATAGAACCACTTTCGATACTATTAGCACAGTTGATGATACCACCACGACGATATGGACTGAAATAATCCAACCAAAAGGAGTTGTGGTTGGAAGCTGTTATAATGTAGACGATAACACAGCCGAGGTCACACTTCTTGATCAAAACACTTTTGAGAAGTCTCGAACCCTCTATAGACACCTAATAAGTATCCCTACTTTCTATAGAATAGCTCAGCACCTTTCACAAGTGTATATTTTGGACTATAGAGAAAAACGGCTTGTGGTCGTTAATTTAGTTGACGATACGACACAGAAATTTGAAGTCCCTGAGATGGAAGACCCTAGACCTCTATGTATCCTTCCAGACTCAACTGTACTCATTGGAGACAGGAGTTTAGATGGTGCAGTGAGTAGATATAAAGTGGAGAACACAACTCTCACTAAACTGTGGGAGTTTCCTAGCATTCCACAACCAACTGGTATTTCCTTTGATTCAACATCTGAACTAATTCACATTTGTACAGCCCTAGGACCTCTCCTCATTCTCTCACTTGAAGGTAAACATTAAATATGTTTAGCACGACGCCTCCATGTTTTGAGTCATGCAAATAAGTTTTTTATTCACCTCATGGAAATAGTTGCATTGAAGAAAAGCGGCAACTGCAATACTTTATAATGGTTCCTACGGAAGAAAATTCCATTCACATTATGCACAGCTTGAAAACGAGTCTTTCAATTGAATCAAATAAAACCGTTTGCGATGAAAGCAAAGATCAGTGTTTGTGGCGGCTAGTTACATAATTACCGCAGATATAAACGATAACTATAAGTTAAAACCTACACTAAAATGCAGCTCATTCTATAATGATCTAAATTCTTTTATTTATCTTAGCCGCTAATATTTAAGATCATGATAACTGATTATCTTAAATCCATTAAGCGTTTCTGTAAGCCAAAGCATTTCTATGATGAGAACTATTTTCATATTGAAAGTTTAATCTGCTCTTCAAATTTTGTTTAAGAGTCATAAGATAATATACGCTTTAATATATAGTTTTCGATTTTCAAATTAGAGAAAAAACTGACTCAAAGTATTTATCTCTTATGTGAATTTATTCTAGCAAAAGTTGTAGGAGATACAGTAGTAAAATTATCATAGGGCTGTAGCACTGAGCCAATGTCGATCATGTCAACTTACATTTGAAAGTAACATGCCGCAATTGAAAACAAGTTGTCTTTTTTAAGAAAAGACAACTTTTTATGGATTGCATAGAAACATGTAGCTTTCCTTCAATGTCATCTATTTGCAAATTTACTCACTTCCATGCATGAGCAGTGTAGGTATATAGTTCTTTGTTTCAATCATTGAACTATAACTAATAAAGTTTCAGTTTAGTGGTTTCAATAACTAGCTGCAAGCAACCTTTGTTCATGCATAGATTACATATAATGTAATAGTGCAGTAGTCATAACAAAGGTGTTTCTATTTACTGTAATCCAGGTATCGGCTCGGCTCGAAGTAACGAAGATTGGTTACAATGACGCAAACAAAAAAACCATGAAGCTCAGTAAACTACTGATTGGCAAAATCTAACTGTAACACGCTAGTCTGCTTGAAAGAGCTCTACCAATTTCTTCCCAATACAAACCAAACTGATACAATATGATGCTTCTATTTACAGGTCAACTGGTGCTTAGGATTCCTAGACGAACTCTAGATGTGAGAAGCTGGGTGAAGGACATTGCTGTGTATAACAGGAACATTGTGTTTTTAGCAAGTGGTATAGACGGTCTCAAGAAATACACCATACAATGCTGAGATTGTCGTCAACAGCTTTGTAACAGTCAATCAGAAGCACTGAGATATGAATTGGAAACTATTTGTATTCCTAGAATGTATATATGCAATATGTATTTTGATTTATCAGCACACACACTCATTATTCTAAAGACATACACATTTCACTTACGGTATCCTTACACTTTGATCAGTATTATAGTTTAGTTCTATATAGAACAGCCAAAACTTGCTGTAACAAACTTTTAAGTAATTTTTAGTTGCTACCCCTGTGAGAACCTGTGATAAGAAATCTTTCAAAAAGCTTGTTGCGTCGTAAGACTGTGATTTGATGCTATTTCTAACACCGCTGCCAGTGTTTGGACTCAATCCCTTGATTTTAAGTTTACTAGGCCATTAGGCAAAGGCTGCCCCTTGGTATAATTTACCTAAATATATGTCTAAACATACTAATTTACCAAATATTTTACTGACATGTCTTATGTGTACAGTCATCAGAATATTTCATAATAGAGTGTGTTCATTCGTGAAAACATAATACAACAAGTTACGTGACTCTCTAGTCTCATTTGTGATAGTTATTGGGATATTGTGAGAATCTGGCTAATTAACATTTAAGGTTTTGGTACTGCAAGAGAGAAGGCAATTTCCAGGTGCGGTATTTTTATTCTCTTTATCTACAAATAAATAATTATTCTCTGATAAAGAAAATATACATTTTTTAAAGTTTACCAAGAAAAGATAACTCCAATTGAATGTTTTTCTCCAGTGCAAAGTGCAACAGTCTCTGCTTAAAGAAGATAAGTTTATTGAGTGGGATGAATCCCTATAATGTCATATACAGTATAGGTCACTCTGAATAAATTACAAAAAGTTCAAACATGACTGTAGTAATCTGCTTGTTGGGCAAATTCAGTAAATCAATAATTCAAGCTAACCCAAATACTAAAAAATTTTCTCGATGCTAAGTTTGCAAAGACAGCTATTATAGGTTAAAAACGGTGAGTGTAAAGACATATTATATATTTCAAGGTTTCATCCCAGATAGACGCTTCCCAGTTAGACGATAGGCTAAACTTTCCACTTAGACGTTTCCCACTAACCCCCGAGTTGAGTCATCCTGCTCTGACCATTTTATTATCAATTTCAATGTGTTGGCGGATAATGTCATTAAAAGGACAGCATCCTTAACCAAACTAAAACCATATTGGCAATTTGAAAAGGCAGGCATAACGAACATCACCGTCGACTGTTACTCCCTACATTGTAAAATCACCTCAGGTATCTCTAAGAAATGTAGCGCTGAACAGTTATGGCATAATCTCAAATCTGGAATACTTCAGGTAGCACATTCCAATATCCCATACAAATTTAGAAAGAAAAAATCAGAACTCTGGATATCCCAAGAAACTAAAAGTGAGATCAGAAAAAGAAAACACCTTCACCTAGCTTGCCTTAACGATCGCACCCCGCACAACATTTTAAAACATGCCACCCAGTCCCGGTACTGCAAGAAATTGTGTAACAGGGACTATAATAATTATATAAACAAACACATATGCAATACATTAGAGCAGGGTGATTCAAAACCTCTTTATTGGTTCATAGCAAGTAAAAAGGGCAGCTCAAATACTGTACGTCAACTAGACAACATCCCCCCTAACAACAATACTGCTATAGCTGAATCTTTTGCGGACTCCTTTGCTTCTGTGTTTTCTATTGATGATGGTAGTATCCCTCCCTGCATTCCACCTCAAACTATATCATCCCCTATACAATTTGATCCTCGGGGAGTCCTAACACAGCTCACCAAACTCGATCCACGAAAAGGTGCTGGCCCAGAGGAACTTTCTCCTGCACTTCTAAAATATATTGCACATTATATATATGAGCCCCTGACAAAGGTTTTTCAGTACTTTTAAGATACATCTCAGACACCACAAGACAGGAAAACAGCAAACATTGTACTGATCTTCAAGAAAGGAAGTCGTACAGACCCGCTGAATTACAGGCCAATATCACTCACTTCTATCATATCCAAAATCTTCGAGCATATCGTATCACATAATATCAACTGTTTCCTAGAATCAAATGACCAGTTTTATCCACACCAACATGGCTTCAGGACAAATCATGGCTGCGATACTCAGTTGCTGAATACCGTGAGTGAATTTATAGATTTTTTCGACAAAATGATACCGGTTGACCTCGCTGTCTTGGATTTTTCAAAGGCCTTTGACGTTGTGTCGCACCATGAACTACAGGTTAAACTGCTAAATATTGGAATAGCTGATAAAAGTGGATTTTTTCATGGCTTCAGAGCCGTCTACTTTCAGTCTGTTTCAACAACGTCAAATCGGCCACTAGACATGTGACTTCAGGAGTGCCCCAAGGCAGTGTATTAGGACCATTGTTATTTAATGTGTACATAAATGACATGCACTCTGCGGTAGCCAACAGCAAGCTTAAACTATATGCAAATGATTTCTTATTGTACAAACCAATCACAACACCTGCTGATTCTAGTTTATTTCAGAATGACTTATACCATCTTATAACTTGAGCAGACAGTTCTCAGATAAAGTTCAATATAAATAAATGTGAGCATATGACAATTCAACGCTCCACTGTAAATCCTCTAGTGTCTCAATACAGCATGAATAATGACCCCTTACAATGTGTTGACAAAATATTATACCCTGGTGTCACGATTGATAATAAACTGTCATTCGATCAACATATAATAAACATTTGCTCAAAAGCTAATAAATTATTACACATGCTGATGCGCTGTCTAAAAAAGGCTAAAAGTAAAACCAGAGCCATAGCTTATAAAACAGTATGTCGCCCTATACTAGAATTTGCGACCCACACCTGGTCTCCATTTAAATTAGAAAACATCAACATCATAGAAGGTATAAATAGAAAAGCCTTCAGGTGGACATTCTGTAAGAGAAAACCAGATCATATAACTGAGCTCATGACAAATTCTAATTGGGATAGCCTTGCACAAAGACGTAACAATGCAAACCAAAAAATGTACTTTCGTATGCTTTCTGGTAGTGCCGCTATAGACCAAGACCGGTTCTCCCTTCATTTTGCAGAGTCACACAATACCAGACATGGTGCTATTAAGGGCAATATCAATACCAAAACTGCCAAACATTCATATAAACATCGCATCCATAAACTTTTCTAATGATTCTAGCTGCTTTGCCTAACTGATTATAAGCACTTTACACCGACTCTGCTTTATATCATCTGAAGCTGTGCGGTGTATATTTATTTATTTATTTACTTCTTTTCTTTTTTTTCTCTCCTGGCAGTAGCTAGCTATTGAGCTTTGAATCAAAGCATAATTAACTATATTCTTATCTCGTAGACAAAATGGTTTTCTTCCTTACTACTGATAATTTAAACAATTGTTCATACACCACTGCATCTCGATAAAGGAGCCAAAGCGCTCCGAGTGAGATTAATTATATGAGATGAGATGAGATGGACACTTGTCAGTTAAAAGCTGTTTTTTATTTTGGTTCCATATAATTTTATAGTAATATACTTATATTTAAATATATGTATACCTATATAACTGTTGTATTGATTGCTAAATAGCTAAAATGCTAATAGCTGTAATAGTAAGCGTAAATTATCTAGAATAATACTTTAATTTTCATAGATTTGTGTGGGACAAAAACCAGTAATATATTAATAATAAACATTATTTTTAAGTATTTAAAACTTATTAACCAAAATATCTGTTTAAACAATAAGCAAAAGATATGTAAAATAATATGTTAATGCAGATCAAAGAGATTTATTTATGCCCTCAATACGTGCTTTATTTAAATACACATATAAGATTTAAATAATATTTTAATAATTGCACATACATACAATATATATTGTACCAATATAAATAAATAACATCTAAGTGGGAGGCGTCCAAGTGTAAAATGTCTAAGTAGGAAGTTTAGTCTATCGTTTAACTGGGAAGCGTCTATCTGGGATGACACATATAATTCAATTACAATACTAATTGGAAGATAGGGTGACATGATCCTTGAGTTGCTTTAACCATGGTGTAAAAGTTTAGAAATATTGAAATAGTGAAACTTTTCTATTAATGGCTAATGTCATTATTTCTATAATTACGTGTATTTTGCGTTACACAATGGTACTGCCAGTAAATAATAACCTCTAGAAAAGAGTATCATAATAATTTCAGCAAGCATTAACATATACATTTTATAAGGCTCTGGTAGCAATTTTAGAGAAAATCTGTTGCATTTGACTTTTTTGAAATGTATTGGTAATTCATATTTTAGTGTGTTACCATTGAACTATAAACTTATAATCAAAGGGACATTGTTTTTTTGCTTACAAAAAACTCATTTATTACGTTTTTTGCAAGAGTTTAATTATCAGTTGCAAAACTATCAATTATGTATGCAAATATAAACGCACAAATATTTATTATATAAAACTACAATAAAATACAATTTTTCAATCAATGTGCTTAAGTTGCTTTGCTGCAAACGTATGAAAAGCTCTTTTTTAAAGAAATCTTTTTCTGTCTAGATTGTGGATTCAAATGGTTGTGAAAATAATTGGATTGCATAAAATTACAATATATAACAGCTAAAGTTAGCTGCTAAAAAGTTGTAAAAACATATTAAAAACATTGTTTACAGCCTAGAAACCTAAGTCTAAAGAAATCTTTCCGCGTATTTTCATCGCATCCATTTCAGTCATTGTGGGTAACAGGGTTCTGTATAGTCATCTCCAATATATCCAACTTTGTCACTTATCGTGTCCAATTCAATTTTCATGCTTTCATATATAATTTGATGGTACCATTTAGTTCCTTCTCCTAGCTGTTCTTTTTTCTTGAATAGAACTGATGATGCCTACTCTGTTCATGTCCTCTGCTTTGCCTCTTCTGCATACATACACATACCATTACAGTCTTCTCTTCCTCATCTACATGGTCACATCGTTAAGTTACCCCTGCTACTTTTTAGTTATTCTTTATTCTCAATTTAGTTGTTACTTTTCCAGGCTATAATTCTACAAATGTATTGCAAAATCTTAGTTTTAGAGAATTTACTTGATATACTAAGTGCTGTGTCAGCAGACACATCTTGTTGCAATAAAAAAATGTTAGTCGAATATTTATACATCAGCATCTTGCGAATATGTTGAAACCCGTTTTGTAACTTGTCTTCCGATTTTTTCTCTACTCCTTGATTGCATTGCCCGTTATTTATGGGTTGAATTGTTTTTTATACCAAGCATTTCAATGACTTTATCTGTGAAAGCTCAACATCTTCCTACTTGCTAGCTTTATTAATTTCATTCTGAACTTAGCTGTGGTACTAGTCTGTGCTTGTGCTCAATATTTCATTAGCTCGGTTCGAGACTCTTGCTTTAAAGAGCATTTTTTAGTCTCGTCTTCATGATGGGTGTGTAGTTAGCAATTAGCAACCCCTGGTAGTCTGCCAACAATATTTTATGCATGGTCATGGGGCTTTATCTTTTTTTTACTAGAAGTCATCGTCTCTATAATTAGGGATAATAAAAGGCGCTTGAAGCCAAGTTGTCTTGCATACTTATATATTTCTATACTGATATCTTCTCTCCCCGCGACTGCTGCAGACATGCTATACACTCCTTATATACATATCTTGGGACATTCTGACACAAGCATCATGATGACTGTTTTCTTCTAGCAGTACTATATATATATTACCTCCCTTATAGGTATAATTTCCTACTCGTTCTGTAATGCCACAAATACCAGAATTGACTCTTTATCCAACACTCTGAAATGTTCTGTAGGATATACGCAAACAAAACATATTTTGCTGTGTACTAAAGACTGTAGATACAATATTACTAGTTGTCTGTTTTAGTTCTCAGTTTTAGTCAAAAGCTGGGTTAGGTGGGAACTTTCTTTATTGTTGTAAAGGAGAACATTTGCTTTCTCACTGTACTGTTATTGTGCTTTGTCTCCAACTGTCTGAATTTCCTTTTTTAAAATTTCATCATTATTTATTGCATGAACTATTATATCCCAGTTTGGGTCAGAGTCTTCATAATACTGATGGGCAGTGTGACTGAGCCATTAGCTTTGTCGCTATGCATAGCTCTTTTGTATTATTACAATTATGTTGTTAGGCACATAAAACAACATATGTATAGGTTATATATTTAGTTTTTAGTATCAATATAGAGTTATTATTTCAACCTCCTGCTCTGATTGTTATGTATATTGACAAATTAACTGCAATCATGCAATGCATAATTATAATGAATGAATAATTTGTTGTGAAACACAAAAGCCTCATTCTATCAATTTTTAAACCTAAACAAATCATGTAATTTGAATTAATATAATCAGCATTTGGCAGTCATTCAGTCTACATACAGCCTGCACATTCTGACTCTTGATCATCTCAACATCTGATGTGAGTAATATAACTGTACCATCAATATTTATATTTGTAAGTTTATACTGGTTGTATACATAATAATCATATACTACGCTCTTCCAAGTGCAATATTTGCAGTGACTCCATCTCTACATCACTTGTGTCATTAAAAGAAAGAATTTTTTAGTATTTTTAATTTACTCAAATATTTTGATATTCTTCAAATGAGACGAGTTTTGGGCTTACTATAATTTGCATTGTATAATTTCTCCACATTTCTTGCTCTTTGTTACAAGTAAATTGGCTAGATGAACGTAGTTTTACTTATCTATTATAAGTGATATGTTCAGACATCGATCGGTTGTTTATTATAAACATTTAAGTTACACTCAAATCTTATGTAATAGTAGGTGTTATAGTAGAACAAAATAGAAACCTGGCATGGCCCCTTTCCTTGTCATATGATACATTGATTATACAGAGCAGAATACTATTATAGCTATGTACATCACACAACGTTGTTTTATAGATTTTATAAATTTCACAATGAGGGTGAATAAACGTCATAATATGACGTGTATTCACCCTTACTGTGAAATTGTATTATTGTATGTATTATATTATAATACATATAGGGCTTGAAATGTGACAATGGACTGAAATTGCAACAGAACTGACACAGTCTCATTGGAAGCTGAAAGATTGATATGATTTTTGTGAGCTATAAGCACACTGTTTGCTTCAATGAATATTTAGCTATAATACTAATTATTCTATTTCACAATCCCGCATACCAGATATATTACTGCATGAGCAGCTTTGTTTAACATATTTTTATATCTTAATGTGTGGTTTGTTGCTGATAATCTGGTTGAGACTTAGAACTTAGTAGCTCGGTTTCTTGACTGGTTCAAGGTGAAAAACAACCTTTCATAGATATACTGTAAAAAGATATGCTATGGGTATATGTGTATGTTTTGCAGAATCTTTGTTCCTACAATCAAGATGGCAGAATCCAGAGTTGTGAAAAAAAGACTAAACAACTCGTATCGCTGTGGGTACTGCTTGCAGTACTTCAACAAACTTGAAGATCCCAGAACTCTGCCCTGTCTGCATGTGTACTGCATGAGATGTTTGAAGACTGACATCGGTGGTAGGAAGGATCATATCAGATGTGCTTATTGTAGGTGAGTTACAGTACATGACACAATATATCATGTCATTGGCTTGCATATGATTTCCTCACTATCATCTAAGAGTTGTCTGATCTGTGTCTATGAAAAGCAAACAATACTGTATATTCTATGTGAACTCTGGTTACTAACTTGTGGAGAGTGCGGATATGTTTTCATTAGGTAGAGAAAGTAATTGCTATGTAGATTACATCATCAGCTGTCCTCTCTTGTAAACAGTAAACAATATCCAATACATCATATCATAGGCATGTAATATAAAATAATATTGTACCATGTTTGTATAGCTATAGAATATGCATGCATTTATTTAGGAGTTGTCTGATTTCTACCTAGGGCAGTTATTTGTTTATTGGAATATTATATGGTTGCTGGTCAGTAACAGATGTGTTTTATATAATGGTTTTTTTGTTATGAGTGAATTTTTCTCAGAGTACTCGGTATATATTACAGGCAAGTGTGAATGTGTGCCAGTCTGTCTTCTATATAGCCTATTTATAAACTTGTGAATTGGTGGGTGATGAGAATATTGTCAATGATGTAGCTGTGTGTATTCATCTATTTATTTATTTATTTATTTATTTGTTTATTTATTTATTTATTTATTTATTTATTTATTTATTTATTTATTTATTTATTTATTTATTTATTTATTTATTTATTTATTTATTTATTTATTTATTTATTTATTTATTTATTTATTTATTTATTTATTTATTTACTAATTTATTGCATATCAACGACATGACAACACATTATGAAACTCAGTGTAAATACTAGCTATAATATAAGTATAGGCATGAACAAAAATGAAAAAGAAAAAATTCAAATGTCAAAACTCTGTTGCATTATTTTAAAATAAAAGCTTAGGATGTCACATTCAAGATATCACAAGAAGCTATTTTTGCCCCATGCCCTTATTTTTGATGGTTTGATATGTTCGAGAGAGGCATTGACTCAGAAAGTTATTGATAACATGCAAATCGTTTATTATATATTTAATACATCTAAGCTCTTTATTGCGAGTTTCATTACTCATCATGCCTATCATATTATTATGTTTCCTTGTTTTTCCACACCCAGCTAAAACACTGATTGCTATATATTGTAGAAAAGATCACTATGACATCATAGATCCCACAACACTACCAGTAGCTCAGCATGGAGACCCCTTAGAATACAAGTCTCCACCTAAACCGGCACCCATTCCCTGCGATGTGTGTAAAGGTGAAACAGAAGCTGCTGTCTTTTGTGTTGAGAGTCAAAAAAAGTTATGTCAGCAGCATCAAGAAGTGAGTCTTTCTTATATCATTTTTCAGGATTGGTTACTAAACCAGTTCCGATTTGTAGGTATAGAATATTATTAAAAAGAAATGGTGAGTCTGTGTGACTTTTTATACTAAACACACAGTTTCACAGTGTAGTGAGTTAACTATGTCAGACTTGTTGGTTATATATAATCAGCTGAAGATTGACCATTAATGTTACATAGATTCACAAAGAGCTTATTGGAGATAGACATCAGTTTATTGACATTGAGGTATACAGAGTTTCTCCCCAAAGATATACTCTAACTGAGTGTGAACATCATAAACAGGAACAGCTGACAGAAGTGTGTACCAAGTGTCACCAAATATTCTGTATGAGATGTGATATGAGGACTGGCTGTAAAGATAAGACAGGTATTTACGTATGTTTTTGGTTAAAAAACAGCACTATAGGAAGTTATACAATAGGATGTTGTTCATCATTAGCTAGGCAACAGCAAACCGAGTCAACGTGAATTTTGTGAAGTGAGTTATAAACATAACCACACCAAAACCGCAAACTGTGATTCTCAGCGTATTAAACATTGTCCAAGACAACACTAGCCAGTGTAGAAGTTTAATTATCACTATTCTGTTGAATACGTAGCATTATTTAACTTTCTGTTTCCTTCATGAGTTGATGTGAGGTTTTACTTCATCTCTAATTTTTTTTCATGTGTATGATAGCAAGTGGAGTAAGAAATGAGCTTTGTAGAATTTTTGATTGTGTGAATTCCTGCTTAGTTGAAGTTGGGACATTGGGACGTTGAGAGTTGATTTATAGTGATCGCAGATAACAATGCTTTAAACTGAGTCTAACTGTTTAGTAAATTTGCAGAATATGTGTACAGTAATACATCGGCAACCTGTGTTTGCAAGTAATAGTGTAGTGGCCAGTGAAGCAAAAATACTCCACGTGCAAATAAGCCAATCACCAATAGCCATGTGATTACCCCCGGCGAAGCAGAACGCTTCCGCACAGATATACTTAGATCAGAGTTAGTTAGTAGCCTAGTGTTATGCTGAATGTGGAAGTAGCAGATGTACGTCTTATGTATTATAGAGTGATGTATTAGTTTTGACTTATATGTATATACTGTGTTAAATATAGTCTTCTTCTCCTACTACTTGTCCTGTGTTTGAGAGTATAAATCGAGTAAATGCAATACAGTTGAACCCACCTTGACATTATAATTCAGAGAATTATAACAGTGGTGGCAGCGGTGGGATTCTATATACTAGCACGGATGCAACCTAACTGAAAACTCGACAACCACAACCAACTCGACAGAGAGAAGGTGAGCCTGATATCACTATAGCTCCAGAAGGCCCAGCGTTGCAAAGAGAAGAGGCCTACAGATATCGCCTGAAAGCTCCTACTTTCACTGGTTTAGAAGATGTGGAACAGTTTATCCAGGAATTCAAAGAGGTGATAGACTTTACCCAATGACCATCCAGAGTGGCCTTGATCCAGCTACGAAGAGCATTAATGGAACAGGCCAAGCCGTACAGACTAGGAACTAGCATAGACGGAACTTTTGCTGCGCTACGGGTCCGTTTTGGTGTTTTCGCAAAAGACGCCAGGGCCCGTCTGCAAAGGTTATGCCGTACCTCGCGGACATCTCTACAAGAACATGCGGTCACAGTAAAAAAACTGGCACAGAACGTGTATAGCAACTTACCAGTGCAACACCAAGAACGCTATACCTATGATGCTTTTGTCCAGTCATTGAATGACTTGAGTCTACACCACCAACTACAAGCCAAAGGAGTGACCACGGTAGAAGACGCCTTGCGAGCATGACAGGCTTTTCTACTAGCAGCTCAACTGCATAAAGGACAAGGAAGCTCTCAACCAGTTGCCATAAATGCCATGGAAAGACACACAGAACCGCTACCCCTTACTCAAGCTGTGGCGACCCCATCCGGATCCCCCTTGGATGCGGAGGTCAATCGCATGGCGGGGATGTTAGAACAGTTGGTAACGATCCTCACCCACTTTGACTCCATCAAACCAACACCAAGATCCCCGCGGTTGCCTATGGCACCTGCAACTCCGTGCTGCGGGGGAAAAGCTCAGGACCGTCCCCGCATGGCACACCCCCGGAACAAAAGGGCGTTAAACTACCACGGCCCGAGGACACCTTCCCTTCCGGCGGGCCAAGAATAAAGGATTATAGGGGGACAGATCGCCAGCCATCTGTACAGACGCGACGGTATGCTCCTCAAAAATGGCAGGTACCACGTAGGACCAGCCGACCAGAAAGGCGGCCGGGTACCTTCTCCCTACCACTCACCAACCGTTTCCATTGGTTACCAGAAGAAGAAGAGCCAACCACTGACTGGAAGGCCGAGTGGAGAGCTCGAACCCGCTCAGGCACAAATCTCGTCACTAGTGTCTTCCAATAGAGTCCGCTGAGGACTTGTTCCATCAGTCTCTGGAAGGTGGCCGGGGCGGAGGTCAGTCCAAACGGCAGCACTTTCCATTTCCACAATCTGTCTCGCGTGATGAACGCCGCCTTTTCCTGGGCGTCGGGACTCAGAGGGACTTGCCAGTAACCGCTCAACAAGTCTAACGTACTGAAAACTTGCTGCCAGCTAGGGCGTCCAAAGATTCGTCAATACGAGGTAGAGAGTAAGCGTCCTGTATTGTCACGCTATTAAGCTTGCGATAATCCACACAAAACCGCCAACTTCCGTCTTTTTTTTTGATCAAAACGACCGGCGAGCTCTATGCACTATGGGCTGGCTCTATAAGGCCGCGGTCCAGAAGATCCCGAACCTGTCGGCTGATCTCCTACTCCTTCTCCGGCCCCAACGAGACAACCCCTAGCCTATTCAAAAGACTTCGTGTGTGACTGCGTCCAAAACAGCACGTATAAAAGTCTAGAGGGGAAACGTACGAGAAAACTATCAGGAAATTTTGAGAGTCGTGAGCCCCACGCAAATATCAACTTTTGCGAGGGCAGAGTAGTGGGTGGAATTAATGCGCTCAGAGCAAAGAGTTCCAACCACGTGCAGCAAACACGCTGCCCGGCCTTTTCATACGCTGACATAACTAAAGGCAGACGTGTTTCTGAAACTCACAACTGATACTGAACATTGAGTATATGTCACTAAATACCAAATTCTCAGGTAAGCCTGCCTAAGTCTTGTACTCCTATCTATGGAAACAAGCCTGATGCTAGCTAATTCTGAACTAATCAATCTGATTGAATCAGAATTACTAGAAACCACATCTAATGTGAATGACGACGAGGGTAAAGTAATGGCCGACGATCTGTTAGATCTTGAGTTAGACACCATCATTCTTGGTCAGCTTACACAGAGCAAACTGGTCTCTCGAGTGCCCTATAAAAGTTGTGACCTTCAGACTAGTAACAGTCAATTGTCACTAGAATTATGTTGTAAAGATCAATCTCGATCTAACAATAATTCTACTTTTGTAGACGACACTCGCTCTCCCGCTTCACAAGAGATGCCATCTTTGGAGACGGCCTGGGATCCAGAGCCCCTATTACTTACGCACTGGAAACAAAACGTTGCAGGACTACGCCAGCCACGGAGAAGGAGACACACAAGTATAGAGGCGACGAAGATAATACAGAGTGTCGCCTATGCCAACAGCATTTTACCATGCACCGCAGGCTGCGGGTCCACCTCCCGCAGCACTTTGTGACCACCTTCTGTCCCTGTGGTGAATACAGTTACCACAGAGACTATATCCTGAGGCATCAAAAAACAATGAACTGTTTTCCCGGCCACCCCTACGATGTAGATGAGAGCTCTTACCCCACCTTTTTAGATCTCATACGGCCCTTTGTCACAGACCCCGCTCGACTGGAGCGCCTTACCCAGGGATTCCCCGCTCCCCGACCTATCACCCCAAGACCTACCACCAAACCCCCTGGCTATTCTAACAACTTACTCCCTACTTCCATTCGTCGCCCGAAGACCATTCCCCGCGTTCTGTCACAATACATAAAGACTCAGCCGTATACTCTTCCTCCTCCCTTTCCCCCGGCAGATCAGAAAAGACGCAGATCACACCACTCTCCATCACGTCCATCCCCACTGGCCCGCAACTCGCGGGAAGTCAAAATGAGAGCCAACGAGTTAGAGAGAAAAGTCCATAGATTAGCCCCCAGGGTTAAAGAGGCAGCCAGCAAACTACAATCTCTCTAAGACTCTATCAACAAACTTAAGACTCTCCACTCGGGATATTATATCTTCCTTCCTCGTCCATCCTGGTGCTTGACCGGTGCTGTAAGAACTACTCTTGTAAATAGGATAAATAAACAATTGCATGCTTATCACGATATATTTTATGTGTCCTTTTTTTATTTTTCTGATATCTGTTTATATATATATATAGGATATATGTACAGTTTTTTTAATATGCTTTCCTTCCACTTAGTTTAGCAGGAAGTAGACTCCCTGCTAGAGGAGGTGGTGTAGTGGCCAGTGAAGCATAAATACTCCACGTGCAAATAAGCCAATCACCGATAGGCTCGTGATTACCCCCGGTGAAGCAGAACGCTTCCGGACAGATATACTTAAATCAGAGTTAGTTAGTAGCCTAGTGTTATGTTGAATGGGAAAGTAGCTGATGTACGTCCTATGTATTATAGAGTAATGTATTAGTTTTGACTTGTATGTATATATTGTGTTAAATATAGTCTTCATCTCCTACTGTGTTTGAGAGTATAAATTGAGCAAGTGCATTACAGTTGGACCCACCTTAACATTATAATTGAGAGAATTATAACAATAGGAGTAAAATAAAATAAAAATATGGTATTTAAAAAACTGCTTTACTAATCAGGGTGATATTTTATGTATACAGGAGAGGAGGCCGAATCTCATGACATGGCTTTGTTGAGTGATTTTTCTTGTGAGTTGCGAGAAAGTCTGACTGGTGGAATAGAGACTCTGTCTGAGAAAGTTGCAGAGTTGAATGACATCTCAAAAGATGTCTGGAAAAAACTGAGTGAAATAGAAGATAAAGTGAAGAAGATGGTTGCCAGAGTAAACGCTGTAGCTGATGCTCAGGTATGCTGACATGGTGATGTCATCTCATAAACTTCTGTTTGTCTGAGATAAACCGTGATATAATGTCGCCTCTTTTTTACTAGATTTTAGCAATCCATTTGCACATTATCATTGATTACATGTACCAGTGAGAGTTTATTCTGCATTACTCAGTGCAGATGAATCTATGAAAATGCAGTGTATATGGAGTGTCAGATGATTGAGTCCCTGTCTGCCTACTTAGTAGGTGGTATGTTAGCTATCACTCTAACGTTAAGTGTAAAGGTTGGGATGTGCAGATGTGGTTACACTATGTTGCCATTTATTAGATAGAAGAGATTAGAAAGAAAGCTACAAACCAAAGGCTACAAATATATGGATATTTGAAGAGCTGCACACAGATAGTGGATAATTATAGAATTGAGCTGGCCTTGAGTAAGACAATGGGCAGACAGTCTTTGCTGGACACAGTACAACATGCAGTTGATAAGTTCAATGATGCGGGGATTGTGAGAGACTACAAAGAGATGAGTGAGAAGATGGAAGAGGCTACAGATATTGGTGTAATAGAGAAGTGTGTATTTCCAGACAGCATATTGGTACCAACATGTAGGTGGAGTCTATAAATAGTAACACTAACTATAAATAACTTTCTGCTTGTAATCACTTGATTTGGTTTCATTGAATATTTTAATAGGAGAATAAAGAGGAGCCTCTGATAATTAGAAAAGTTGATAGAGTTTATTTATCAGAGAATTGAGTTTTGTTCTACTCTCACATTATGAGACATTTCTGCAGTGTTTCAGAGTTTATGGTGTTTAAGTGAGCTGCTAAGCTGTGTTATGCTGACTAACTGTTGTCAGTATTAACAAAATATTTTTACCTAAATTTGTGCATCACCTATTCCAGTACTTTTATAATCCTGCATTATATATTCGCAGCATAAAATTACTGCAATAGCAACTTGTATTGACAACTGCGAAGAGTCTTTCTTTAAAATATCATTGGGGTTATGGTATTTTTCAATGAAATACCGGGTATTAACACATAAATTTTTTTCTGTTGCGTGTTTTAGTGAGTGCCAGTTGTGCTATAATTACTTTGATTTGAATTTGGAAAGCTAAGCTGTTTTCCACTTCCTCAAGAGATGAGATTCTTTTATCATTAGGTGGTTAATTTTCGTTGCAGACAGTGAAGACAGCCTGGGACTGAAACTGTTGCAGCCACCAGTTTCTCTCCAGTCCGATACACTCCCAGTTTTTGATCGATGTGACAGAGTAAACATCACATCTGATGGGCATCTGATAAGTAACACAGCAAAAAATCTAAAAGTACTTAATATAGAAACACTGGATACTGTCAACCTAATAAAAGACACCAGCACTAGAACGTGGAGAGAAATCATTAAGCCTGAGCGGAGAGTAGTTGGCAGCTGTTATAACGACAAGGAAAAATCAGCAGAAGTCACATTGTTTGATCTGAACTCTTTAGAAAAATCTCACTCAATCTATAAACAACCGATCGGTGGAGTCACTTGTCTTAGGATAGCTCAACACCTCTCTTTAGTGTATATTGTAGACTGGATAAAGAAAATTCTGGTAGTCTATGATTTAGTTGACAATAAAATACAGAAGTTCTCAGTTCCTGGAATGGAGAATCCTCGACCTGTATGCATCCTCCCAGACTCAACTCTCCTCATAGGAGACAGGACTGTAGATGGTGCAGTGAATAGATACAAAATAGAAAACACAACTCTCACTTTAATGTGGGAGTTCCCCCACATCTCACTACCATCTGGTATTTCCTTTGATCCAACATCTGAACTGATTCACATCTGTACACTGAGAGGGCTTTTTCACATAATTTCACTGGAAGGTAAATAAATATCAAACCCATCATGGCTAGTTTAGGTTATTGTTTATAATATATAATTTTATTTTGTAGCTACATTATTCATTTTAATTATCAACTGTAAATACCTTACAACAAAATACTTATAAAAGACACTTATAAAGATATATTAGCTATGCTCATTAATGTCCTTCTTTCCTCCAGGCTATAAAGCATAACAAAGGTGTAAGCATGTTGATAGTATTTATAGAGTTTGCTGTCTCTATTGCAGTACTTTGAGCTTGTAATACTAGCAATAAATTTATTTTCAGCTGTAACAACACATGCAGCACGCGCATAAACTTTTAACTTTGTAAAATAGGCGCTTTTATCAATTAGATTTGTTTTTTAAAGTTATATCACTAATTTCCAATACTATTAAATAAACTTCCTCAATTTCTGGCATTAGTTAGGCACAGCAAGACCTCTCTGCAATGTAAACAAGTACATTCTGAGGTCACCTCATTTACACTGTTCATATAACATTTTTAATTATAGTTCAAAACTCACTTTGAGTATCTCAGAGTAGCTTTTGATTGCAATTGATTAGTTCCACATTAGTCAGTTGCCGTTGCCTGGTGCCTGTTTCCGTAAGGTACCATTTGCCTGGTGCCTGTTGCTTGGTTATGCCTCCTTATCTCGTGGGAGTTTTTGTCGTAATTCTAAATGTTTTCTTTCTAACAACTGTACACTTTTTAAGTTTCAGTTTTAATTTCACTTCCGTCTAGTCTTGCTATTGATTTGATTGTCATTATATAAGTTTAAAATAAATATTTCAATACTTTTTGACTGCCATTACTGGGACTATTGCAATTTGATGATTGCTGGTAGAGGAGTGTTTGCTGGTGAGACTCAGGTAGCTGTGAGTGGTTATTTTCAAGTATCTAATATACCATCTTTGTCATATAGCAGTCGGGCGACATACCAATAGCTGGTTTCATTTTGGTTTGATCCGACATCTCCATTCGTTTCAATACCGGGTATTCAGTGCTTGTTCTTGCAATATTTTACTTAATCTATCTTTTTCATGCTGTCTTTAAATTTAAGCTGAGCTTTTCTTGATTATCTTTTAATTCTGTCAGTGGCTAATAAAGGAGTTTTTTTAAATAAACGGCTATCCTAACTTCATTTGAAGAAGGCTAAGTTTTTAGAATGAAAAATCTTGCAGCTCTCCTTAGTATTTTATTGTTTGTAATTCTGCCCCTCCAAAAATACTTTTAATGAAGCATAGATATTGCACTCCAACAGCAGTCTTTCAACTTGCACACTGCATGTATATGTTCCAAGTCTCAGCATCAAACAATAATGCAGCAAGTGCTGTAGCATGATGCACCTGATGCTTAACTTTCATTGGAAAATGACAAATAACTCAAGGCTTAGTCCTCAATTGTTTATACACTACACTCTAGCGTTTCATACTCTCCGAAAAATTTCATGTTCTAAGTTACCATTGTCAGCAGCAGTTCTCTGAGGTACTTAAAGATTTCCCACTTTTTCAGGAGTTCTATATTGATGGTTGTGGTGTTTGGCTTAAATTTTCCCAGTGAAATTTGCTAATAAAAGCATTCCATTTCATTGATGTTATTTTCACGACTAAACTTTTGCAGCACAAGCAATTTCTAAGATTATAGTATGTAGGTACAGCATTAGAGTGATGAGCAACTAGAGCACTATTACCAGCAAATAGCAAGTCTCTCACTAACCCAGTAGTGGGTTTAGCTTAAGAATTGAAATTAATTACATTAAACTGCTCAGCTGTTTTCCTAGTTGTTGTATATGCCTCTTCTAACCTGTCTTTAAAGGTAATGTCAAGCATGGTTGACAAGAAAATTTTAAAATTGTTGGCACGTGGACACACCTTTGCTTGATTTCACAACATTGTTTTAGATAAAACTGTTCATTGCTAAATTGTTAACTCACTTGTATAAACACTTCAATAACGTAAGAGAACTTGTGTGTATAGGCTAACTTTTTAAGGGCTTGCCAAATGCTTTTTTTACGTAGAAAACATTATGTAGAGTGGCATATCTTGTTATAGGCACCTGTACGTTAGGCCAAAAAGTATTTTCATTTTACTGTTTCAATTTTTAGGGTTACACTGAGCTTTTGGTAGCACCTCTTTGGTGCATATGTAATGCATTAACTAGCCAATTTACTAGTCTGCAAGATAATATAGAAGGAATATACAGCACACTGTTTTCAATCACCCTAGATCACCCAGTGGGATAGCCCAGATGTAGGAGTCAAGTACATTAATCCCTGTGTGTCACCTTGCGCTGATTAGCATGGCCCATCACAGATCTTAGGGCATTCAGTGTCAGTTTAGTATTTGATCCATTAATTTTTAAAACAGGTATTTTTATGTAATAACACAAGAGTAACTGTAGTAGCAGTAGTATTGAAGTAGAAAAAAGCGTTTGTTTATACTAGGAGTTAGAGGTCAACCTCGATGCAGTTATATTATAATGAGGGAATAAGTTCACTTTGAAGTATATTTAGGTATCTGCCTCATTCAGCAGTAGTTTTAATGATATGTTTGTGAGTATTCATTACAAGGTAAGCAAAGCACAAAACTTTTATACATGACATTTACTTTATTTTTATGCTTTGAGGTTTTTATAAAGACATAGCGAAGCTGCTCAGCGAACTATTCAATCATGACTAGTAGAACTTTATTATATTCAATATAATCTGCTTAGTTCTATCTTTAAAGACAGCCTGCGTGTCTCTCAATACACACCAACTGCTACAATATGATGCTATTATTTACAGGTCAACTGGTGCTTACTGTTCCCAGAGAAATTCTTGGTGTGAGTGGCGTGGTGTATGACATTGCTGTGTATAACAGAGACACAGTGTTTCTAGCATGTGAAGATGGTCTGAGGAGATACACAATAAAATACTAGATATATCAGCTACAGTTTACTAATACTCAGCTCAGTGAGGTACACATAGTAAACTGGACAGTTTTTCTGTAATCACTGGCAACAAATTGTGTTCATTACATGACTCCTCAGACACATCTTGCGGTAACATCGAGGGTAACGTCAAATTTTAGCAATTTTTAAAAAAACTATGGGCTGACCGTGCGACGTCACGGTACTTTAAATATCAAAAACTGCCTAATCAAAAAACGCTGCGCTCTTATTGGATGGAGAGGCATTCATGTCAACTCATTGGATATGAATCAATGAGGTGTCATAAATCATACCAAATAGCAGGCTTTGAGAACTGATATTTGACATTATGTTTGACGTTTTAGCAAAGTGTGTCGGGGAGTTCATCAAAACTCACACTCATGATAGTGTCAGATATAATATATTGTGTATTTCAATTACAGTGTGATTGTACTTCAGTAAATATTCATATGTACCACAGGACAGCTGCACTGCTTATATGCAGTATTTGATGTTGATTAGTAATTTTAGTTTTGCAATTTCTTTCACTTTATAACTCAATATCAATATTTAATATATAGTGAAGTAAATTGTATAACTTCATTAGGTAATATAAAACAACTATATGTAGTCATTAGGTATTACCTAATAAAGTGTGTTTATTGTTGATTTTTTCAAAATATTACTGCTGAGCTAGGTTATGCACTGACAAATCTAAAACAGCTTTTTTACAAAAGTTGATATACTTATGTATGGTTTCTTTTAAAAGTGATATTTACAAATTATACATACTTTCTCTAATGAGTCATATTCATTATGAGTTTGGATTGTCTACTAAGCATGTGTGATCAGCCATTCTGCCAGTATTTACAGTGAAGGCTGGGCACACACTCAT
Organism: Bugula neritina; assembly: GCA_964035545.1. Lineage (NCBI taxonomy): Eukaryota > Metazoa > Bryozoa > Gymnolaemata > Cheilostomatida > Bugulidae > Bugula > Bugula neritina. Next base: position 4,668,903 of record OZ037772.1, on the reverse strand, counting down.
AAGAATCACAAGATATAGTCTATAATTTACAGGAAACGACAAGACATACAATTAAATTTGAAAGAATCCGTATGAAATTGTGTTCACTAAGTGCACACAGCTAAGATGATAGAAAAAAAAGCGTAGTTGATAATAAGTACCACTTGATTGGTCAAAAGAATTTTAACAACAATTATTATTACAGTTATATCATGTTTCCTGTTTTTTGCTGCCCGGTTTGGTGTTTTTCAACAATAGAATATCATAAATGAAGTTTGGTTACGGAGATGCCTGTCGGACAAATCTTACTTTGATTATAAACACACAACAACAGTTGAACCTAACAATTGAGATGATGTTTTGCGAGTTCTGGCTACAGAAACTGCAAAATAGTGGAATGGTATAAATGAAGAATTGTCCTCATCATACACTTTTTTATTAATGCTAATAACAAGAGAGATATGTTTAATCACCAGTGTGATATTGTAATTTAATGGCTTGTTACCATGTGAACAAATATAGAAACTAGAGCCATCCTCAAAACTAGTTTGACAGGTAGCAGCTAGAGTGGTTTTATCTTGTGTTGCAAGACCCATTCTCTCAGAATATTTTTTTATGTATTGATTTGTTCAACAAGCATGTGGCGGGTCAGCATTGAGAGGATACCATACAAAATTGTCACATGACTCATGTGATTCTCACGAGTATGTATAGCCAGACTTTAAAGCTCTCAATCCCATAATAATGTTTTATCAACCAACAGAGTTTATTCAAACAATATAAAGCATTATTGTGATGTGTAATTGACAACAATTAACTATTTATTCAAATTTTCTTTATTTAGAACTTCGATCCATAAAAGGAAGTCAATAAATTTTTATGAGCAACTCAACAATGAGCAGCTTGTCAATGTTTTCAGTAGCATGCTACTTTTAGTGGTGCTAACATTATTTAGTGGTAGAATCATAAAAAGTCAAAGAGATCTAATTAATTACAGTGGAGACTAGCATATTCAAAACCTGCTAATTTGAAACCTCAATCTATAATATGGAGTCAAAAAGTTTTTAGTAGTGACTCAACAATTAATAGCTCATCAATCGAAGCTTCGGGGAGGAAAAATCATTAACAAACACATTGTGTTGTATATATAAGTGTCAGCTTCTACTTAATCCTCACATCCAGATGTTTGCTGAAACCACTCCATATTCTCGGAAGGACTTGTTATAGTGTGGACAATGAAATTAGATTATCTGTAAACGTGCCACAGTCTACTCCTGAGAGCTTAATGAGCAACTTTTCTATAATTAGTGTGAAAGGGTACAACTCCTATAATAATTTATATAAATTGAGGAACATAATCTATAATGAAGGAAAGGGATAAAGCTATATAAATGGGAAGAAGGAAAAACTGATATTATTTGCTAATATATATTAACGAAATCATAACATAAAATAGTAATTTTGTGTTTGCTTATTATAATACACACTTCCCTGTAGCAGCCTGAATATTATGATTAAACTCAAGTCCTGGTCTATATCATTAACAGAGTTAGACTCTTGTATTTAAAGCGAGCCATTTTGTTATACTAAATGCATGACAACATATTAGAAAGAGAAAGATGGCAACACATTTTAGCTGTTGTATAATCGATTTCATCAGATGACTTATCCTCAACTGTAATGCATTATTAAAAGTCTTTTGCATACATTTTATAGCTTGCTCATGAAGCTAGATTGCATGGAACCATACGGAACTAAGTTTACATTACAAATGTGAAATACTGCTGATTACATGTTTAACCATAGCAAAAGTGAATAATATATACTGTAGGTTGCTCTTAGTAAGTTGATTTGAGAAAAAATTTACAGTGTAGTTTCACACGATAGGTAATTTTTATCTACAGAGCAACTCTAATTGAAAAACTGTTATCTAAAATTTGTCGCAATTCAAGTACTAAACAAACTTTATTAATAGTTTGACATTTCTTATCATTATATATAGTGTTTAATATAGATATAATATTTGAGATAAACATGCTCATGTGATATAATGTAGCCTGAAGTTAATATCACATGACTAGACTATTTATACTAGAGTTAGGGTATGTCACCTGAGAGCCCACACATATTAACACTACATCACATGCTGTAGGAACACTGGCACAGCTAAGTTGGTTAATAAGTAGAATAGTTGACTTCCATTTAGCATTTACATACTCTGATAGAGAGACTGTAACTTTCCAAAGAAAGGAATATAAATTTTACTGGGATATAAGAAAACCAATCATTTAACGCCAAAATTTGCTGTGTTATTAGGAGCTGGCGTTAGGCAAAGCACAGTTTCTGTTTACAAATTCATTTTCTCTGAAGTTTCAACAGCTACTATGAGTTACCTGTCACTCATTTGATTCTTCCCTAATTCACAGAGTGTCTGCTAAGGTAAGAGATTTTTGTCAAGTGTCATTCTCTAGTCAGATTCTACATTCAACCAGGAGTTTCTACATTACATCAGTTTTTAGGATAGTGTCATAGTAAACTTTTGTAATACAACACATTTAATACAATATAGAATGAAAATTACTGCTGTACATGCTATAAGCAAAAAACTCAGGAATATGATCGATCTGCTATACATTCATTGTAATTTATAAAAGAAGTAGAACCAAATTTTTCATAACATACATTTAAGAAAATGCAGAAAATTTATACTTGAAAAAATATACCATATTCATATCACACAAACTATTGTTACATAACTGAAGAATATAGAAACTATAATTCCTAGTTTAGAGCACAATCTGTCCTTGATATTTAGTACTGAAATTAGATAGAGACAATAATGTGTAAACACTGATAACATTATTATGTTTAGATAACAACAGCCACTGTACTAAATCATGACATTACATGGTTATTGTATGTCAGGTGACTCATAACATACCCGCCCCTTTATCTATAACAGCACAACATCATTATTTACAGTCATTTGTGTATTGGCTAACATTTTGCGGCACACTGACAACTAGCAGGTAGGTTGAACACTTAGTAACTTCATTTATCAAAATTAAGCTAGCAGTTTGAAAGCTTCGAAAGATTATGGAAGTTTTAATATGGCTCCCTATAGCATTGAGCTTAGCTAGCAGCCCTTTTGGTGTAATGGTTGGCATGTCAGCTTGTAGGCCGCAGGTCTCTGGTTCAAATTTCTATAAAGGCAAGCAATTTGTATAACCAAATAAAGATTGCTTGTAAATATAATGGTGTTTACCTCATAACTTCAATTGAAACTTGTTTTCTTAGAGCATTTGCAAAGTATAATGGCTGAGGGTGCATCAACAACGATAAAAAAAAGACTAAACAATTCGTATCGCTGTGGGTACTGCTCGCAGTACTTCAACAAACTTGAAGATCCCAGAACTCTGCCCTGTCTCCATGTGTACTGCATGAGATGTTTGAAGACTGACATCGGTGGTAGGAAGGATCATATCAGATGTGCTTATTGTAGGTGAGTTATAGTAAACAATCTAATATATATATACATATATATATATATATATATATATATATATATATATATATATATATATATATATATATATATATATATGTATATATGTATATATATATATATATATATATATATATGTGTGTGTGCGTGCGCGCGTGCGTGCGTGCGTGTGTGTGTGTGTGTATGTGTGTTAATGGATGATGTGTATTCGTCAAGGACAGACATAGCTGTGTGTGTGGATAGAGAATTTCATTATGTGAAATATCATATTATACCGTGCAAATTATATTATTGCATTCCTTTGTATACTAAATACAACTAACAAACTGTTAACTAAATAATTTATTGTAGAAAAAATCACTATCACATCACAGATCCCACAACACTACCGGTAGCTCAGTATGGAGACCCCTTAGAATACAAGTATCCACCCAAACCTGCACCCATTCCCTGCGATGTGTGTGAAGGTAGAACAGACGCTGCCGTGTTTTGTGTGGAGACCAAAAAAAAGTTATGTCAGCAGCATCAAGAAGTGAGTCTTTCTTATATCATTTCTCAAGATTAGTTACTAAACCAGTTCTAGTTTGTATGCAGAGTATTATTGAAAAGAAATGTTGAGTCTGTGTGACTTTTATACTAAACACACAGTATCACAGTGCAGTGAATCAACTATGACAGACTTGTTGGTGAAAATACAACCAGCTAAACTTTTGACCTTTATTATACAGACTCAGAGAAAGCTGATGGGAGATAGACATCAGTTTATTGACATTGAGGTCTACAGAGCTTCTCCTCAAAGATATACTATAACTGAATGTGAACATCATAAAAAGGAACAGCTGACGGAAGTGTGTTCCAAGTGTCACCAGATATTCTGTAAGAGCTGTGATATGAAGACAAGCTGTAAAGGTAAAACAGGTATGCACTTGGTGTATCTGGTTACATAAACAGAAATTTTAAAGTTAGCTATGTATATAACAGTAAAAGGAAAGTAGGATTTTCATTTTGATTCGATATAAATAATAGATTTTAATATAAAATTTTTGTGAAAACATCAAAATGAACGTGTTTATACAACGGAGAACTTTTTGAGCATTTAGGATTTTGTAAGACGTCAGTGACTTGTGCAGGAGTTTACATTCTCACTGCTACGGTAAATTTAAAAGACATATCTTCTTTCAAGTGTCTGCTTCCTTCACAAGTGGCCTTAAGTTGTCATCTCTTCACAGCAGTGGTTAAAGGCAGTAAACACTGAGGGAAATCTGTCTAAAATGTTTCTTTGTATAAATCACTGGTGGTGAAAGTGAAGCTGTCATCGACACAGATAGTACTTGAGCCAGGGTCTGCTTGTACAGTAGTCACATATAGTGATGTAACATCAAAGGCTTATTTACATGTATGTAGTAGGTGCAAAAAAGTGCAATATAAATGAAAAAATATATTGATATAATAGATAGTGTAATAATTATAATGTTTTGTATACAGAGGAGACAGTAGCATTCCATGACTTGGCATCTTTGAGTGATTTGTCTTGTGAGTTACGAGAAAGTCTGACTAGTGGAATAGAGACTCTGTCTAAGAAAGTTGCAGAGTTGAATGACATCTCAAAGGATGCCTGGAAAGAACTGAGTAAAATAGAAGATGAAGTGAAGAAGATGGTTGCCAGAGTAAACGCAGTAGCTGATGCTCAGGTATGCTGACATGGTGACGTTATTTAATGCATTTCTATTGATCTTAAGTGAGCTGTTGCATGCATTTTTTCCCAGTCAAAAATTTACTAATCATTAAATCACTATGTTGTGTAAAAGGAGCAGTAGTCATTCGTCACGTGATACTCAGTGCAGGTGAACCTGTCAATACAAGTGACTCACTCATCTTTTTGCAACTGTCAATCACTCATACAGAGAGGTTGCCTGAGTGAGTTATTGACAAGTTTCAAAAAAGAGGAAACTATAATGATGTGATATGCTAGCAGTCCCTTTGCTAAAGAATTGCAAATGACTCACTAACTGTGTGTCTACTCAGTGAGTCTCTGTCAGCTGCCATTTTTCTTTCAAGTGTGGAGGTTGTGTGGTGCAGTGTGGTTATAACGTCTCAGTATATTTTATTAGATAGAAAAGATCAGAAAGAAAGCTACAAACCTGAGGCTAGAAATATATGGATATTTGAAGAACTGCACACAGATAGTGGATAATTATAGAATTGCGCTGGCCTTGAGTAAGACAATGGGCAGACAGTCTCTGCTGGACACAGTGCAACATGCAGTTGATAAGTTCAATGATGCAGGGATTGTGAGAGACTACAGAGAGATGAGTGAGAAGATGGAAAAAGCTACAGATATTGGTGTAATAGAGAAATGTGTACTTCCAGACGGCATCTTGGTACCAACATGTAAGTGAAGTTTATAATGACCAACAGTTACATCTACATATGAATATATTATTTTGTTTTAGTCTCACGTTAAGAGACACTTCTGCTAGGTTCCAGGATTTCTGAAATTGAAAGAAAACTGTGTAATTTAAACTAGCAGCTGTCAGTAAATATGACTAAAATATTGTTAGTTTGCCCTGCATGTGCGTAACATTGACATTGTAGTAACAGGGCCTTAAGTAAAAATGGCACAGGTGAAAATGACACAGGTAAAAATGGCACTAGTAGAAATGACATGAAAAAAATGACACATGCAGGTAAAATTGGCACTGGTAATAAAGGCACAAATTAAAAGTAGAAAAAAGTGGCACCCTGATGTTCAAATGTTTCAAAACCCCAAACTCACATCCCAACTCTTAAACGCCAACCCCAAACTCAAACTATCATTCCCAAACCTAAGCCCCTCTCATTCTAAACACCCAACCCTGCCCCAAACTGCAATATTGAAAATGTGTCAATTTTACCTACTTTGCCCTTTGTGCTCGCATTACTGGTGCCATTGTTACCTGTGCATTTTTACTGTGCCGTTTTTATTGTGCTATTTTTATCTGTGCCATTTCTGCCGGTACCATTTTTACTGAACACCGTGGTAACAGCCTTGGGTACATCTATTTTTATAACTTAGCAAAGGATTGGTTATAAACTTAACATAAAATGTGTATTTTATGTTGAGTGTCTGAGTGTGTTTTGGCTCCGCTACTAGTTCTTTGATTTTTATTTGAAAAGCTGTTTACACCTCCACAGGTGATACAATTATCAATTTATACAATTGTTACTTTGTTGTTGTAGTCAGTGAAGACAGTCTGGAACTGAAGCTGCTGCAGCCACCATCTTCTCTACAGTTTGATGTACTTCCGATTCATGACTTTTGTGACTCAGTTAACATCTCAGCTGATGGACATTTGATTTGCGCAACGCGAAAAGATATAGAAGTGAAAAAGAAAGACACGTTAGACACTACCAGCGTTGTGAAACACACCCACACTACATGGTGGGGAGAGATGATCCAACCTGAGGAAGTAGTGGTGGCCAGCTGCTATAATGTCGAGCAGAAATCAACTGAAGTCACACTTCTTGATCCGAGCACTCTGAGAAAATCTCACTCTGTCTATAAGCACTCAGCAGATAAACTCATTTACTATAGAATAGCTCAGCACCTTTCCGTAGTCTATATAGTAGACAGGAGAGAGAATCAGCTGGTAGTTTGTAATTTAGTTGACAATAAAAAAAAGAAACTGTCAGTTCCTGGAATAAAATTTCCCCTACCTCTATGTATCCTCCCAGACTCAACTCTCCTCATTGGAGACTTCACTGAAGATGGTGCAGTGAGTAGATACAGATCAGAAAACACAACTCTTACTGTAATGTGGGAGTTTCGTCACATTTCAAAACCAACTGGCATTTCATTTGATTCAAAATCTGAACTGATTCACATCTGTACAGCATTGGGACCTCTATTCATCCTCTCACTTGAAGGTAAATAATTGTTTAGTGAGTTGGGTCATTTTGAATAAAAATATGTTGTAGTAAATTCTTCATCCTAACAATCCACAGTAGAATTTTTTGACTTGTAGGCTATATTTTGATATTGTTGCTATAACTATCCTAGTTACTGATGTTGTTTTCAGCTACAAATAATATGTCATAAAAGCTGGAACAAGCTGCTTCCTTTCAATCGGTTGATCTTTATAGCTGCAGCAACATGAAAGATGTAAGCACAGGTGAAAGTGTATGCGTACTCTGTGTAGTCTGCAGTGAACTCTAACAGACTTTTTATTCAGTCTTCCTTTCTATAAGTTCACCTTACAGTGCAGACTCTATGCTGTTTAGTTAGTTTGGGCGGCAAAGGATCAAACTCACTTATCAGCATGCCTTTGAGTATTTCCTGCAAATTTTAGAGGTGCTTATGCAGTCTAACAACTGTGCACACATGGGTTTTGTGTTGTAGTTTAACTTTAGCCTAGTGCTGCTATAATCGTTTTGGTTATAGATAATTTTACGATAAATAATTTGATTTGTTTTACTGCCCTCCATCACACTACATTGTAATATGATGATGGCTGGTAGAGCAGTGTCTGGTGGTGGAACTCAGATGGCTGTGGTTGTTTCTTCTCTAACATGTAATATGTGATAATGTAGCAGTATAGCTATAATAGTAGTACTCTAGTAGTCTACATGCAGGCATGTGTGTTCTTGCTAAGAGTTACAGGCTAAGCTTGTTGGTCAAGGTCAATACAGTTGTATAATATGGCACTATTTTCTGCTCTGTTTGAATGTTCACTTCATTAATGTAATGCATACATTAATGTAAAACAGTTTGACACCCACCCACCCCTCCCATATACTCTTTGTTGATTTGATAACTTGTTTATAGTCATCATTTTAAATCTCCTTCTACTTCAAATGATTTAAAGTAATGCTGTGTTGTTGCATATGGTTTTGTAGGTATTTTTTCACTTTAACTAAATGTTTAAATAAACTTAAATAGATAAACTGTATTTGTTCTAAACAGTTTTCAATCTAACACAAAAGTGCTTTATACTAATTCAGGTTATTTTTTGCCATAATTGGCCTTTCAGTTGCAGATTCAAAGCAAATTGGTGTATTGTAAGTAGATATTTACAAAGTTTAAACCTTAAAACAAATATTTTATCAGAAACTGGGCAAGCAGTAGCTAGTGCTGTAATTTACTTTAAAGTTTCACCATTTTTTTAAAATCAATTTTTTTCGACTCTGGTGAATGGTGGAAAAATGGTTTTTTCGCTGAGAGCAGGTGTATATAACATCTATGCAGCTAAAACTTGCTAAAAGATAGCATCGGAAACAGTTAAATTTTGCAGCAGTGCATGAAACTTGGAAGTAATTGTTAAAACATTATGATTCCAGTGACTCACACTTAAAACTGGCTTATGGAAATTACCACTCCTGGCAAAACCAGGTAAAATAAAAGTTTCTTAAGGGTAAATCTATGCTGTCGGCTACCTAAAGATTATGGAGAAAAGAATTTCATCCTAACCAGCACAATTTAAAAAAGTTTAAAAGAAATAAATTCAACTACTTTAGTGGCCCATGCTTAGTGCTCAAATTACAAGCCAGCCAAAAGGGAAAGATGTCATTGACAAAAACGTTGCTAAAATTAGAGCCAACTGAAATGTTCAATTTAGCTGAAGCTGTCATTAATGCCTGGTTATACAGGGTAATGGGAGAATAACCGCAAAACCGGCTGTGCCTGTGGAGAATATGTCAGCCTGCTGCAGAGCAGTCATAAGTGCAAATAGTTATTCTCCAATACACAGAAGCAGTGATGTTGTTTTGTATAAGAACGTCTCGTTTTACAAGTTACAACTCATCAGACATTTTTTGTCAATTTGCTCATCAAATAAAGCAAAACTTTACAAAAAAATGTAATTATGCTTCGGTGCCAAGTTTGATGGCACAAGAATTCTTAGAGCTGTCTCTATTACTAAGCTCATGATATGCAATTAAAATAGGTCTAGAATTGTAGCTAAGATAATAAGGTTTTATTTGATGCACATATTTAAATATTTTTTGTGTGTAGAGTTTCAGAAATTTCAAAGAAAGAGGTCAACTGCATAGTAGAAAAATTGATGGGTTTCAAACCTTTTACACATAACTGTATTTCACATATATTTTTGTAATTTTTTATAACTAATTTGGCTACGCACTGAGTTGCTATGTTGAGTTTCTCTTTGTTGTCACCTATTATGAAGTAAATAGCTGAGCAGCTAAGTGAATTATTTAATACTGACTGGTAGAACTTTTTATCCTAAACATAGTCTGCTTAGTTGAATCTTTAAAGTAAGTCTTTCTGTCTCTCTCAATGCACAACAGGAGCAATTTATAATGGTATTACTTACAGGTCAACTGGTGCTTACTGTTCCCAGAGAAAGTCTTGGTGTGAGTGGCTGGGTGAGGGACATTGCTGTGTATAACAGTGACACAGTGTTTCTAGCATGTGAAGATGGACTGAGAAGATACACAATAAAATACTAAATTTATCAGCTACAGTTTACTAATAATCAGCTCAGTGAGGTACTGGGACATAAAATGGATAATATTTGTGATCACTGACTGTATATAATTTTATTCTAGAGAATTCACCAATACACACACTCATGATAGTGTCAAGTATATTATAATGTGTATATCATTCACATCGTAATTATATTTCTGTATATTATTATATACTCAACAGAAATTGCACTGCTTATATGCATTATTATAATATGTTAATTATCAGTAATGAAATTTATACAACATATTTTACCATATCAAAGTTGTGTTGCTATTCTACTATCTAATATACAGCTTATTTGCGTTAGCAAAAGTTTTATTCTGTTCTTACACCTAATTAGCTTCCGTTCAAGTTACATGTAAGTCTGGTTGCTAAAAGCCTTCTCTGCTGGACCAGAAGTTGTAAATAACTTGTCTGTAGACGAACTTATTCAGTGGATTACCACACAGGTGCAAGTAACTCCAACATGACTTTAAGCAAGTTCATTTCAATTATTCATGATATATAATATACATTATATCCCTGTCTATACAACAGCTTTTCTTGCCGTGCACTCAGAAAGCTAATTAAGATTATATGAGGCAATCAACTAGATATATTGTGCATATATGACCTGCGTGAGATGAAGTTGTTTTGTAAATTGTATTTTATTTGAGAAGTTAGGTTCAATCAGTTGGAGTACATAAAAAGGCCACACACATTACTTATATAGTACTGAAATATATATATATATATATATATATATATAAATATATATATATTTATATCTCAATCTGTGGACAGCAGCTGTTTCGGGATTTGTCCCCTCATCAGCACAGAACAGAGTACCATGGGCCGCACCTTCGCAATAGTAAAACTTATAGTTTTACTAAAGCATATTTGAAAGGTGTGTAAACTCAAGCCAGAGTGCTCGAGTGACTCTAGGGGTCACCTAGGAGTCACGAGCATTGCAAAATGCTAGCAGCTGGAGTTTGTGACCATGGTGAGAGTGCTCAATCATTTAATGTCATTGCTGAGCATTAAATGAGAGCGTAATATCTCAATCTGTGGACAGCAGCTGTTTCGGGATCTGTCCCCTCATCAGCACAGAACAGAGTACCATGGCCCACACCTTCGCAATAGTAAAACTTATAGTTTTACTAAAGCATATTTAAAAGGTGTGTAAACTCAAGCCAGAGTGCTCGAGTGACTCTAGGGGTCACCTAGGAGTCACGAGCATTGCAAAATGCTAGCAGCTTAAGTTTGTGACCATGGTGAGAGTGCTCAATCATTTAATGTCATTGCTGAGCATTAAATGAGAGCGTAATATCTCAATCTGTGGACAGCAGCTGTTTCGGGATCTGTCCCCTCATCAGCACAGAACAGAGTACCATGGCCCACACCTTCGCAATAGTAAAACTTATAGTTTTACTAAAGCATATTTAAAAGGTGTGTAAACTCAAGCCAGAGTGCTCGAGTGACTCTAGGGGTCACCTAGGAGTCACGAGCATTGCAAAATGCTAGCAGCTTGAGTTTGTGACCATGGTGAAAGTGCTCAATCATTTAATGTCATTGCTGAGCATTAAATGAGAGCGTAATATCTCAATATCTCAATATATACATATATATATACATATATATATATACATACATATATATATACATATATATATATACATACATATATATATACATATATATATACATATATATATATATATATATATATATATATATATATATATATATATATATATATATATATATATATATATATATATATATATATATATATATATATATATATATATATATATATATATATATATATATATATATATATATATATATATATATGTATGTATGTATATATGTATCAGGGTTGGGGTAATTGTAATTTGTAATTGTAATTGGCTGTAATTAATTACATTTTTTCAAGTAATTGAATGTAATTTGTAATTGAGGCTTAAAAATGTAATTGTAATTGTAATTGTAATTAATTACATATCTAATGTAATTGATTTTTACAATTACTTTATAATTACATGTCAATTACTTCAAACTTTTAAATCTTAAAAAACTCCTTCTTTTTCTACAATGCCTACTGTTAAATAACAAGTTCAGATAGTTAGGTCAATATAGTAGGGTCATTCCATGCCAGCTCACCGAATTGCACGCGTCTATTTGCGTCTCAGATTTTGTTCATGTTTACACCAAATAGACCTACACATGCCTCAAGTACTCTTCTTCAGTATTTCTGACCTGACACAAATTTTTTTGAGAACTGACTACTTTTGTGGACAAAGGTTGAGAAACATTTTGAGTAAAATTTGTGATTTCTACTTTTAGACTAATCTATAAACGTCTATATCTCAATCATTTTTCTAGCCTGAGCCTTAAAATTTGCTGTGTGATTTGATAATACCTATCAATTTGCACTAGTAGCAACACATATTACAGAATACTTTGTGTGCATATATGCAAAGTCATTGAATATGAACAAATCTTTGTAAATTTTGAAAAATTTCAATTACTCGCCTAATCAAATTTTAAATTACTTATAAATTGGTTTAAAAGTATAAATCACAAATTTTCCTCAAAATATTTTCCAACCTTTGTTCACCAAAGTAGTAATTTCGCAAAGTGTTTTTGTGTCAGGCCAGAAATATTCACGAATGGTGATCTGAACATGTGTAGGTCCATTTAGTGTAAATATGAGCAAAATCTGAGACACAAAGACTTGGGACCCCTTGAAAGTTGGTTGATTTGGTATGGAATGATATAATAGTATCACTGTAGAAAACAAAAGAGGTTCACCACTGTCAACACTGCCCCTGGTAGCTAGACCCTAGAAGTGACTTCTATTTATTCCTTGTGAGAACAAAAGTAATTGTAATTGTAATTAATTACATTGCCATGTAATTGTAATTGTAATTAATTACATTTATTTTTACTGTAATTATAATTGTAATTGTAATTGACAAATCTTCATGTAATTGTAATTGTAATTAATTACATTTACATGTAATTGACCCCAACCCTGATATGTATATATATATATGTATATATATATGTATGTATATATATATATATATATATATATATATATATATATATATATATATATATATATATATATATATATATATATATATATATATATATATATATATATATATATATAATATATATATATATATATATATATATATATATATACATATATATATATATATATAATTGCAGCCGTATAGTTAATTTTCCTTCTAAAAGCTTAAATATTTGTCACATTTGAATCATAGTAATGAGAAAAAATAAAATCATTATATTACTAATTTAACTACAATTTTTTCTCATTTTTCATTAAAATCACAACGGTAACTTATTTTTATATTTTCACTCTATTTAAATATTTCATATAAAAGTACCTATTATATGCTGAAGGTTTTCTTACAAAAGTTGAAGATTTGACATATAATAATATACAAGGGTTTTTTATTCTTGCATCTTTCACATAATAATGCATGTTTTGTGACATTCCAATCTACTTTTATGTTTACTGTTCACTGTATAAATGAAACATACTTATAAATCATATTTGCATATCATGCAAAGTTTGAACCGTCAACCAAACTCTTCAGTGTGAAAACAATGTATTTACGATGTCTATTGGTTTGAATTTTGCTGTATTTACTAGTTCTAAGTATTTTTACTTGTAATAATCATAAGCTATTCCAATTATTTTATTTTTTTAAAGATCTATTATCCAAAATTTAGAGTTTGTCATGAACTTAAAGCGGTTTTTTTTAGTTGTTAACATTTTCTATACAACATTATTATATTATTCTAATATAGTATCAATTAATTCTGATATTGCCCTCAATTAAAACATCTTAATAAGATGCCAATGTATCGCGCTTGTTTTAACAGATTCAGATCATTTATAATATGCGTTTTTTTAATTTCAACTAGACTATTTTTACACAAAATAAAATTGATTTTACCAAGTAAATTACATGTTTCCTTTATTGTAAAATATAATATTTCAATGAGAGACATATATATACACAATAATTATATTAAACTGTATTGTGGGTTAGATTTTCTTGTTACATAACAAGTTACAGAGATGATATAAATAATCTAAACACTGAATTTACACAATGACCTAGTATCTAGACAATATACATGAGTGAGCATTGCTTTAAAGTTAGTTTCCAGTATTTATAACAGGATACATTATTACTCTTAGCTTTGCATTTATAGCACCGCATGAGTATATTATTATATGCAAAAAGTTCACTGACTTAAAGTTATCTTTCCTTTGTATATAACTTTGATTCATTGAGGAGTGTTTATTTTTTTCTCAGTACAAGCAGTTCTAAAATTTTCTTCGTAGAGAGTAAGAAACTATATAATAAAAATTATGTCGAGTACATTTTTATGGAAACATGTTATTCTGGGGCCTAAGTTGGTGCGTTATTTTGACGTTTTACTTCATAGAAACTTAAAACATAAAAATAAAAAAAATCCTTTTTATTGCAAATTCAACAAATGAAAGTTGTAAATCTGAATATCTTTGGTATAAATGTAAAATGTTTTGTGCATAAAAATGCTGTCAACTTACATCATTTGATAATGTCATCAGTACTGCATATTTTCATTGAATGTTGCTTTCTGTTGTAAATATGTGTGTATTTTTATCTTAATTCTGGCTTATAGCTTTGATAAACATATTATAAAATGTTCTATCTATAGTCAATAGTAAAACTTCTAGCTTGAATCTGCATACAAATGACTATTGTGTATTCAGCTTTTCTCTATGAAGAATAGCTAAATAGCTGTAGCAAAATGCCTTAGTAAACAGCTAACTTATGATATTAAGAACAAATATATCATTTTTCAAAATATCCATCCCTTAGCGTTATAGTCAATATTTGACTTTAAATTAAATTACAATATTTTATCTTTTTTGCTTCTCAGCTGTGTTTAGATCATTAAGCATGTCTAGGTGTCCCCCATGTAAGTATTTAAATTAATAAACTCTACGTTAATAATTGAAATATACAGGGTAAAACATGTACAGACAACTTCTTTCTAATATGTTGGATCATGTATAGGTCTGTAATATTCGTCTCTTTTTTACCATTTTGCAGTTGTTGACCAACAGAAGATATTTGAAATGTCTAATCACCAAAAACAGGAAACATATTACTATGCTGACTGGGAGACTTTTTATGATAGTTTAGACTCTACAGAACAGTATAAACATCCAGTAAACTCAGACACTTCTACTTCTGCTCTCACTGCAGACACTCAACCTGTTCTTAACATGTCACCTGCTGTATCTGACACTCACCTACCAAATAGTACTACAAGGAAACTTTCGGATTGCTGGGAGAACATAACTACAAATCAGAATTCCTCCTCTGTAAACTTAGTTACTTCAACTTCCACAATCAATGCAAGCAATCAAAGCTCTGTCAGCACAGAAGCTACAGTATATAACAACTATCTACATCAAGATGAACCTGATGTTCCTCTGTCTGAAGTTATCTCTGAGGCTTTTACTGTTTTAGGACTGAATATTCCATCAGATGTCAACTCAAGTGGTGAGTATCATATTTATTAAGATATATTTAGAACAATCTCTTCCTTTCAAAACTATAATGTTGGTGTGACATTATAATCAACTTTATTCTTTTAGATGTTTGAACTATAGTTTTGGTATAAATATAGAGTACATCATTCTTTATGAAATTAAAAAATTTTGATTTGATATATTCAATAAATTAGTTTGATTTACAATTCTCATTTTAGTATACAACAAATTTATAACCAGGTGCAGTATTTGAAATACATTTATTGTCCTATTTAACTGAACTATTGTCCTTACATTACAACAATTAATTACCTAAAGTACAATCTACAAATTGATCAGTAAATTTTAGATGCTATAAGTTTGTTCATGTTTTATAGAGAAAATTCAAACAGAAGTTGATAGAAGAGATTCTACTGATAACTTAGTAGACGTATTGTGTACTGGAGCACATGAATACAACGCAAACAAAATTACAGAAACCCACACTAGTAAAAATCAGAGTGTAACTGCCAACATATTTGGAAATGTATTTGATCAAGAAGAAAATGTAGTGAGTCCAGTAAAATCAAATTGCAAAAAGAGGGAACTTGTTGATAACACTTGTGAATATGAATCTCTAAGACAGGTTAAACTCGGTAAGCATAAAAAGTGGCAGATGACCAAGAAAGAATATTTTCAATGTTTTCTATGTAATTACAAGACTCAACATAAAAGTAGTCTTACCCAGCATATGAGAACACACACAAAAGAAAAGCTATTTGTATGTAAAGTATGTGGTCGTGCTTTACTCAGCAAAGTAATCTCACCACGCACATGAGAAGACATACTTTTCAGTGTGATCAATGTGACTATAAGGCTGTACAGCAAGCTAGTCTTACAGCACACATGATGAAGCATACTAGAGAAAAACCGTTTCAGTGTGATCAATGTAACTATAAGACCAGAGTTAAGAGTGATATTATTAGACACAAAAGGAGACACACTGGGTGTAAACCATTTGAGTGTAATGTTTGTAAAAAGTCTTTCAGTCATAGACTCACTCTAGTTTCACATATACGCACTCATACAGGTGAGAAACCATTTGAGTGCAATGTATGTGACTATAAAACTGGAAGAAAAAGTAATCTTTATCAGCACATGAAAAAACACACAGGAGAAAAACATTTTCATTGCACATATTGTGAATACAAATCAGCACATAAAAGTGATATCACAAAACACGTTAGAAAACACACTGGAGAGAAACCATTTGAGTGCAATGTATGTGACTATAAAACTGGAAGAAAAAGTACTCTCATGCAGCACATGAAAAAACACACCGGAGAAAAACCTTTTCATTGCACACAATGTGAATACAAATCAGCACAGAAAAGTGATATCACTAGACACATGAGGCAACACACTGGAGAGAAACCATTTGAGTGCAATGTATGTGACTATAAAACTGGAAGAAAAAGTAATCTTATTCAGCACATGACAAAACACACTGGAGAAAAACCTTTTCATTGCACACATTGTGAATACAAATCAGCACAGAAAAGTGATATCACTAAACACGCGAGGAAACACACTGGGGAGAAACCATTCCACTGTAAACTCTGTGACTACAAAGCTGCTCAGAAAGGAAGCCTCGTTCGTCACATGAAAAAACACAGCAAAGAAACTTGACTTGCTGTATGGGGATATATGCCTGAAAACATGCATTTACAGAAGCATGTTATTTTACAGTAAGTAGATTTTACATGTGTGATGGTAGAAAAACTTCTTCACTGCTATCTTTGAGTTTGACACATATTATAGTATTTCACACTCTACAGGAAGAAACATGTATGTGTATAACAATTACATCTTAGCTCCCTATAGATAGTGCTCTTTGCTTTCTATCAGAAGTTTGTATTTCTAACAATAGCTGTCAAACTGTCTAATGAAAGTTGCTAAAACCAAACTTTATTCCAGACAATATTATAGTGATCTACAAAATTAAGTTGAGATAATCTTTGTAAACTAACCTATCTATGAATTTGTATAAATCTATTTACAACTGTTGGTTCTCTGCTTTTAGCCAGTGAAAAATCTCTCAGTGTCATGACAAGCCATGTGTACAGATGACTGATTAGAATTCTGTTTTTTTTGCCAAAATTGGGTATTAGTTTGAAAACCTAATTTTATATGCTGTTAATTTTTCATTAAATTGGAAAGATGTAGCTTTAGTTGATTAAATTATAACTGCATCATTTCTGCTATGAATTTCTTCTGGTGGGAGCAGTTTTTTTAAGTAAATTATATAGTGCTCATTCAACCACAAAGTGTTATATCAGTTTTATTGCTTGTAATTTAAGTACTTTTGTTATAAAACATAATACATTTTATTTTAAATAACTACATAAACAGCATGACCTATTTTATACCAGCATGTTTCAATAAGAGCCCCAAGTATACAAACAATATATGAAAGTAGGTTATTTAATTCTCGGATTCCTGCATTTTCTTTTTGAAATTGTTTCCAAAATTATACCAAGATACTATATTGCCCTTATAGTGCCAACTTTGAACCATAAAACAATTATATATGCAGAGAAACAGTAGATTTAGAGTTATCTTTCTTTTGATTGTAGTTTTCAGTTATAAAGCAGTGATTTTTTTTACTCAACGCGAGTATTTCAATAATTTTACTTAGAGAACTGCTAAATTAGTAAAATATAGTGATTGCTCAAAGAGTACATATTTTATATAAAAATATCCTTATAAAAGTCAAAATGATACATTACTTTGATGTTTCACTTCATTGAAACATTTGGCATAAAAACAAAGGACCTTTTTGTTGCAAAGTCAAAAAATGAGACAAATTGGCAATACTGAACATCTCTTATAACAGTAGAAAACTTTTTGTTTAAAATTGTTCTTTTAAATCATGTGATGATGTCCTCATCACATTTTATATTTACTGAATATTGCTTTCTTTTGCCAATGACTTTTGCATATCTTTATAATAATTCTGCAAGCCAACTCTGATAAAAATATAACAAAAAATTTTCTACTGCAGTCAATAGAACAATTTCTTGGCTTGATTTTAGTCAGAGATTACTATTGTTTAATCAGCTTTAAACTGAAAGGCAGCTAACTAGCTGTATAGTAAAATGCTTTAGTAAATGGCAAACCTTTAAGATTGTCAATGAAGGATTTACAGCATATTTTATCCTGTAGAATATCCACCCTAATGTCATAGTCAATATTTATTTATTTTAATTTTATTTACACTAATTTATATCATTGTTTCTCAGCAATAGCTAAATCATCCAACATGTCTGTGTACCACCATGAATGTAAGTATATCATTCTGTAAAACTTGCAAACTGCATGTCAATATTCGTAACAGACAGTGTAAAGCATGTAGAGACAACTTCTTAGTAAGTTTACTTATGTATGTAAGTTTCTTTGTTATCATGTTACAGTTGTTGACCAACAGGAGGTTCTTCAAACATCTAATCACTACGAACAGGAAACATATTACTATGCTGACTGGGAGACGTTTTATGATAGTTTAGACTCTACAGAACAGTATAAACATTCAGTAAACTCAGACACTTCTACTTCTACTCTCACTGCAGACACTCAACCTGTTCTTAACATGTCACCTGCTGTATCTGAAACATACCTACCAAGTAGTACTACAAGGAAACTTTCGGATTGCTGGGAGAGCCTTAGTCTGAATCAAAATTCATTTCTTGTAAACTCAGTCGCTCTATTCCAAACAATGGATTCAAATTATCAAAACTCTGATAACACAGCTACAGTATATGACAACTGTGTAACAGAAGAACCTGATGTTCCTCTGTCTGAAGTTATCTCTGAGGCTTTTACAGTGTTAGGACTGAATACTACATCAGACTTCAATTTAACTGGTGAGTCTTTATGAATAGTTGTAAATTAATTTTAATGACATTCAAAATAAATCTTCTAAAAAGAATTGTTTATGAGAATATAGAATTAACATTAGTTTGATTAGGTAATTGACATGTAATTATAAAGTAATTGTATAAATTTATTACATTAAATATGTAATTATAAATACAATTACAACTACAATCACACTTTCATACAACAGTTACAAATTACATTCAATTACTTGAAAAAATGTAAATAGATACAACCAATTACGATTACATGCAAATTCCAATTACCTCAACCCTGGTATGTACTCTCTATAAACATTATCACTTATACTGGCATATTATGCACAAATTCAACAGTATTGTTTGCATAGAAACTCATGCAGTTTTGCATTTATAAGTAATACTTTTTTGTGAAAATTATAATGCCTATATGAAGTGTACTTTTAGAACCACTAGTATATACTTGCGTAACTAACTTAAATAAAACGTTTTCCTATTCCGAGAATATGTCTACATACCCGTGCTATACAAGGAGCCCTATATTAGCCAACAGAATTGCAGTAAAACTATCATCCACTGATATAGTTCATCAAAAGCCTATAACATAATGCAACATACTATCACTTGTACCAGAGTTTGACTAGCCAGAAGTTATGTTGAAATGTTATAGATCCTGTTTTATGTTTTTGTTTTACAGAACAAATTCAAGCAGATTTCAAAATAAGAAGCTTTTGTGTCAGTCTAGTTGATACAATTTTCAAAATGGCAGATAACTATAAGGTATTTAGCAGGTTATACAAAGATACTGTTATAGTGGCACGCTGAGAGTTTAGCTAATGACAATAGCCTATCAGATACTTGAGCTATCGTGTTACTAAGAGTTGCCCTACCAGCCACCGTATAGCTGAGATAGCTACAAGCTAAGGCAGATAAAACCCAGACAAACAGAGTGAACGGTCTCTTTCATCTAGCAGCTTTATCACTGGTAAGACATACTATTACATTGTGGTAATCTAACATGGCGCAGTCAGCAGGATTTTAACGAACCTGTGTGGTAAATTTATGTTGTGTGTGTGTGTCCTTTGTTGCCGAGATCGGTACTTCGGTCCTCCGAAATACCGATATGCCGATTCTCGGCATATCGGAATACCGAAGTACCGAAATGCCGGATTCGGCATTTCGGATCCCCGAAATGCCGATATTCGGTATTTCGGGTCTCCGATCTCGGCAAACAAAGGAATGTCTTTGTCCTGCATGTATATAAAAGCCAGCGAGTTCCAGTATAGTTCAGTCTACTACTGGAGCTCGCTGGATAAAGACCATTGATTCACTCGGACTATACTACAATAAAGATTATCTACATTCTACCTTATTTCTCGCCTTGTTTCTCATACAAGCATGTAACAGCACTAGTTTCATTCACAATCCACAAAACTATCACATTGGTGGCAGCAGTGGGATTCTACGAATAGCTAGTTGCTAAGAGAAATAGGATGGCCCCAGGGGACCCAGCCCCTGAGGCAGCAGCACCACCAGCCCTCACTATTGAGGCGCTGGTCACAGCCCTCCAGGGATTGCGGGGGCAAGGACAGGCAGCACCTGGTGACAGGTATCGCCTCCAGCCCCCGACTTTCGGAGGAGATGGAGACGTGGAACAGTTCATCAAGGAGTTCGAGGACGTGGCCGCCACCGCTGAATGGCCAGTACGGGTGCGCGTCCTCCAACTCCGGGCCTGTCTGACAGGCCGGGCCAGGAACTTCGCACTGGGACCCGACGAAGCCCACATCCTGCGGGCTCTTAGGGCCCGGTTCGGGTTGACCACGGAAGAGGCGTCAGACCAGCTACAAGTGATGAGGAGAGACCGACGGACATCTCTGGAAGATCACGCTAACGAGGTAGAGCGCCTGGCTCAGGCTGCTTTCGGTCACGCCACTGGCGACGATCGGAAGCGCCTCGTTTTTAACGCGTTCTTCCGGAGTGTGAACCACCCGGACCTCCAGCGGTACTGGCTAGCCGCAAAAGTCAAGAGCCTAGACAAAGCACTAGAGATGGGGAAGGCCTACTTCCAGGTGGAAGAGCCACGGAGGGCGAACTACGCAGCTCGCCAGGTGGCCGGAGATGCAGAAGAGATACCCCCAACCCCACAAGTGGCAGCAGCAGCTACCCCGTCACCTGAGCAGACGCAGCTCAACATGCTGATGAGCATGATGAAAGGCCTGCAGGCTACAGTGACGGAGTTGCAGCGCAACCAGACGGACAGGCGGGCTCCCCGCTCGCGGGACGACCCTGTCCGCCCCCCTATGCCCACTTGCTGGGAGTGCGGGATGCCAGGACATGTGAGAAGGCACTGCCCTAAGGGACAGAAGCCTTTAAACACCCGAGGCTCACGGTGAATTCCGCCACCCGTGGGCCCCATGCCAATCCGGTCCGGGATAGGACTCGGAAGACAGTAGAAGAGACCTCTCCAGAGTCGACCTATATCGAGTGGCACGCAAACCGGAGATCTCGGAGACCGAAAGGCCTACCCGATCCTCCTGCCCTGCCACTCGATACCCGGATGGAACTAGAAGAAACCGGATGGCAGGCACCTCGGAGATCTCAGAGGCCGCAAGGTCTACCCGATCCTCCAGCCTGGCCACTCCGTAACCGGTTCGCGGGGTTGCCCGAGGAGGTTGTGGAGGAGGATTCAGCTTACTCGCAAGAGTATCCCAAGCTACCCTCCCGACCTCAGAAAACCCCCGTTGTCTCTAAGACGAAGAGGAGGCCCGCTGTGCGGACCCAAGTCGTGTCTCCCCCAGAGACTGACCGCTCCAGGAGCACCCAGCCGTATGGAAGCAGCTACTTCCTGCCCGGAAAGATTTCGGGTAAAGCTGCCACATTCCTACTGGATACTGGGTGCACTACCAACCTGCTGAGTAGGCGTCTCTTTGACACCCTTGGTGCACGAGAGCGGGCGAGCCTCGAGCCGTATGAAGGTGCGCATGGTACGTTGGCGGACGGATCATGCATTCCTTTCTACGGCGTCATTTCACTACCTGGACGCGTCCGTGATCAAGCAGTTCACGAGACGTTTATCGTCAGCCAGCTGAAGGAGGACGCCATCTTGGGAATGCCCTTCCTGGAGAAACACCAGTGCCACATGGATTTCCAGAAGTCAGTGGTGGTGATGGCTGGGAAGGAACTTGTCTGTGTTGACAAGTTTGGCAGGCCCTTGGTGGGCGGAGTCCAGGTAGTACGGGACTGCACAGTTCCGGGGAGGTCCCAGGCGACTCTCCGATGTAGAGTCAACTGCAAGGGGATCGCCGGCCTGGGGATGGTTGAAGGAACGCACGGAGCCATCCGACTAGCAAACAGCCTGAATCGGCTAGATTGTCGGCAAGAGCTCCTCGTGCAGTGCATCAACCCCTTCCCGGAACCTGTCCAACTATCGGCTGGAGCGCTGGTGGGGAAGTACCACTCCATCCAGGAAGCGGATGTGGGTCCGGCACTGGAGACAGTGGCCGACAACCAGGGAAACCCCCTCACACCAGACAAGAAGCAGTCCCGGAGCATCTGGCTGACCTGTATGGCGGAGCATGCGGAAACTGTACGAGTAGTACTGAACGCCAAGTACTGGCTCAACTACTCGCG
The DNA here is from genome assembly GCA_964035545.1 of Bugula neritina. Taxonomy (NCBI): domain Eukaryota; kingdom Metazoa; phylum Bryozoa; class Gymnolaemata; order Cheilostomatida; family Bugulidae; genus Bugula; species Bugula neritina. Next base: position 4,645,849 of record OZ037772.1, on the reverse strand, counting down.
GAGTACAGTGATGTCTTTAGTCGTGGCGATAGAGACATGGGGCTGACTAAGGTTATCTCTCACGAGATACCCCTGGCAGCCGACACCACTCCCATCAGGCAGCCTACCCGATGTCTGGGCCCGGAGAAGGAGAAGGAGGTGAGCCGACAGGTACAGGATCTTCTGGACCGGGATCTGATTGAGCCTGCCCACGGTGCGTGGAGCTCCCCAGTGGTCCTGGTCAAGAAGAAGGATGGTAGCTGGAGATTCTGCGTAGACTACCGCAGACTCAACAACGCCACCATCCAGGACGCCTACCCTCTCCCACGGATAGATGAGTCTCTAGATGCCCTCGCGGGTAGCAAGTACTTCAGTACTTTGGATCTGCTTAGCGGGTACTGGCAAGTGCCCCTCAGTCCTGATGCCCAGGACAAAGCAGCATTCATTACTCGCGACGGGCTCTGGAAGTGGAAAGTACTGCCATTCGGACTAACGTCCGCTCCGGCAACATTCCAACGGCTCATGAAGCAAGTCCTCAGTGGGTTACACTGGAAGACCCTCCTCATCTATCTGGACGATGTCATTGTCATCTCCCCAGACTTTTCGACTCAAGTCAGTCGTCTGCGGGAGGTCTTTGACCGTCTCCGGGCAGCCGGACTGAAGCTGAAGCCCTCCAAGTGCGCACTCCTGCAGCCAGAAGTCACATACCTGGGCCATGTGGTTGGCCGTGATGGGGTCGCTACCGATCCAGAGAAGGTACAAGCTGTGAAGGAGTGGACTGTTCCCCGCGACCTCCCTGAGTTGCGTGCATTCCTGGGCCTCGTAGGGTACTACCGGCAGTACATACCTGGTTTCGCAGGAGTGGCTCAGCCGTTAAATCGGCTGACCGCCAAGGGAGTCCGGTGGCAGTGGACACAGGAGGAGCAGCAGGCATTCGACCACCTCAAGCAACGGCTAATGGAAGCGCCAATCCTGGCGTATCCTGATCCAGCCAAGGAGTACATCCTGGACACCGACGCCAGCGACCACAGCGTGGGAGCCGTCCTGTCTCAAGTCCAGGGTGGAAGTGAGGTGGTCGTGGCTTACTATAGCAAGACTCTCGCGGCCGCCGAGAAGAACTACTGCACCACTAGGAAGGAACTCCTAGCAGTAGTCAAGGCGGTCAAGCACTTTCGGCCATATCTGTATGGGAAATCGTTCCGTTTGCGAACAGACCATGCATCACTGATATGGCTGTGTAAACGTGCAGAGCCCTCGAGCCAGGTAGCTCGTTGGCTAGAGATTCTTGCCGAGTTCTCTTACCGTATAGAGCACCGTGCAGGCCGGAAGCATGGGAACGCCGACGGCATGAGCCGCCGGCCGGTAGAGGACTGTAAGCAATGCCTGCACATTGAACAGCGGGACGGGGGACCCGCTCGCCTTGACGTGGAAACAGAGCTAGTGGAGGGCACCGCCTACCGGTGGGAGCATGGCCATCTTCGGACCGAAACCCACCAGGACGGTGTCCAGGCGCTCCACACCAACCCTACTCTGCACCAGAACGTCAAGGAGCTGTGCCGACTCCAGGAGACGCTACCCGGCGCGGTAGCGGACATCTTCCGGGCCAAGAAGGAGGGCCGACGACCTAGCGAGGAACAGCAGCGGCAGGGAGACGTTGAGTTCCAACTCCTCTGTCGTCGCTGGGATGCCCTCAAGGTCAGTCCTGATGGCCTCCTGATGATAACGTTAGCAGCAGACAACCGCCAGCAGAAGAGGGACCGCGTCGTCTGTCCACGCGCCCTCCGGCGGGAACTGATCTGGGACACCCATAAGCAGGCTCATGCTGGAGTCAGTCGGGTCATCAGGTGTCTGCGGCTGCGTTGGTATTGGCCCGGAATGACTCGGGACGTACGACTGCGGGTACGGCAATGCGAGGTCTGCCAAGCTAGCAAGCATGGCCGCCCCACGGAAACCACTGGTCGACGCCGGCTGTACGTTGGTCGACCGTGGCAAGTAGTGGCGGTAGACCTCGTCGGGCCTATGCCGTTATCCGCCAGAGGAAACAACTGGATACTGGTGCTCACGGACCACTTTACCCGGTGGGCAGATGCTCTGGCTATTCCAGACGCCACCGCCCCCACGGTGGCCCGGACCCTGGACCAACATGTATTCTGTTACCTCGGTTTGCCCGAGCAGATACATACAGACCAGGGTGCCCAGTTCCAGTCCCAGCTCATGGGAGACCTCTGCCGGATATGGGGGGTGAACCAGAGTCGGACCACCCCATATCACCCGCAAGGGAACGGAGTCGTCGAGCGGAACAACAGGATGTTGGGTGACGCGCTCCGGAGCCTGCTGCTTGGTCGAGGTCAGGAAGAATGGGACGTGGTGCTGCCGCAGATCATGCGGGCTTACCGCAGCACACCACACTCCGCCACGCAGGAGACCCCAAACTTCCTGATGCTAGGCCGGGAGACGCGGGTCCCGGAACACCTGACGTACCATGTTCCTGCCCCCGAGTCACCGGTACACGAATATGTGGAGGGTCTGATGGACATCATGGGCAAAGCTCATGATGCGCTGCGCACCCAGCAGTGGCAGACCCGCACCGAGGACTCAGAGGAGCCCCCGTTGTACCAAGTGGGAGACTGGGTCTGGATGGTGAGTTATCGTAGGCGGCGTGGACAGTCGGCTAAGCTTCAGCCCAAGTTCGTCGGCCCCTACTGCGTAGTAGAGGTGCTGCCCAACCACACATACCGTGTGGAGCGCTCTGGACAGGTCTCTGTCCAGAGCGAGCAGCGCCTCAAACCTTACCATGCCAGCCCAGACGCGGTGGGTCAGGCTCCACCCCTCTTGGAGCCCCACCGTCAGCCCAACCGTCGTGGACGGGCCACCCGGCCCCGTGAGGTGGAGATCATGGTCCCCAGGGAGGCAGACCAGGAGCAAGCCGCCCTGATAGAGCAGCTGGAGCGACAGCAGAGAGCGGAGCGGGAGCAGGAACAGCAGCAAGCCCTTGGCTCACAACCCTTCCCGGGGGAGGACACCCCCACCCCCGTACGGGGTGAAAACGTGGACCCCCCTACCAGGGTAGACCAGGAGCCACCAACACCACCAGAGTCTGTTCCACTTGAGAGGAGCCAGCGGCCAAGAAGACCTCTCAGGTACCTGGCAGACTATGCTGTAGGACACCTGGAGGGGCCCCCTCCTGAGGAAGACCCCCCCCACACTGACTGCCACCCCATCTTGGTTGGAAATTCCCTCCATCACCCCGGAGAATTCCACCAAGAAGAAGAAATGGCCGACCGAATTTCGGAAGACACTCGATCACGCGAGTTGTCTCCTCGAAATCCGGGGGAAATTCCCACGAGCCACGCGACTCGGGCTTCAGCAGGTAAAACTTCTGAAGCACGAGGTTCGGCCATTTCTCATTCTGACTTCACACAGCTCGCACGGCAGTTGCAACTCAAACTAAATTCTGATTCTAATACTCATTTTGATTTTACCACTATTCTCCGTACGCTATCAGCGGCTATGGGGATCACTCTACCAGATACACAATCAGGTATTTCTTCTAGATTAGATCCTCCAGTTGCGGAGTCTAATCAAACTACAGTAGACTGGTCTTTACTAGATTTACTTGGTTCTGATATCTTAGGACCGGAGGCCGAGATGGATCTCGGAGATGACTCTGCCATTGATACATTGTTGAATCACGATGTAGGCTCAGTCAATTTCTGCGATACACCTCGGCCCTCGGTTTTTAACTTATCTCCATTCACACCTGTGCCGAATTTCGGCGATAGTGAGACCGGCTTCTCACAGCCTCTACTATCTATTCTAGAGGAGCGAATGGACGTTGAGGAGGCCAGTCGGTCCGACTCCCCTCCCCCACCGGGCCTTGCTTCGGCTTCTACCAGCCAGCAGGCCGCCACCTCCTCCACAGAGGTGTGTTCCGCCATGGTTGGCCCTGACCCCAAACCAGTCGAGCTTCAGCTCACGGCCGGGGAGGAGCAGGGCATCCTACACGGCGACCACCTGCCAACAGAAGAAGATGCCTCCCCAATACTGGCCCTGCCTCGGGCCCTGGTCGCCCGCCAGTATTGGGTGACTGGACCCACCAACCTAAAAATTGGTGATGCTTGCGGTGAGCCGGGCAACCGCATCTGCCATGAGTGTAAGAGGAAATTCTCCTCTGCACGGCGGTTGCGCGTACACGCCCCTCAGCATTACATCAACGTGTTTTGCCCGTGTTGGGAGTTCTCCTACCAGAGGGATTATGTGTTGAGACATCAGCGCATAGCTCACTGCCACACGGGCTACACGTTTGCTGTAGACCAGGCCTCCTTTCCCGAATTTCGGGACCTGGTGCTGCCACACGTGGCGGATCCCCACAAACGGGCTGCTCTCGCCCTGGGATTCCCCGCGTGTAGGCCTGTTCGGGAGGAAGAAGGGGAGCCCGCGACACCCCAACCGGCAGCCACCCAGCCACTTCGGGTCATGCTGGCACGGGTCGGACCAGGTGCCAGGGCCGATTCATCGGACCTGGGCCCCCGACCCTCGGCGGCGGGCGAGAAGCAGACGCACCGCCAGCGACGTCCTGCCCGTGGTACTACCGACCGCCCTAGGCACCAGACGTCAGCTCAGTTGGCAGAGGAGGTTCACCAGTTACGCCGGCAGCTCCGCAGATATGAAGAGGAGCTGGGGCAACTCCGGAGACGAGTTAGCCGCCTGGAGCGGGGTCGATCTGGCGACCGCCGCTGAGACTATTTGTATAGTTTTTTTTCTTTTCTTTTCTACTCTTATTCTTTGTTTGTTTATTATATGTGTGTAAGTGCTTCATGTAATGTATGTACCTATTCATGCTCTGTTTTTCTTGTGTGTGCACAAATCTTCCCTGTTTTTTTTGTGTTATCATTGTATTATTACTATCACTGCATGTTTACCATATTTTTTTTCGTGTGTTACTTTCAACTGTGTGTTTTATTGTCGTGTCATTCCCTGTTGTGTGTTTGTGTTGTGTACGCCTCTTTATCGGAAAGCATGCTTTCCGATGGGGGGTGTGTGTGGTAAATTTATGTTGTGTGTGTGTGTCCTTTGTTGCCGAGATCGGTACTTCGGTCCTCCGAAACACCGATATGCCGATTCTCGGCATATCGGAATACCGAAGTACCGAAATGCCGGATTCGGCATTTCGGATCCCCGAAATGCCGATATTCGGTATTTCGGGTCTCCGATCTCGGCAAACAAAGGAATGTCTTTGTCCTGCATGTATATAAAAGCCAGCGAGTTCCAGTATAGTTCAGTCTACTACTGGAGCTCGCTGGATAAAGACCATTGATTCACTCGGACTATACTACAATAAAGATTATCTACATTCTACCTTATTTCTCGCCTTGTTTCTCATACAAGCATGTAACAGCACTAGTTTCATTCACAATCCACAAAACTATCACACCTGCCAGTGAGAAACTCTTTCTGTCCTTACAACTATAGATGATAGATAAGTACTTTCTTCAATTAATCATTATCAGTTGCAAGTGTTTTGAATATAATATAATAATATAAGTGTAGTGTAGTGTAGTGTAGTGTAGTGTAGTGTAGTGTAGAGTAGTGTAGTGTAGTGTAGTGTAGTGTAGTGTAGTGTAGTGTAGTGTAGTGTAGTGCAGTGCAGTGTTACTGTTGGTGCAGTGTTACTGTTGGTGCAGTGTTACTGTTGGTGCAGTGTTACTGTTGGTGCAGTGCTACTGTTGGTGCAGTGTTACTGGTGGTGCAGTGTTACTGTTAGTGTAGTGTTATTGTTAGTGTAGTGTTATTGTTAGTGTAGTCTAATGAGTGATAATCTTAATTTGATATCGTGATTCACAGCTGGCAACTGTGATACTACAGTCATTTACAACAAGTGACCGAAACAGTGATACTCAGTGTTTAAGATATTTTGTGATTGGCATCTTGACATAACACACGATTAAATCAAGGCTCCAAGCTAGTACAAGTAGTAACCTTTGTAGCACAGGGAATTGTAACAACAAAGTCATGGATTTAAATTCATTTCCAAGACTTCAATTGAATTGTAATGATGTGACAGGATCATGGAATGATTGGCTAGCTCAATTTGAGATAACAGTAGAGTTAACTACTTTGAATCTGGGAAAAGAGACAGTGGAGGGTGTAGAAGTAAATAAATTTAGAGGGAGGACTAAGTTGTTAGCATTGTTGAGCGCAATAGGCAATGATGGTAGAGCCACGTTACAATCTCTTGGCTTTGATTTGAGAAACAATGGGAATGAAGGCTATGAGCAAGCATTAGGTCTACTTAGGGGCCACTATGATAGGTCAGATAGCTTTTATGTTAAAACAATGAGGTTTGTGACAGTGTCACAGGCCATTGGTGAGGATGAAAGAGAATACTTGCTGAGAGTAGAAAAACTTAGTAGAGAATTAGGTTTAGGTGCTGGGACCGAGGATGTTAGAAGGAGACTTAGTGTTGCCTTAGCAGTAAATGGCTTGCGCGATACTAATGCTAGGAGACAATTATTGCAAGAACCCGATTTATCCTGGGACGACTTAAATACCAAGCTTAAAGCAAAAAAGCTAGCTAGAGACTCAGACCTACTTTTAAATGAAGCTAGGACAATAGTGGACGTCAAACAAGAAGTCGGGGCTGTAAGTTCTCTTAAGCAGACTAGAAACAGTTGCAGTGACACCTGTGACAGTTATTCTGTTAATAGGGTTTCTAGATCTAGAATAAAGTGGAGACCTTATTTGAGAAGTAGCCTTAGGAATAGTGACCACTATAGAAGTAGAAGCTCGAGTGGATCTAGTAATAGCTCTGATGATCATAGTAAACGACATTACAATAGTAGGGATAAATTCTGTTCAAGCCAACGAAGGAGGAGGGATGAAAAACCTCTCGTAGATAGACTGAATTCGGGTTACTATCATTCTAGGTCTAAAAGGTTTAGCTCCCCTAGAAGAGAAGGAAATCTTTGCTATCATTGTAAAAAACATGATCATAGAATTAGGGACTGCCCTGATGTAAGGTGCTTTGTATGTAACTGCCGAGGGCACACCACTAAAGATTGCCCCGAAAGAGAGACCAAACCTTATAGGTCAAGTAGTGGGAGTAGTGATAGGAATAAGGGTTATAGGAGAGTCAGATTTGCAAGCTGACTATATGATGGCAATGACAGCAAGTTATTTCCTCCTGAACAAGGAGAAATTACGCATACTAGACGGGGGAGACTAAGCAAACCTCCTAATAGACTAAACATGCAGAGGTATAAATAATAATGTGTTTTTATAGATATCGTTTTAGAAAACTTGAGAAAAACAATATATAGAAAGAGAAAGAGACAAACAATGAGCAATAGTGAGAAAGAGAAGGAAGGTATAGGGGAACCCGACATGGACTCTTGGTCTAAAGCCGGACCCTCAGGAAGACATAAAGAAATGGTAAAAGTAGCTAACCCCCAGGGTAAGCCCAAGAATACAGAAGATAAGGCTAAGCTTAAGAAGCCACATGAGGTATGTGGCAACAAGGGCACAATTAGGTGTGCCATCTGTAGATGCTTCAGGGATCACTCTGCCCGAGACTGTCCCAATAATAAGTGTTACAGGTGTGGGCAGAAAGGTCATTGGGTGGAGGACTGCAGAGAAGTCTATTGCAGTTGGTGTTGTGTCGCAGCCGAACACAAAACCTCAGACTGTAGTCACGCACCTTCTAGCTTCAAGCGGAAGGCTGTTAATGGTGTTGACTCTCAAGATCCAGCACCAAAATTAGCCAAGGTTTCAGGTAGTCAGAAATCAAACTATGCAAGTGTTGCCTCTGGTGGTGTAGCTACATCATCAAGCTATGTTCATGCATTAAAGCCTAAAAATGTTATAGTCAGTGAAGTTTCAGGGTTCCTGAATGGCTTGACGGGGTGCGACTTCCTGGGTGGGGAGGCTTATGCACTAAGGAAAGAGGAATTAAATAGAAAAAAGCAAGAACTTCAACGAAAGTTCAACAGGCAAATGGAAGAGATCAGTGAGCGAGAGAGTCTCTTGGAAAAGGAGTATCAGTGCTCAATGGCTATTAAAGTAGCAATCGAAAACTGGGCCAGCGTGGCCAACGTGCATTCCAGAGGGTTGGGTAGCACAATACTAAACCCTGCAACCACAGTTGCGGAAGGTCCCAGTGGTAACCAGGAGGAGTCAAAGGCCGTAGAGGAGTCGCCGACCCCAGGTTGCTCTCGGGACAACACTTGGGAGGAGTCAATGGCCGTAGAGCCCCAGACCCCCCGGTGTACATGGTGGTTCAGACCTTGGTCTGAGACCGACCTACAGTCCTAGTCAGCCTCAGGCAACTGAGACTGGGGAGGTGAAGATGGAAACATCTTCTAATCCCGAAGCACTGCATTGAGGTTCTGGTCAGTCTCAGGCAACTGAGACTGAGGGAGAAGAGGGTGGGAACATCCTCCGATCCCAACTCACTTACTTACACACTTACCGACACACTAAACAACCTACTTACCTAACTTACTCACCTACTTATTTACTCACACACTCAACGACACACTGACTCGCGAACTACTAAATTACAAATAGTTAGAGCTTGTGTTTACAGTTTCTGGCATATAGAGGTGAGTAAGTTTACCCACAGACATGTGGTACTCATCAGCTTATAGCTTTTAGAAATAGTATGTAATTGAAATGCTTAGTTTTAGCAGGTGGTCACCAGCCTTTATTGGAAGGGGGCATGTTATAGTGGCACGCTGAGAGTTTAGCTAATGACAATAGCCTATCAGATACTTGAGCTATCGTGTTACTAAGAGTTGCCCTACCAGCCACCGTATAGCTGAGATAGCTACAAGCTAAGGCAGATAAAACCCAGACAAACAGAGTGAACGGTCTCTTTCATCTAGCAGCTTTATCACTGGTAAGACATACTATTACATTGTGGTAATCTAACAGATACAGAGAGTAGTGCTTGTGATACGCTGGGTACTGATAGAGCACCTTGTAGAGATGAACAGGATCAAAAAGATGCTCCGGTGAAAGATGTGAGAGCAAAGTCTAATGCTAAACATAAAAAACTACATGCAACAATAAAAGACTTTCAATGTCTTTTATGTGATTACAAGACGCAACACAAAAGTAGTCTTACCCAGCATTTGAGAGTACACACAAAAGAAAAACCATTTGTCTGTAAAGTCTGTGGTCACGCTTTTACTCAGCGAAGTAATCTCACAGTGCACATGAGACAACATACTGGAGAGAAACCTTTTCAGTGTGATCAATGTGACTTCAAATCAGCACAACAAACTACTCTCATAGCACACATAAGAAGACATACTGGAGAGAAACCCTATCAGTGCAATCAATGTGACTACAAGTCAACACAGCACAGTGTTCTCATAACACACATGAGAAGACACACAGGAGAGAAGCCATTTGTCTGTGAAGTCTGTGGTCATGCTTTTACTCATCGAAGTAGTCTTACTACACACATGAAGAGACACACTCGAGCAAAACCTTTTCAATGTGATTAATGTGACTACAAGGCTGCCAGGAGTGGAACTCTTGTTCGTCATATAAAAAAAAACACAAAAAAGAAGCTTGATTTGCTGGTAAACTCAGAAAATGTGTATTTACAAAGTCATGTGGTTTTCTAGCAAATTTTACAAAAAATACAGCGCAGGAAAATCTCTTCACTGCTATCTCTGAGTCTGACACAAAATTTTTCAAACTCTTATGTTATACAGCGCAAAAAAAATGCATCTGCATAGGAATATATATTGTTCTCTAAAGTTTGCTTTTATCAGATCCACTTTAAATGTAAAACTGTTAAATTAAACTTTTAAAATATTGATTCACACAAATGTAGTTGACATAATACAATGTATAAAATTGAGTTTAGAGGCAAGGGAATATAATTATTATATAACTATAATTGTAAGCCATCGTACAACCAGCTACCAGCGCATATATGATTGTGTATGAATCTACTTACTGTTTGCTGTAACCGTGGTTTTAAATCATTGAAAAAAGTGTAGTCTCCAAACCAACTACTATTCAATGACTGTCAATCTGAGTTTACTATAACTTTTATCAACTCAAAACACTTTTTTTCAACATGTAATCACTTTCTATCATTTTATTTATCTGGTGCTTTTGCATGAATGAAAATATGTGAAATAAAGCTGAAATTATATTGTTCTAGTTAATACTATCGTTCTTTCAATAGCAATCTATTGCAATGACATCTTATAATATATACACAGTTATATCTTTAAAGAATTTTGCTTTCATAATTTGCAAATTTTTTTTGCTTGTTGTAACTATATAATATGATTGCAGCTAAAAAATTAAATTGTTTGGGAGAAAATATCTTATACAGTGTCGTCAGTTATAATTTATCATAACAATTTATCAGCTTCATCAGTCAATCTAAACACTACAACCATCCTATTGAAGATATTGGTGTAATATCAATATGGTGACCATAGTTTTTTAATGTTAAACCTTCTGTGGTATATAAATTAAGTCATATATTATAATCGTTAATTATATTTCCAGCTGCTCAAATATTTGTCACATTTGTATCATAGCAATTCAGATAAACAGGGTTTTTAAATTCCTGATTTAACTACAACTTTTCTCAAAGATAAAATTTTTTTTTATTAAAAACACGATAGTAATTTTTAACTTATGTTTACATTGTTACTCTAATTGAAGATTGCATAAAAGTACTAAACAGTTTTTATAAAAATTTAAGGTATAAAATGTGACATTAAATAACACAGTGCTATAGTATATATAAATGCAGAAGATTTACTGACCTATAGAGGAATCTTTCCTATCTATACACTTTTTATTCATTGAGCAGTGATTGATTTTTCTCAGCACAAGCAGTTCTATATTTCTATTTATAGCAACTTCTAAATTACTGAGTCATGCTGAATACATATTTTATAGGAAGATAGGGTGATTATGAAAATCAGGGAGCAGCCGTGGTCCAGTGCGGTTAGATGATACTTAAGATGCTATACATATTATATTTACTTTTTATTTCATTTAAATATATAAAGCAGATGGAAACAAAACACCAATTTTATGCCTATATAATGATTTTATAACCAGCTTTGATATAAATTATATTGAAATGTTTTTTCAGCCAATGGAAAAAACTAGATTGGCTTGATTTTAGTCAATAATTACCATTTTGCAGTCAGCTTTAGATCGCAAGGCAGCTAACAGAATAGCAGAAGGCTTTATTTAGTAAACAGCTAATTCCTATGATATTTTCAATGGAGCATTTAAAACATATTTTATCTTGTAAACTATCTCTCATAACTTTATAGTCAATATTTATTTATTTAAATTTTATTTACATAATTAATTATTACTTTTTCTCAGCAATATCTAGATCATCCAACATGTCTGTGTACAACCATGAATGTAAGTATATCATTCTGTAAAACTTGCAAACTATATATGTCAATATTTGTAACAGACAGTGTAAAGCATGTAGAGACAACTTCTTAGTAAGTTTACCTATGTATGTTAAAATTATCTTTTATATCATGTTACAGTTGTTGACCACCAGGAGATTCTTCAAACATCTGATCACTACCAACAAGAAACATATCACTATGCTGACTGGGAGACTTTTTATGATAGTTTAGACTCTACAGAACAGTATAAACATCCAGTAAACTCAGACACTTCTACTTCTACTCTCACTGCAGACACTCAACCTTTTCTTAACATGTCACCTGCTGTACCTAACACTTATCTACCAAATGCTACAGTCAGGAAACATTCGGATTGTTGGGAAAATGTAAATGCGAATCAGAATTCCTCCACTGTAACCTTAGTTACTTCAACTTCCATAATCAATGCAAGTAATCAAAACTCTGTCAGCACAGAAGCTACAGTATATGAAAACTGTGTAACAGAAGAACCTGATGTTCCTCTGTCTGAAGTTATCTCTGAGGCTTTTACAGTTTTAGGGCTGAATATTACATCAGATGTCAACTTAACTGGTGAGTCTTTCTAAATAGTTGTAATTTCATTTTAGTGACATTCAAAATAAATCTTCTAAAAAAAGTTGTTCATCAAAGATGAGAAGATAGAATTACCATAAGTTTGATTAGGTAATTGACATGTATTAATATTATAAATTAATAGTATAAATCAATTACATTAGATATGTAATTAAATACAATTATACAACTACAATATCACACTTTCATACATTAGTTACAAATTACATTCAATTACTTGAAAAAATGTAAATAATTAAAAACAATTGAAATTACAAATTACAATTACTCCAACCCTGATATGTACTCTCTATAAATACTATCACTTATACTGGCGTACATAACTTCAACAGTATTGGTAGCATATAAGAAACTCCTGCAAGTTTGCATTTATAAGCGTAATACTTTTTTAAAAGAAAATTAAATGAAATGTACTTTTATAACCACTTGCATATACTTGCGTAACTTGCCTAAATCAAACTTTTTCCTATTCCGGGAATATGTCTACATATAGCTGTACTATATATACAAAGAGTCTTCCATTAGCCAACAGAATTGCAGTAAAATTATCATTTACTAGTTTATCGAAAGCCTATAACGTAACACAAAATACTATAATCTGTACTGATAAATTTTTATATGAACTAGAAGTGATGTTGAAATGTTACAGATACTGTTTTACGTTTTGTTTTGCAGATCAAACTCAAACGGATTTAAAGATAAGAAACTTTTGTGTCAGTCTTGTTGATACAATTTTCAAAAATGCAGATAACTATACGGTGTTTAGCAGGTTATACAAAGATACAGAGAGTAGTGCTTGTGATACACTGGGTACTGATAGAGCTCCTTGTATAGATGAACAGGATCAAAAAGATGCTCTGGTGAAAGATGTGAGAGCAAAGTCTGATGCTAAGACAACTGCCTGTGACACCTGGAAAGGCAAATTAACTAAAAAACCTTCTGAAAAGAAATTTTTTTTTCTGGTGTTTTAAATAATTCATTTGCTCAAGATTACTGCACAACTTCAAATATGAACCAAAGCATCGGAAAGAAGCCTTTTGAGTGTGATGTCTGTAACAAAGAATTTATTTGCAATAAATCTTTAAAATCAGACAAAAGAAGACACACTTATGATAAGCCATTTGTTTGTGAAGTCTGCAGTCAAACTTTTACCTGGAAATCTCATCTTGCGACACACACAAGAATTCACACGGGAGAGAAACCATTTGTTTGTGAAGTTTGTAATTGTGCTTTTGCTTTACAAAATAATCTTTCTACACATATGAGAGTTCACACTGGAGAGAAGCCATTTGTCTGCAAAGTTTGTGGTCACGCTTTTACTCAGCAAGGTAGTCTCACAGTTCACATGAGAAGACATACTGGAGAGAAACCTTTTCAGTGTAATCAGTGCGACTATAGGTGTTCCCGGCAGGGTTGCCTCACTGTGCACATTAGAATACACACTGGGGAGAAACCATTCAACTGTAAACTGTGTGACTATAAGGCTGCTCAGAAAGCACATCTTGTTCGTCATATGAAAAAACACAAAAAGGCAACTTAACATGCTGGTGAAGTTAGAAAACGTGTGTTTACAAAGAGATGTTGTTGTACAGTAAATTTTTCATACTAAACAGTAGGAGAACTTTCACACTTCCAACTCCAAGTTAGACACAGCACATTTGAGACTCTACAAGAAACTGCATCTGTCTGCATTAGAACATACAACTTAAACATATTTGTAAAACTGGTAAATAGATATAAATTATAAAAACCAGATTGACCTAAATGCAGTTATATAGACACAATATAATCATCTATCTATAATATTCAGTTAGACAAGAAACATATTGCTCGTACCTTAACTTATTCATCATCATATATAACGCTTTTTGCACTCCATGTCAGGTTTTAACTTTCAACTTTAAAGTCTATATGGTGTCTTAGCAAAATATGTATATGCATCTGCAATATCCATTGGTTCGAATTATGCTCTTTTTACCAATTAAAACGTTATTTACCTATATTTATAGTGAGTCATAAACTTGAATCATTATTGTTTTAGTTGATCACATTTTCTATTTATTATTGATATATTATTTTGATAGTTTCAATTCTGATATTGTCTCCAAATAAAACATCATCATGCCAGAGTAACATCTATGTTACAACAGATTTAACTCATATATTAGTTTTCTTAATTCTAATTAAAATATCTTTGTGCATTAATATTTATTTCACAAAGTAATATATATATGTCTTTTATATATTCACGAATAGTATTTCATTCAGAACCGCGGGTATAATATGCGCACACAATATTTATATTAGTATATCATTGTACATTATCACTTTCTTAACTCTAGGATTATACAACACAGCCTGAGTATATAGGCCAAAGGTTTACTGACCTAGAGTTATTTTTCCTATCTATAAACTTTTTATTCATTGAGCAATGGTTGATTTTTTTCTTTATTCCTGTTAATAGAAACTTATAAATTACTCAGTCATGTGGAATACGCTTTTTATAGAAACATGGTGTGATTATGAAAATTAAGGAGTAGCCATGGTCCAGTGCGGTTAGATGAAAATTAAGATGCTACAATTTATATTTATTCTTTACTAATTCATTTAAACATGGAACATGAAAAAAATGCTGTATTTTGCAAAGTCAACAATAGATATTTGAAAATGCTATAACTTTTTCTATACGGTGGGATGAATATTTTGTGGATAAAAATTCTTTCCACTTGAATTATTTGATAATGAGATTATCACAATTTATTTTCATTCATGCATATTGCTTTCTATCGCCAATGCTTTCGATCTATGTTTATAATGTGAACTTTTGCCAGTAATGATGAACATATTATAATGAAATGTTTCATCAGTCAATGGAAAAATTCAGGGCTTGACTTTAGTCAGAAATTACCATCGTGCAATCAGCTTTAAACTGCAAGGCAGCTAACTGAATAGCAATAAAATGCTTTAGTAAACAGCTAACCTATGATATTGCCAATGAAGTATTTATAGCATATTTTATCTTGTAAACTATATATCCTAATGTCATAGTCAAGATTTAATTCTTTTAACATTATTTACAATAATTTATATCATTGCTACAATGTCTGTGTACCACCATGAATGTAAGTATATCATTCTGTAAAACTTGCAAACTATATATATGTATATATTTGAAACAGACAGTGTAAAGCATGTAGAGACAACTACTTAGTAAGTTTACTTATGTATGTTATAGGTATCTTTTTTACCATGTTACAGTTGTTGACCACCAGGAGATTCTTCAAACATCTAATCACTACCAACAGGAAACATATCACTTTGCTGACTGGGAGACTTTCTATGATAGTTTAGACTCTACAGAACAGTATAAACATCCAGTAAACTCAGACACTTCTACTTCTACTCTCACTGCAGACACTCAACCTGTTCTTGAGATGTCACCTGCTGTATCTGACACTTATCTACCAAATGGTACTGTCAGGGAGCTTTCGGATTGCTGGGAGAACCTTAGTCTAGATCAAAATTCTTTTCCTGTAAACTCAGTCGATCTATTCCAAACAATTGATGCAAACTATCAAAGCTCTGTTGACACAAAAGATTTAGTATATGACAACTGTGTAACAGAAGAACCTGATGTTTCTCTGTCTGAAGTTATCTCTGAGGCTTTTACAGTTTTAGGACTGAATATTACATCAGATTTCAATTTAACTGGTGAGTCTCTCTGATTAGTTGTAAATTCATTTTTATGACATTCAAAATAAATCTTCTAAAAAAAATTGTTTATGAGAAGATAAAAGTACCATGAGTTTGATTAGGTAATTGACATGTAGTTATAAAGTAATTGTAAAAATCAATTACATTAGATAAATAATTAATTACAATTACAACTACAATCAAATTTTTACATATCAGTTACAAATTACATTCAATTACTTGATAAAATTTAAATAATTACAGCCGATTACAATGACAAATTGCAATTACTCCAACCCTGATATGTACTTTCTATAAGTAAAATCACTTATACTAGCATGCACAAATTCAACAGTATTGGTAGCATAGAAACTCATGCAAGTTTGCTTTTAAAAGTAATATATTTTTGTAAAAATCGTAATGCTTAAATAAAATGTACTTCTACATCCATTTGTATATACTTGCATCACTAACGCAAAAAATTTTTTTCCTATCTCAAGAATATGTCTAAATAGCCTTGCTATAGAAAAAGTCTTGTATTAGGCAACAGAATTGCAGTAAAATTATCATCTGCTATTTTATCAAAAGACTATAACGTAATATACATTATTATAGTTTGTACTAAAGTTTGATGAGCTAGAATTGTTGTTGAAATGTTACAGATACTGTTTTACGTCTTTGTTTTACAGATCAAACGCAAACTGATTTAAAGATAAGAAACTTTTTTGTCAGTCTAGTTGATACAATTTTCAAAATGGCAGATGACTATAAGGTGCTTAGCAGGTTATACAAAGATACAGAGTGTAGTGCTTGTGATACACTGAGTACTGATAGAGCACCTTGTAGAGATGAACAGGATCAAAAAGATGTTCTGGTGAAAGATGTAAGAGCAAAGTCTGATGCTAAGACAACCGCGTGTGACACCTGGAAAAGCAAATTAACTGAAAAACCTTCAGAAAAAAAAGCATTTCCTTCTGGTGTTTTAAATAAATCATTTGCTCAAAATTACTGCACAACTTTAAATATGAACCAAAGCATTGGAGAAAAGCCCTTTGAATGTGATGTCTGTAAGAAGGAATTCATTTGCACAAAATCTTTAAAATCACACAAGAGAATACACACTAATGACAAACCATTTGTTTGTGAAGTCTGCGGTGGAACCTTTCTTCAGAAATCTAATCTCACTAGACACAGAAGAACTCACACGGGAGAGAAGCCATTTGTCTGTGAAGTTTGTGGTCGTGCTTTTACTCAGAAACCTCATCTCACACAACATGCAAAAACACATTCTGGAGAGAAACAATTTGTTTGTGGAGTTTGTAATTATGCTTTTGCTATGAAAGGTAATCTCACTAAACACATGAGAATCCACACTGGTGAAAAGCCATTTATTTGCAAAGTCTGTGGTCACGCTTTTACTCATAAATGTAATCTCAAAGCACACATGAGAAGACATACTGGAGAAAAACCTTTTCAGTGTGATCACTGTGACTACAAGTCAGCAGAGCAAAGTAGCCTTATAAAGCACATGAGAATACACACTGAAAACAAACCTTTTCAGTGCAATCAGTGTGACTATAAGACCAGATTTAAGAAGGGTCTTATTCAGCACAAATGGAAACACACTGGGAATAAACCATTTTTCTGCTATGTTTGCAAAAAGACTTTTACTCAACAAAGTAACCTGACAACTCACATGAGAATACACACTGGAGAGAAACCATTCCACTGTAAACTATGTGACTACAAGGCAGCTCAGCGAAATAATCTCACTAGTCATATGAGGAAACACACTGGGGAGAAACCATTCCACTGTAAACTATGTGACTACAAGGCTGCTCTAAAACGGCATCTTGTCCGCCATGTAAAAAACACAACAAAGAATCTTGATTTGCTGCATGGGAATCTATGCATGAAAACATGAATTTACAGCGTGGAGCTACCAATGTATTTGTACAAGTGTTTGATCAGAAACAAGATGCAGTGAGTCCAGCAAAAACAAACTTCAACGAGAAGGAATTCGTACATAATACTGCTGAAGATAGATCTACAAAACCGATTAGACTCACTAAACACAGAAAATGGCAGACCAAGATGAAACATTTTTGATGTCTTCTCTGTAGTCACAAAGCGGAAGGTAAAAGTAATCTAACCAGGCGTATGAGAGTACACACAAAGGAAAAGCCTTTTGCCTTTAAAGTCTGTGGTCATGCTTTTACTCAGCAAGGTACTTTTACAGTGCACACATGAGGAAACCCACTAAAGAAAGCAATTCTACTGTATAAACTGTGTGGCTATAAGGCTGCTCAGAGAGTACATCTTGTTTGTTGGGTGAAAAAACACAAACAAGAAACTTGACTTGCTGGTGAAGTTAGAAAATGTGTATTTACAAAGACATGTTATATACAGTAAATTTCTCATTCCGAACCCCAGTGCAGGAGAACCAACATACTGCTATTTGTAAGTTAGACACAACATATTTGAGAATCTACAAGAAACTGCATCTGTCTTCAGAGGCTCTGTCTAACTGCATTAGAACATACAACTTAAACATATTTGTAAAAATAGATCATATAAATTATGAAATTCAGATTGGCCTAAATGCAGATGTAGACACATTATAATTATCTATGTCTAATATCCAGTTACACAAGAGACTTATTGCTTGTACCCTAACTTATTCAATAATATTATATATAGGAATCTTTTTGCACTCCATGTCAGGTTTTAAGTTTTAACTTTAAAGTCTATATATGGTGTGTTAGCAAAATAATTATGTATCTGCAATATCCATTGGTTCCAATTATGCTCTTTTTACCAATTAAAACGTTTTTTTATCTATATTCATAGTGAGTCATAAACTTAAATCATTATTGTTTTAGTTGATTACATTTTCTAGTTATTATTGATAGATTATTTTAATAGTTTCAATTCTGATATTGTCCCCACATCTTCATGCGAGAGTAACATCTATGTTGCAACACTTTTAACTCATATACCAGTTTTTAAATTCTAATTAAAATATCTTTGTGCATTAATATTTATTTCACCAAGTAATACATACATCTTATATATATTCAATTATTAATGCAAACAATGAATTTATACCATAAGACACTAGTATCCTGACTATACATGAATGATCATGGCTTTAGAGTTGGGTTTCTATAATTACAACAATATACACTATTGCTTTCAAGTCTAGAATATTCAAACAAAGCCCGGGTATATAGGCAGAATATTTACCTACTGACTTAAAGTTATCTTTCTATCTATAAACTTTTTATTCATTGAGCAATGATTGATTTTTCTCTTTAATTCTGTTTATAAAAACTTATAAATTACTGAGTCACACAGAATACATGTTTTATAGAAACATCGGGTGATTATGAAAATTAAGAAGCAGCCGTGGTCCAGTGCAGTTAAATGAAAATTAAGATGCTACAAATTATATTTATTCTTTACTAATTCATTTAAACATGGAGCATGAAAAAAATGCTGTATTTTGCAAAGTCAACAATAGATATTTGAAAACGCTATAAATTTTTTTATATGGTGGGAGGAATATTTTGTGAATAAAAATTCTTTCCACTTGAATTATTTGATAATGCCATCATCACAATTTATTTTCATTCATGCATATTGCTTTCTATCGCCAAGGCTTTTGATCTATGTTTATAACATAAACTTTTGCCAGTAATGATGAACATATTATTATAAGGAAATGTTTTGTCAGTCAATGGAACAATTCAGAGCTTGATTTGAGTTAGAGATTCATACTATTGTTCTATATCAGCTTTAAACTGCAAGGCAGCTAACTGAATAGCAAAATGCTTTAGTAAACAGCTTTAGCTTATAATATTGTCAATGAATGATTTAGAGCCCATTTTATCTTGTAAACTAGATATCTTAATGTCATAGTCAATATTTAATTATTTTAACATTATTTACACTAATAATTATCATTGTTTCTCAGCAATCTCTAGATCATCCAACATGTCTGTGTACCACCATGAATGTAAGTATATCATTCTGTAAAACTTACAAACTACATGTCAATATTTGCAACAGACAGTGTAAAGCATGTAGAGACAACTTCTTAGTAAGTTTACTTATGTATGTAAATCTTTTTGTTACAGTTCCTAGCCACCAGGAGATCCTTCAAAGATGTATGTTATAAGTATCTTTTTGTATGTAAATCTCTTTGTTATCATGTTGTAGTTGTTGACCAACAGAAGATCCTGGAAACAGCTATAAATGACTACAAACAAGAAACATATCACTATGCTGACTGGGAGACTTTTTATGATAGTTTAGACTCTACAGAACAGTATAAACATTCAGTGAACTCAGACACTTCTACTTCTACTCTCACTGCAGACACTCAACCTGTTCTTAAGATGTCACCTGCTGTATCTGACACTTACCTACCAAATGGTACTGTCAGGGAACATTCGGATTGCTGGGAGAACCTTAGTCTGAATCAAAATTCTTTTCCTGTAAACTCAGTCGCTCTATTCCAAACAATTGATGCGAATTATCAAAGCTCTGTTGACACAGAAGATTTAGTATATGACATCTGTGTAACAGAAGAACCTGATGTTCCTCTGTCTGAAGTTATCTCTGAGGCTTTTCAAGTTTTAGAACTGAATATTACATCAGATTTCAATTTAACTGGTGAGTTTTTCTGATTAGTTGTAAATTCATTTAATGACATTCAAAATACATCTTCTAAAAAAAAGTGGTTCATGAGAAGATAGAAACACCATGGGTTTGATTAAGTAATTGACATGTAATTATAAATGTAATTGTAAAAATCAATTACATTAGATATGTAATTAATTACAATTACAACTACAATTACATTTGTATACATCAGTTACAAATTACAATCAAATTTTTTGAAAAAATGTAAATAATTACTACCAATTATAACTATTCTAACTCTGGTACATAAACTCTTTATATATAAGTATTATCACTTATACTAGCATATACATGAATTCAATAGCATTATGTGGATAGAAACTCATGCAATTGTGCATTTAAAATTAATACTTTTTTGTAAAAATCATGATGCATAAATAGAATGTACTTTTATGTAATCACTTGTATAACATAATTGCATAACTAGTTTAAGTATAATGTTTTCCTATTTCAAGAATATGTCTATATGGCTGTGCTTTACAAAGGGCCTCACATTAGCCAACAGAATTGGAGTAAAACTATCATTTACTATAGTTTATCAAAAGCCTATAACGTAATATACTATATTATACTATAGATTGTACTAAAGTTTGATGAGCCAGAAGTGATGTTGAAATGTTATAGATACTGCTTTATGCTTTTGTTTTACAGATCAAACTCAAACAGATTTCAAGATAAGAAACTTTTGTGTCAATCTAGTTGATGCAATTTTCAAAAAGGCAGATGACTATAAGGTGTTTAGCAGGTTATACAAAGATACAGAGAGTAGTGCTTGTGATACACTGGGTACTGATAGAGCACCTTGTAGAGATGAACAGGATCAAAAAGAAGATCTGGTGAAAGAAGTGAGAGCAAATTCTGATGCTAAGACAACTGCGTGTGACACCTGGAAAAGCAAATTAACTGAAAAAGCTTCGGAGAAGAAAACAGTTTCTTTTGGTGTTTTAAATAATTTATTTGCTCAAAATTATTGCACAACTTCAAGTATGAACCAACGCATTGGAACGAAGCACTTTGAATGTGATGTCTGTAAGAAGGAATTTATTTGCAAAAATTCTTTAAAATCACACAAAAGAAAACACACTAATGATAAACCGTTTGTTTGTGAAGTCTGCGGTCAAACCTTTACTCAAAACTCTTATCTAACTAAACACAGAAGAACTCACACGGGAGAGAAGCCATTTGTCTGTGAAGTTTGTGGTCATGCTTTTACTCAGAAACCTCATCTCACACAACATGCAAAAACACATTCTGGAGAGAAACAATTTGTTTATGGAGTTTGTAATTATGCTTTTGCTTCGAAAGGTAATCTCTCTACACACATGAGGACCCACACTGGTAAAAAGCCATTTATCTGCAAAATCTGTGGTCACGCTTTTACTCATAAATGTAATCTCAAAGCACACATAAGAATACACAGTGGAGAGAAACCTTTTCAGTGCAATCAATGTGACTATAAGTCAGCACAGCGAATTGATCTCACTAGACACATGAGGAAACACACTGGGGAAAAACCATTCCACTGTAAACTATGTGACTACAAAGCTGCTCAGAGAGTACATCTTGTTCGTCATATGAAAAGACACAGCAAAGAAACTTGATTTGCTTCGTGGGGATATGAATGAATATTTAGCCATCCTTAAACTTCTATGAATTTCTTTAACGTTTAATATATCTGTTTTAGCAATTGAAAGAATTCTGTGGTGTCATAGCAAAGCATATATGCATATAGATGACTGATTAAAATTCTGCTCTTTTTTTCACAACACTATATGAAGTTATTAGTTAAAGATTTTCATTTTATATTATGCTAACTTTTAATTTAAAATGGAGTGACATCGTTTTAGCTAGTTGGTTAGGTTTTAATTGCATCATTTCTGCCATTTTCATTGAAGCAGTTTTTTTCTAGTAAATATTATGCTCATTCAAACAGATTTATACTGTTATTAGTCTTATTGCTTGTAATTAAAGTACTGTTTTATGAATTTGAAATTATATTAATTTAGTTAAATACATGAACTGCATGGCCTATTCTATACCAGCATGTATCAATGGGAGCTCCAAATATATACAAAGAATATATGAAAGCGATTTTTTTCTCGATATTTAAAACTATTTTCATAAATATAGCAAGATAGAATTATATATGATTCTTAGCGCTGAAAATAAACTACAACACAAGTATATAATGCAGAGAAACAGCTAATTTAGAGTTATCTTTCTTTTGATTATAATCAGGCAGTGAAAGGTGGAAATTCAGGAGGATGACTTTTAATAAAAGCGGACTATTGGCTGCTTAATAATGTTGTCAACTTGAATTATTTAATATTATTGTCATCATCAGAATTTGTTTGCATTGAATATTGCTTACTATTGCCAATTTGTTTCTGTATCTGCATGCGTTAATAATAATTACATCAATGGTTCTATAAGCTAATTTTGATAAACATAATAATTATAACAAAATGTTCTACTGCAGTCAATGGGAAAACTCTTGGCTTGATTTTAGTTAAATATTACCATTGTTCAATCAGCTTTAAACTGCAAAGCAGCTAACTGAATAGCAATAAAATGCTTTAGTAAACAGCTAACCTAGCTATGATACTGTCAATGAAGTATTTAAAACATAGTTCATCCTAGCTAACTAGCTGTAGTAAAATGCTTTAGTAAACAGCTAACCTGTGATATTGTCAATGAAGTATTTAGAGCCTATTTTATCTTGTAAACTATATATCCTAATGTCATAGTTGATATTTAGTTCTTTTAACATTATTTACAATAATTTATATCATTGCTACAATGTCTGTGTACCACCATGAATGTAAGTATATCATTCTGTAATACTTGCATACTATATATATGTCAATATTTGTAACAGACAGTGTAAAGCATGTAGAGACAGCTTCTTAGTAAGTTTACTCATGTATGTTATAGGTATCTTTGTTACCATGTTACAGTTGTTGACCAACAGAAGATTCTTCAAACATCTAATCACTACGAACAGGAAACATATTACTATGCTGACTGGGAGACTTTTTATGATAGTTTAGACTCTACAGAACAGTATAAACATCCAGTAAACTCAGACACTTCTACTTCTACTCTCACTGTAGACACTCAACCTGTTCTTAAGATGTCACCTGCTGTACCTAACACTTACCTACCAAATGGTACAGTCAGGGAAAATTATGATTGCTGGGAGAACATAACTACAAATCAAATTTCCTCCACTGTAAACTTAGTTACTTCAACTTCCACAATCAATGCAAACAATCAAAGCTCTGTCAGCACAGAAGCTACAGTATATAACAACTATCTACATCGAGATGAACCTAATGTTCCTCTGTCTGAAGTTATCTCTGAGGCTTTTGCAGTCTTAGGACTGAATAACACATCAGATTTCAATTTAACTGGTGAGTGTTTATGAATAGTTGTAAATTCATTTTAATGACATTCAAAATAAATCTTCTAAAAAGAATTGTTCATGAGAAGATAGAATTACCATAAATCTGATTAGGTAATTGACATGCATTTATAAACAATAATTGTAAAAATCAACTACATTAGACATGTAAATAAATACAATTACAACTACAATCAAACTTTCATACATCAGTTACCAATTACATTCAATTACTTGAAAAAAATGTAAATAATTACAACCAATTTAAATTACAAATTACAATAACTCCAACCCTGGTATGTACTCTCTATAAGTATTATTACTTATACTAGCATGCACAAATTCAACAGTATTGGTGGCATAGAAACTCATGCAAGTGTGCTTTTCAAAGTAATATATTCTTGTAAAAATCATAATGCCTAAATGAAATGTACTTTTACAACCACTTGTATAATTTATACTTGCATCACTAACTCAAATATAACGTTTTCCTATTTCAAGAATATGTCTACATAGCTGTACTATACTTAAGGAGTTTTGCATTAGCCAACAGAATTGTAAAATTATCATTTACTATCATCTATCAATTAAAAGCCTATAACATAATGCAACATACTATCACTTGTGTCAGAGTTTGATTAGCCAGAAGTGATGTTGAAATGTTGCAGATACTGTTTTACGTTTTGTTTTGCAGATCAAACTCAAGTGGATTTAAAGATAAGAAACTTTTGTGTCAGTCTAGTTGATACAATTTTCAAAATAGCAGATGACTCAAAGGTGTTTAGCAGGTTTTACAAAGATACAGAGTGTATTGCTTGTGATACACTGGGTGCTGATAGAGCACCTTGTAGAGATAAACAGGATCAAAAAGATCCTCTGGTGAAAGATGTGAGAGGAAAATCTGATGCTAAACATAAGAAATTGCAGGCAAAGATAAAATACTTTCAATGTCTTTTATGTACTTACAAGACTCAACATAAAAGTAATCTTACCCAGCATGTGAGAGTACACACAAAAGAAAAACCATTTGTCTGTGAAGTCTGCGGTCACGCTTTTACTCAGCGAAGTAATCTCAAAGCACACATGAGAAGACATACAGGAGAAAAACCTTTTCAGTGTGATCACTGTGACTACAAGTCAGCAGAGCAAAGTAACTTCATAAAGCACATGAGAACGCACACTGGAAATAGACCTTTTCAGTGTGATCAATGTGACTATAAGGCTGTACAGCAAGCTAGTCTTACAGCACACATGAGAAGACACACTGGAGAGAAACCTTTTCAGTGTGATCAATGTGACTATAAAACCAGAGTTAAGAGTGCTATTATTGTGCACAAAAGAAAACACACTGGATGTAAACCATTTGATTGTAATGTTTGTAAAAAGTCTTTCAGTCATAAACTCTCTCTACTTTCACACATACGCACTCATACAGGTGAGAAACCATTTGAGTGCAATGTATGTGACTATAAAACTGGAAGAAAAAGTAATCTTATTCAGCACATGAAAAAACACACCAGAGAAAAACCTTTTTTTTGCACACATTGTGAATACAAATCAGCACATAAAAAAGATATCACTAGTCACATGAGAATACACACTGGAGAGAAACCATTCCACTGTAAACTATGTGACTACAAGGCTGCTCGGAAAGAGCATCTTGTTCAACATGTAAAAAAACACAACAAAGAAACTTGACTTCCTGCATGGGGATGTATGCATGAAAACGTGCATTTACAGAAGCATGTTATTTTACAGTAAGTAGATTTTACATGTATGATGGTAGAAAAACTTCTTCACTGCTATCTTTGAGTTTGACACATATTATAGTATTTCACACTCTACAGGAAAGAACATGTATGTGTATAACCATTACATAGAAGCCTTCTATAGTGTTCTTTTCTTTCTATCAGAAGTTTGTATTGCTCACAATATTTGTAAAACCGCCTAATAAAAGTTGCTAAAACCAAACTTCATTCTACACAATATTATAATAGTGATATACAACATTAAGTTGAGATAATCTTTGTAAACTAACCTATCCATGAATTTATATAAATCTATTTATAACTGTTGACTCTCTGGTTTTAGCCATTGAAAAGTTCTTCAGTATCATGACAAATCACGTGTACAGATGACTGCTTCCAATTCCGCTCTTCTTTTTTGCCAAAATTTGGTGATTAGTTTGAAAACCTAATTTTATATGATGTTAATTTTTATTTAAATTGGAAAGATATATAGCTTTATAGTTGATTAAATTATAATTGCAACATTTCTGCTATTAAATTCACCTGGTGGGAGCAGTTTTTTTAAGTAAATTATAGTGCTCATTCAATCAGAAAATATTATATCAGTTTTATTGCGTGTAATTTAGGTACTTTTGATATGAAACATAATACATTTTATTTTAATAAACCATATAAACTGCGTGACCTATTCTATACCAGCATGTTTCAATAAGAGCGCTGAGTATACAATCAATATATGAAAGTAGGTTCTTCTCGGATTCCTACATTCTTTTTTAAATTGTTTCGATAATTATAACAAGGTAGGCTACAATATTACTCTTAGCACGGAATTTAAACCATAAAACAAGTATATATGCAGAGAAACAGCAGATTTAGAGTTATCTTTCTTTTGATTGTAGTTTTTAGTTATCAAGCAGTGATTTTTTTTACTTAGCACAAGTAGTTCAATAATTTTACTTAGAAAGCTGCTAAATTAGTAAATATTGATTGCAAAGAATACATATTTTATATAAAAATATCCTTATAAAAGTCTAAATGGTACATTATACTTTGACGTTTCACTTCATTGAAACATTTGGCATAAAAACAAAGGACCTTTTTGTTGCAAAGTCAAGAAATGAGACTAATTGGCAAAACTGAACATCTTTTATAACAGTAGAAAACTTTTTGTTTAAAATTGTTTGTTTTAAATCCTGTGATAATGTCCTCATCACATTTTATATTTGCTGAATATTGCTTTATTTTGCCAATGACTTTTGCATATCTTTATAATAATTCTGCAAGCCAACTCTGATAAACATATAACAAAATGTTCTACTGCAGTCAATAGAACAATTTCTTGGCTTGATTTTAGTCAGAGATTACTATTTTCCAATCAGCTTTAAACTGCAAGGCAGCTGACTAGCTGTATAGCAAAATGCTTTAGTAAACAGCTAACCTTTAAGATTGTCAATGAAGAATTTACAGCATATTTTATCCTATAAAATATCTACTCTCTTGTCATAGTCAATATTTCTTTATTTTAATTTTATTTACACTAATTTATATCCTTGTTTCTCAGCAATATCTAGATCATCCAACATGTCTGTGTACCACCATGAATGTAAGTATATCATTCTGTAAAACTTGCAAACTGCATGTCAATATTTGCAACAGACAGTGTGAAACATGTAGAGGCAACTTCTTATAATGATTTCATTCACGTATAGATAGTCAATCTTTCTTAATATCTTTTTTCAGTTGTTGACCAACAGAAGATATTTGAAATGTCTAATCACCAAAAACAAGAAACATATCACTATGCTGACTGGGAGACTTTCTATGATAGTTTAGACTCTACAGAACAGTATAAACATTCAGTAAACTCAGACACTTCTACTTCTGCTCTCACTGCAGACACTCAACCTGTTCTTAAGATGTCACCTGCTGTATCTGACACTCACCTACCAAACGGTTCGATGACAGAACATTTTTCTACTTGTGAGAACGGGATTCTAAATCAAAATCGCATTCCTGTCACTTAATCCTTCCCAACATTTGATTCAAGTTATCAGTGTTCTGATAACACAGAAGATACAGTATATGACAACTATCTACAAGAAGAACCTGATGTTCCTCTCTCTAAAGTTATATCTAAGGCTTTTACAGTATTAGGACTGAATACTACACCAGATATCCACTCAGCTGGTGAGTATAAAATCTAAATAGAAATACCTTGTGAAATTATTAATTTTTCATGTTTATTGTAAATTGCATAATGATGAGAAATTATAAGAGTAACTTTACAAATAACTTATCTATTTTGTTTATTGATTTTGCAAAAAATACTTATAGTTTCAGGAAAAGGAGAAACTGTTTTTAACTAGCTTTTACAAGACTCTTTAGAGATTATATAGTCCTTATTTCAAAGGTATGCATTCATTTTGATTCTGCTGAAACTCTTACATTATATATAGCTTCATAATTGTAGTTGTTTGTACTTCAAGTTAATTTCAGTAAGATTAATGTAAAATACATATATTATAATTATTATCAACATCTCATACATTAGATTTTTATTTTTAGATCTTATTTGAGTATAATATATTTGTTAGAAAGGGAAGACCAGATAATTGAAATTGATGTCTTGTATTTTGAGATAACACAGTAGAAACTCAGAGTATAAAAACTAAAAATTGCTATGTAGATTTTAAATAATTTAAATATGGTAGCTTTATTTCTACAGATAGAGTTCAATCAGAGTTGAGTAACGGACACATTTCTGAAAATTTAATGAATGTATTGTATAAAAAAGTTCATGAATACAAATGAAATGGAGACACAGGAAATCAAACTCCTGGAATAAATGACACTGATCAATGTATTCTAGCTGCCAACATACTTGGAGATGAGTTTGATCAGGAACAAGATGTGGTGAGTCATGCAAAAACAAGCTGCAACAAAAAGATAGCCGCTAATAATACTTGTGAATATGGATCTACAAAACAGGTTAGACATGCCAAACATAGAAAACTAGACACCTATGAGAAAAAAGACTTTCAATGTCTTCTTAGCAATTACAAAACTAAATATAAAGGTAATTACACTAAGCATATGAGAAAGCATACAGGAAAGAAGCCATTTGTCTCTAAAGTTTGCAATCACGCTTTTACTCAGCAAAGTAGTCTCACAGTGCCCATGAGAAGAAATACTGGAGAGAAACCATTTCATTGCGATCAATGTGACTGTAAGTCAGTGCAGCAATGTGAACTTACTGCACACATGATGACACACACTAGAGAGAAACCATTCAAGTGCAGTGTGTGTGACTATGAGACCAGACTTAAGAATAGTCTTATTCGTCACCACAGGAGACACACTGGGAATAAACCATTTTTGTGTAATTTTTGCAAAAGTACTTTTACTCAAAAAGGTAACCTGGCCACTCACATGAGGATCCACACAGGAGAGAACCCATTTATTTGCAATGAATGTGATTTTCGAACTAGAGATAAAAGTAATCTTAATCGGCACATGAGAACACACACTGGAGAAAAACCATTTCACTGTAAACTATGTGAATACAAAGCTGCTCAGAAAGCTAATCTGGCTTCTCATATGAAAAAACATAACAAAGAAACTTGACTGGCTAGTGAAGTTCAAAAATGTAAATTTACAATTAAGGCATGTTATATTTTACAGTGGCATTTACTCGAACACGGCAGGAAAATCTCCTAATAACTATTTCTGAGTCTGACACAAAATATTTCAGGCTCTCCAAAGTTTCTCTTATTTTCAGATGTACTTTAAATGTACAGAACTGGTAAATTAAACTTTTGAAATACATGTATTACTTCACTCAATTAATGTAGTTGACATCATTTAAATTGGTGTATATAAACGTGAGTTAGAGGCAAATGACTATAATAATTAGTATAACTATTGCAAGCTATCATATTGCTTTTGTAACTTGTCACATGACTTCTCTAAGTCAATTACTTATCTATCATTATGTATAAATATATTTACAGTTGACTACAATAGTTTTAAATCATTAAAAAAAACTTTTAGTGTCCAAACGAACTATAATATATATATATGAAATGACTGTCAATCTGAATTTACAATAAATTTTATCAACTCAAAATACTTTTTGCCAACATGTAGTCACTTTTTTGTAGTTTTCTTTCTGGTTTCTTTCAGTGAACATCTTTGAAATAAAGTTGAAATTATATTACTCTAATTAAGTACATTTTCGTTCAATAATAATCTATTGCAATGTCATCTTATAATATAAACAGTTGGTTTTTCAAAGAAAATTACTTTCATAATTTGGGAATTTTCTCCTGTTGTGACTATATAATATAATTGCAGCTATAAGGAAATTTAAATTACTTGGTAGTAAATATCTATAACAGTGTTGACAGTTATCTATTATAACAATGAATCAGCTTCATTGGTCAATCTAAACACTACAACCATCCTTGAAGACACTGGTATGTATAATAAGTATGGTGATTATTATAGTGTTTTTATTGTTAATAGCTTTTTTGTAAACTTAAATAATTGAGTCATATAATATAATTAATTTTACTTCTAGCTCAAATATTTGTCACATTTGTATCATAGCCATGAAAAAAGATTTTTTTATATATTCTCAATTCAACTACAATTCTCTCAAAGATAAAACAACTTTTTTATTAAAAGCCTGATGGTAACAATTATCTTTACATTGTTACTCTATTTAAATGTTGCATAAAAGTACTAATTTTTTATAAAAGTACAAAATTTGACGTATATAAGGTTTTTTTTTATATTTTACCATCTTTGTTGATGTAATAATAATGTAAGCTTTATAACAATCAAGTCTACATTTATAATTACTGTTCATTGTAATTGGCAAACTTTGCAAATATTGATAAAGATGAAATTTAATATTTTATCAGCCAATTTGCACAAATTCTGGTCTGAGACTGATTGCACTACCATTCTCCAATCAGCTATACCAAGTATACAGCATGCAGCTATTCATACTTAAATGCCTTAGAAAACAGCCAAGACGTGATATATTGCTATTATAGCTACTATTTAGTTTGCAAAATTTCTATCTTAATATAATAATGAATTTCATAATATAAAATATAACTAAACGCATTTCTGATTGCCAAACGAGCACATGATTACAAATCATATAGATAATCTGCACACTGCAGCAGACCACACTAGTGAGATTCAGCGTGTATCTACCAACTTTTTTCTCACAATTTATTTTTATTAAGTATTGATTTCTATTGTCATGGTTTTTGTATATGTTTATAATAACTTTAGCCAGTTATGTTAAACAGTTTACTGTATTATAGTAAAATGTTCCATCAGCCAATGAGATAGAAAAAATCCTGGCTTGATTACACATTCAAACTACCATTGTTTATTCAGCTTTACACTATGAAGCGGCTAGCTGTAGCCTAATGCTTTAGGAACCAGCTAACCTATGATATTGTCAATGGAGCATTGAGAACAAATATATTATGTTTTAAAATACCCATCCTAGTGCATGTTATAGTCAATATTTGATTTTAAATTTAATTACAATATTTAATCTTTTTTGCTTCTCAGCTGTGTTTAGATCATCAAGCATGTCTGGGTGTCCCCCATGTAAGTATTATATTCTGTTATAAACTCGAGAGCTTTTTGTTAATAATTGAAATACACAGTGTAAAACATGTAGAGACAACTTCTTTCTTCTAAGTTCGATCATGTATAAGTCTGTAATATTTGTTTCTTTTTTACCATTTTGCAGTTGCTGACCAACAGAATATATTTGGAACGGCTAATCACCAAAAACAAGGAGCATATCATTGTGATGACTGGGAAACGTTTTATGATAGTTTAGACTCTACAGAACAGTATAAACATCCAGTCAACTCACACGCTTCTGCTTCTGCTCTCACTGCAGACAGTCAACGTTGTCCAAATATGCCACCTGTTGTATCTGACACTTACCTACCGAATGGTACTATAATGAGGAAGGTTTCGGATTGCTGGGAGAAAACGACTACAAATCAAAGTTATTTTCCATTAACCTCAGTCACCTCCTTCCTAACATTTGATTCAAGTTATCAGAGTTCTGATAACACAGAAGATACAATATGTAGCAACTATTTACCAGAAGGACCTGATGTTCCTCTGTCTAAAGTTTTCTCTAAAACTTATAAAGTATTAGGACTAAATAAATCAGATTTCAATTTAACTGGTGAGTCTTTTTAATATATAGTATTATACATTCATTCCAATGACATTCAAAATACATTTTCTAAAAATAATGTTAGAATAGAATTACCTTAAGAAGTGTTGTAAACTTTGTTTTCAAATTTTAACTATTATGTATTCTAGTATATAAGAGTTGTTGGTAGAATACAGTTTAAGTGGGAGCATAACTTCAGTATAGTATGAAAAAGGTGTAGTGACCTCGAGTGAATAATTTCTTATTGTAGAGTAATACGTAGTTTGTCAAAGGTAGTCTTGATCTGGCAAGCTCCAGTAGTAGACTGATTCTACACTGGGAGCTTCCTTTTTTATACAAGAAAAGTTCTTTGCTATCATTCTGTTTAATTGTCGGAGCTCGAATATCGGCACACCTTCCGACATCGGACTCTGACATCGGCACTTTGGTTCGATATTCGGCAATTTCCGACTTTTGGGCAGGATCAAATTACATAATTGTGTTCACATAAAAGTAAAAATAAAATGCATAAAAAGATAGCTCTAATGTAATATTCGTATTTCCAATACAGTAGCCTATAAAATACATCCTAAAGTTTTTTAATTTTTCAGCTTATATTTTGGATATTTTACAATTCAAATTAAAACTTTCAAATCCAAAATAAGTTTGCATGTACTCAATGTAAATGTTGTATCAGGTACTAGCATACATAAATTTAACAGTATTGGGTGCATATAAACTCACGCAATTTTGCATTTAAAAGTAATAGTTTTTGCAAAAATTATGAGGCTTAAGAAAAGCGTTTTTTATAACCAAGGTCACGCATGCAAAAATGATTAAAATACAATGTTTTTTCAACTACGAGAATAATTCTACATTAAAACTAGTTGTACTACATGCAAGGAGTCTTGTACTAGATATAAATTAATAGCAATAACTAATTGTTAATAAATTTGATGAACTAGAAGTGATTTTGAAGTTCTATTATAAATACTGTTTTTCAGTTTTGTTTTACAGATCAAATGCAAATGGATTTGAAGATAAAAAAAATTTCTGTCAATCTAATTGATGCAATTTTCAAAAAAGCGGATGGAAAAATTATAAGTTTAAACAAGTCATACAAAGATACAGAAACTAGCACTAATAATAAAATTAGTGTTACTTATAGCACACTGTGTGGAGATGAACAAGATCAAAAAAAGGCTGTGGTAAAAGTTGTTAAAGCAAAGTCTGATGATAAGCCAATTGCAAGTGACACAGGGGAAACAGAATTTACAGAAAAACTTTCTGCAATAAAAAACGAAATCCCTTCTAAGAGCTCATCCGCTCAAGGTCGTAAAACTGCAAATATTAACTCAATCATCAGGAAGAAGTCTGTTAAATGTGATGTTGATAAGAAGGAATTCAGTTGCAAAAATCCTTCAAAATCACGCAAGAGACGACACACTAATAATAAACTATCTGTTTGCGAAGTTTGCAGTCAAACCTTCACTCGGAAATCTCTTCTCAACAGACACATAAGAATTCACACTGGAGAAAAGCCATTTATTTGTGAAGTTTGTGGTTATGCTTTTGCTGAGAAAGGCAATCTCAGCAAACACATGAGAAAACATACAGGAGAGAAACCATTTATTTGTAAAGTTTGTGGTCATGCTTTTGCTGAGCAAGGCAATCTCAGCAACCACATGAGAAAACATACATCTTTTGTTTGTGAAGTTTGTGGTACAGCCTTTATTTTCAAATCTCATCTCACCAGACACGTGAAAATTCACACAAGAAAGAAACTATATAAGTGCATTCAATGTGATTACAAAGCTGTAGAAAAACATGACCTCAACGTCCACATGAGAATTCACACTAAAGAAAAACAATTTGTGTGTGAAGTTTGTGGATTTGCTGCTACTCAGAGAGCTCATCTCAGGAAACATACAAAAATACACACCAGAACACAAACCTTATGAGTGCAAACACTGTGACTTCAAATGTGGTCAGAAACAAAATCTCACCAAACATGGCTCAAAGTATTTTCACCAATAATTATGAGTTGTTATACTATTATTTTGTTTTATAAGTATAATCCATTTAAAATTTAGAGTGAACCATAAACCTAAAAAATTTAATTAGTTTTATATTCATCATTTTTATAGTATTAAATTAAATGTGTCAATTAATTCAGGTATTGCCCGCAATCAAAACATTTTCGGTGTACAGTGCTTTACCTTCAACAGATTCAAATCATGCATCAGTTTTCTTGACTCCAATTGAAATATTTTTACACAATAAAATTGATTTTACCAAATTTATTACATATCCTATATTTATATTTCATTATAACATATTTTATACAAACCCTATATATACATAATAATTATACATTAGTGTGTTGTGGTTCAGGTTTTCTTGCTATATATAACATCTGGGAGCATAATATTATACAAGATAAAAACACTGAATTGATACTATATGATACTATAATATAGTAACCAGACAATACATGAGTTGATTCTCCATGATTATTTGTATCAAGATATATGAAAAATAATTGCCTCACTGAAAATCGAACCCGAGACCTCTTGCTTGCAAGCAAGTGTACTAACCATTGCACCACAGGGACCACTGGATAAACTGATAACTACAATATATCATTACTGTTAGTTAATGTAGATTACATCACAGCAGGAGTGTATTATAGGCAGGGGTCTCGCTGACTTAGAGTTATCTTTCTTTTGTATATAATTTTACCTCATTGAGCAGTGATTGGTTTTACTCAGCATGCACAAGTTATAGTTTTAAAAATATATTTATAGAAGCTAATAATTTTGTGAATTATAATGCAGAATATACATTCTTTATAGAAACTCGTAACAGTGGCTGGTTGGTTTCTCTGCTCTATGTACAGAGGAATTATAATATAGCTGTGTATGATAATCGAAAAAGGCTAAATACTGATAGTAGCCTATATTGTGGTAATTTGTGGAGTGTTTATAAAGAATATGAAGCAATATGCATGCCTATTACTATTATGATAATGAAAGTCTTTTTTGAATTTAAAATGAAAATGTTCTTTTTTGTCTTCTACATGTGCATCGGTAGAGCTCCAGTGGTAGACTGATTTACTACTGGAAATTTGCCCACTTATATACTAGCAAATTTTCCCGCCGCTGAAACTGTATGATATTCAGTTGAAGTTGGGAGTTCCAGTTGCCGAAACTGTTCGACATCCGACAGAGTCGCGTTTCCGGAACTTGATACCACTACCATTTCTTGTTCTTACTATATCGGAGTTATGCTCTCTACTTAAACTGCATTCTACCCTCAAAACTATACTACATAGTGATAAACAATTTATTGGAGCTTTCTATGGTCATTATGAAACCTTCTTATTGTTTACCAAAAATTCAAATCATTGACATTGTGTTTACCCTAAACCAGGGCTGCTTCCTTTGTTCAATATTATATACTCTTTGGTTATTTACTGACAATGTTTCACTTTCTTATTTAAAATAAGCAACATGCATCGATCCTAAGAGAATTTCAGAAGAAGTTATTGTTGAATAATCATTATTTATTATCATTAAACAATTGATATTTATCACAGCAACATAAAAAATTACCAAACATGATTTTCGAAAGCGCATAAATAAAAGAGAGTAAGCTGTGACACCTGTATGCCAAACTATTTTCCTAGTCATACAAGGAGAATATAATTAAAATCTTTACAAGCTACAGGTTTTGAGACTAGAAGAATACAGTTGATAGTCATGAAGGAAGTCTGTCAACAGGAAACGGAGTTTAACCTTGACATTAGCTCAGACTGGTGATGCAGTGTCTACATGTTGAGGGTACGTTTCTTCACATTTTTCATGGCACCCTTAGCGTTGACGGTGGAACCGTGGGCGTCTCCCATCTTGTTGTCAACTGAGGCAATGCTGGCTCTGGACATCTGACTCTTGACACTGGGTTTTCTCTTTATGGCTGGCTTTTCCTTCTTTGGTTTCGCTACACTCTTAGTATCTGCTTGACCTAAATGTGTTATAGTGTATATACAGTAAGTGTAGATATAGTTAGTGTGTATGTACAGTTAGTATATGAAAAGAACATTTACATACCTTTTGTTTGCCGTGATGTGAGCACACTTTTCCGCTCTAAAATATACATGTAAGTTATAAGTAAATGTATGGTGTAAGTACATACACATAGAATGTAAGTAAATGCATATATAATATAAGCATATAATATAAATGTACACATGTATATATGTGTACGTATAACATATGTATATTCACATGCTGCACATTATAAGTAGATGAATGTATATTATAAGTATATAAAATAGGTATACACATGTATACATCTGTTTGTAATATAAAAAAATTCATCAAGTATACATCTTATAAGGAGAGGTTCACTTACGTTCAATTCGAGACTGTTTTTCCATAACCCTACTTCTTGTAGCTTCTATTTGTTTGCTTACTTCTGGTTCTGGCTCTTCGGGTTTACCTGCTAATATACACATCTCAGACTATACTTGCTAATATACACATCTCAGACTATACCTGCTAACATACACATCTCAGACTATACCTGCTAATATACACATCTCAGACTATACCTACTAATATACACGTCTCAGACTATACCTGTTAATATACACATCTCAGACTATACCTGCTAATATACACGTCTCATACTATGCCTGCTAATATACACATCTCAGACTATATACCTGCTAATATACACATCTCAGACTATACCCGCATGAAATATACACAACATTCTACTGTATTATGAAGTACTATACAGAATAGTCTACAATATAGACTCGATACATACCAGCTCGTCTCACAAAGACCGTCACCAGAATAATGGCCAACAGGCCAACGGCCAAGCCAATGGCGATAATCATGGATGCCACATCCTGTTTCTTTGCATTCTCCTCGTCTGCCAGAGACTGTTGAGATCTACCTGCAGCCTGCAACTCGGACTTCTCTACACAACTTCCGAACCGACACTCAAAGTTAACTGGACAGTCGGTAGTCTGTAACAGGAAGAGGATATGTCATACAGGATACAAGGTAATAGTATGGTGTGAGTGTTGACGGCTAGTAAACGTGTAGGTCATGGCTGTATGAGTTTCTGTATCCAGATATTCTGACATATTCTGTGATACGAAACATGTACTATAGTCAGGAGAGCTCGAGATGATGATTTGATGGCAAAAGAATAAATCGTATTAGACTACTATCATAGAGTGGTATAATTAGTAAGTACTATATTACTCAGTATTTTCACTGAGTACTAATACTAAGTACTGCTAGTACCGTGACACAGTAAGTACTGTATTACTATACTACTGAGTATTTTCACTGAGTACTAATACTAAGTACTGCTAGTACCGTGACACAGTACTGAAGCTCCTCACAATGGTCC
Organism: Bugula neritina; assembly: GCA_964035545.1. Taxonomy (NCBI): domain Eukaryota; kingdom Metazoa; phylum Bryozoa; class Gymnolaemata; order Cheilostomatida; family Bugulidae; genus Bugula; species Bugula neritina. Next base: position 4,608,661 of record OZ037772.1, on the reverse strand, counting down.
TCCACCATTATGGCTCCAATCAGACAGGCACACCAGCCGTCATAACAGTACGTTGAGTTTCCAACGTCTCTCAAACACTCACTGCTTTTCTCACACTTCACATCAAAGGCCGTCCTCGCTTGTGTGTACTTTGTGTCTGGAACATTTGGGACAACAACTTCTAGTAAAGTACTTCATCAACAAAATATATACGACCACTTCTACTCAATAATTAGAAAGACAACTCCTTGTCAACTCTCAGAGTGCAACAGACATGTCTGTCAAGTGGTGAATGAAACATATTGCCAGAAACAGTGTTTATGATTTGTCACTATTCATGTTTCATACTGAGAACAAATCTACCTATTTAGCTGAGCTATGCAATATATTGACAGGATATATATTATATTATATTATATATTACATAACAGTGATACCTATGCAACTGGGTTGAAGTCCACTACACAGTAAGTTAACACAAGTTGTATCCCCAGCACACTCAGTAGAGGCACATTCATTTGTGTCTGCTAGACACTGTTTCTGCTCGTAGCAATAGGCGTTGTCACACATACACTTTCCTGTGAAAGTGTAGACACTTACTTAGTTATATATATATATATATATATATATATATATATATATATATATATATATATTTATATATATATGTATATATTTATATATATATGTATATATTCATGGTCATGTACATAGATGTATGTAAGTTATATGTACACATATGTATAGGTAAATATTAATAAATGTTTTATATTGGTCATTATTACATAACATCCTTAACTAGTTTAGATTACAGCATCATTTAGTAAAAATCTCTGCAGAGCTTGACACTGTAAAGAACTGAAGTGTGTTCTAACATAAAACAGAAATCTAAAATAATTATTTATAATAGTATGCAAAATAGAACATTTTAATATTATGAATAGGTACTTTATTTTGTCATTATCATAGTATTCAGTTCTTTTCAATTCAATTTTTGCTCACTATAGCACTAGCTAGAAAAATACATAGACATATATCCATGTCTATGTATATATACAAGTATATAGCACACAGACATACACATCTACCTGTACAAATATCTACCTGAGATAACGTCACAGGAACTCTTTGGTACGAGAGCACAGTCCTGGTCGGAGCTGCACTCGATGGTGGTGGTCATGTTGAAGTTCTGGACACACTTAGTGCCAACAGCATTGAGTTTAAACCCATCCTTACAGACACACATGGCTGTCTGCTCATTGCACTTCATGAAGGGATCCTTACACTGTGTGGAGGCACTGCATGGCGAACACTACAACCAGATTCAGTTACTAGTCTACATTCAATCTGATGAAGGTTTACAAGACAAAATTTTATAATAATTTTTGGTAGACGTTGATTAGAAGTAATGTGAAATAAGAGAGATGTCCCTGCTAAAGTATTTGATAGCTGAAGACACAAACAAGAGTGATGGAGAAATTAAAATACACATGAGTTTTAAATTAGAAATGTAGCAAAATAAGCTTTGTTTCCGTGAGAAGTTTTCTGTCAATGTTCCTAACCAAAATACACTGAAGAACTCAAAGAATTAGGACTATTTCAAGTTTTCCATTACCACTCCTGAATGAGAAAAATGTCACAAAATTAAAAAAAATGTTTAAAAATTAGAGTTGGGCAACTTTTGAGTAAATCAGTTAGTCAACCTCTTTATGCAATTCTCTCAGCACGAGTAATCACCGGAGCAATCAAGATGTGACAACAGAAGTTTGATGTGTGTATGTCAAATGCAGACAGATTTGCTAGAGTGAGTAGACAGAGTAGGTCAGACAGAGTAAGTTAGACACACTCAAGAAGAGACTTACACGGAAGCACACTATGTCAAACAGCCATTCGCACTTGTACGGCGAGGAGAGAGACCTCCTCATGCCGTCAGTACATTTGCACTCAAATCTTTCCCCGGCATCAGCGCAGATCTCAAATTTTGGGTCAGCGCAGTTACCACTGATGGTGCTGTCAGGTTTACAGGGAGGGTCACCACCTACAACAGTGCAAGAATTAATCAGCTGCCCAAAAAGTTGGAAATTAGCAAATCACGAAAGAAACATGCCATGGTTGGTGAAAATGTTACATGTCAAGTCATGTCAAAGTTATTCGAAACGTGTCATGACCGGTCAATAGCTGTCAATAATTACCAAAACTAATGGCGGACATTTTACTTCCTCTCAAGAGTTGCCAAAACATGTCAAAACTTCTCTAGAACATGTCAAAATTTGTCAAAACTTACGGTAAGGAGGAAGTTTAGAAAGGTCAAGGTCACAAATGCCGTCACCGGAGCACATCTGATGGTTGAGACAGGAGTTAGGGGAGGAAACATCACACATGACACGACACGCTCCGTTCACACACTTGGTGCCGTCGGAGCAGTCGGGGGTTGAGGTACAGGAAGTGTAGCAGTAGCCATCTACACACGTCTCTCCGTCTTCACAGGGTGATGCTGGACTACACACTACATCAATCGTAATACAACTACATAGCTACATCATCACGGTTACATCACCATGGTTACATCACCGTGGTTACATCACCGTGGTTACATCACCATGGTTACATCATCGTGGTTACATCACTATTGTTACATCACCATGGTTACATCAAAGTGGTTACATCAAAGTGGTTACATCATTATGGTTAGACAATCATATATAAAACCCAGATAAAATAATGTTCCAACTTTAATTCATATCAGCTGTTTTTTCTTCAATTGAATTGTTAAAAGCTGATGAAATCAAAAACAGTGAGACACAATATGTATAGCCTATATATTTGAGTTACTTTTTAGTAATCATTTGAGAAAAAAGCTACTGCTAATACATTTAAATCAAATTTTGCCATAAATTATCTTCTAGTTGCTAAGTCATTAAAAACAAAAATTATGTTTGAGAAAACCACTCTTTACTGTAGAAAGCTACGGTTACATACTCACACCAAAAGTATTAGATAGTTGATAGCAAGAAAATACATCAGAGAGTCATATAGTGTAGCCTGCTAGCACCTACTAAAACCAACTGTGATTGAATCGTTTCGAGTACATGCATGACTCAGAGACAGATAGCATACATTCACCTGCTAGCACCTGTTGACAATCACCTGTTAGAACGATATAGCATACTGACACCTGCTAGCACCTGCCAACACTCACCTGTCAGAGGGATATAGCACACAGACACTTGCTAGCACCTGTCAACACTCACCTGTCAAGGCGATATAGCATACTGACACCTGCTAGCACCTGTCAACACTCACCTGTCAGGGGGATATAGCACACAGACACCTGCTAGCACCTGTCAACACTCACCTGTCAGGGGTATATAGCACACAGCTCCAGCGTATCTGACCATCCCCTCCTTACATACACAGTCACCTGTTGATTTCCGACAGAAAGAGTTGCCAATAACTTCACTGCAGTCTGTAGCCTGAGTCAGTAACTCCTGTGACACAATTAGAGGAGAGATCACAGGCTAATGATACTTGCAGTGTTACTAGCATATAGTGTTATCATGTTAAGATATAATGTTCTTATAGTAATCATGTATAGTCTTGGCACAGAAATACAATGTTATTACAGTGATAAACAGTGATATATAATAATATGTAGTAATATACAGTAATGTATAGTAATATACCGTAATATATGATAACACACTTTAATATGTATATAGTAGTGTTATAACAATATATAGCAATAAAGAGCAATATACTAATAAATAATATCATGCAATTGTATATAGTAGTTCATACAGTAAATTATACAGAAATATATAGTAATACACAGCAAGATATAGCAATATATAGTAGTATTATAATAATATAACTATATCATAATATGTATAGTAATATACAGTGATATATAGTAATATATAATAGTATTATAAAAAATATAATTATATTGTAATATGCAGTAATATACAGTAATATATAGTAATACACAGCAATATATAGTAATATATGGTAGTATTATTAAAATATAATTATTATGTAATATACAGTAATATACAGTAATATATATTGATATATGATAACATACAGTAACTTATAGTAACATATAGTAAAATTAAACAGTAATATACAAGCACCTGAGTGAAACCCTCAGGTACTACAGAGGTCGGGGGACACATGACTCTGTAGTTGACACACAACTCAGCAGTTATCTTCTCCTGAGCACATCCTGAGTAGTCTAAGTTTGGATCACTTTCGCATGTCACTATACAATCAGACTATATAATATATACATGTCACTATAATACTAGACTATATAATATATACATTGCAATACTGCACTAAATAATATTATATACATGTCACTGTAATACTAGACTATATAATATATACATTGCAATACTGCACTATATAATATTTACATGTCACCGTAATACATGCATATTAAACTGTAGTACAATACTATCTATACACAAATACTGAAGTAGCGGTAAATGAGGTAAAAGGGAAGTTACAGAACTGAGTTACTTACACTGTGGACAGTCTTTCAGGCAGATGCCATCTTGACAAGTATAGTCCTGTGAGGTGCAGGTGCTCGGAGTGTCACACTGAGGCTGACAGCTGCCATTCTCACAGATGAATCCTGACTCACAGTCTGTCTGCTGCTGACACTCAGTGGAGTTGTCTCCCGCACCACAATCGGCAGCAGAACTCCCTGCTGAGCAGATCTCTCTGCACACACCTGCAACACGTGTCAGTCTTAGGTGTCAGTTGACACATGACACACAACGCTGACCATGGTGTGTATCATTATTACAATGTCATGTAGTGTCATTCAGTATGGCACCATAATCTACCACTGTGTGTGTCATTACTACAAGTTTATCTTTATGCACCCAATGACACTGGGTGAAAGTGTTTAACTATCAGTTGTTGTTGAGCTGCATAACAGTACACTACTAAATGTATAACTGAATTCACTAGTTTGTGCTGTGTATGCTAATCTCATGTTACATAAAGAACCAACAGATTGTATCATCATACACACTTCATACCACTACATTAACAGAAATGTAACACACTTTTAGATAGACTTTATTCACATTAGACAACCCTGGTCTGTCCAACAAGGTGCAGTTAAAGGTTCGTAGTGCACATACTGCAGCTGGTGGAGTTATACAACACTTGGTTTAGTAATTAGTTGTTTGTAGTACAGTCATTTTCTTTAGTAGTCAGTAGTACAGTCATTTCTTTTAGTAGTCAGTAGTACAGTCATTTTCTTTAGTAGTCAGTAGTACAGTCATTTCCTTTAGTAGTCAGTAGTACAGTCATTTCCTTTAGTAGTCAGTAGTATAACAACGTTTGTTTACATCTTACCATGGTAACACCGCTGCCCTGGTGAACAGTCACGTGACTCTTGACACTCAAACACGCAGACGCCTGCCTGGCAGCGCTGACTATACCCACAATCCTCTGAGGTGAGACAGCTGTACACACAGTAACCTAGAGACAGGAAGAGGAAATACTTACAGCAAGAGTTTACATCATAAACAGATATGATATATTTATACCTGAAGATAAGTCTACAAGCTGCATATTGGTGCATATTCAAATATAGAAATTACAAGCCTTAAACATTACACTTACTCATAAAATACTTACACTGAACTACATACTTACACTGAACTACATACTTACATTGAACTACAACATAACTTACTAACATTGAACCAACTTTTACTCCTTAAACAATTACACTAATAACATACATACACTAATTAGAAACTTACACTAGTAACACATTTAGACTAGCAGCATATTAGCATATTTACACAAATAATACACTCACACTTATAACATACTTACACTAGTAACATATTCACATAAAAATCTACTTACACTAACAACATACTTACACTAACGATGTACTTACACTAATAATTAACTTACACTAATAATATACTTACACTAGTAACATACTTACACTGATAAAACACTTAAATTTAAAAGATACTTACACAAACATCTTACACTAACAATGTACTTACCGTTAGCACAAACCAAGTCATCCGGGCAGACAACTCCAGAACCTTCTCCACACCCGAGATAGCAGAGATAACCTCTGCAATAGGAGCCAGGTTCTGTGCAGGTTGTGTCACATCTCTCTAAGATCTTGTTCACGCACCTGTCTCCATACCTCACCATGCCTTCCTCTTCACATTCACATCTGTCACAATATATACAGCTGATATTGCACGACTTGAGTGTATGTAATTAAATATCACAGTAGAGAGATGTACACGTTGGGTCTTAACACGAATGTGACCTTTGTCGCATGTCAGCAGTTAAGAAACAACGAGTGTCTAGTTTGATTTTCACAAAATTGCCAAATTAGATAACAGTGAGAACAGCTGTGGTCTAGGCGTTAGACCATTGGCTTAGTAAACTCAAGGTTATGAGTTTGATTCCCAGTAAAGGCTATTGGTAATGCTAGGGAGAGCATGCAGTCATAATTTTTCTCATGCCACAATAGAAGATAAATTGTTAATCTGCTTAAAAAGCCCATTCCACCAGGGGTTCTCACAGGGATGATGAATATAAACCTACATGATTTTTCAACAAATAGTACATCAGTGAGAGTTGTACTATTGGCTGGTATGTACTAATTACTATAGTTCTACACTGATAATATTAAAGAGTAAAGGAGTACCTGTCTGTAACCAGAGAGCACTTGGAGTAGGGCATAAGATGGTGACATGTAGAGTCCGAGGACTGAGCAGGAGGACAATGCGGGGTGGGGTCTAGACACTCCCCTTCCGACTTCTGCACACATATACATTTGGCTTTGACACAAATCTCATCTTTACCTGCAAAATATGAGAAGTCTTTTAGGGAAACACAGTGGAAATAAATTATGTAACATTTTCTGGGACATTTTACTTTATGTAGTATACATCAGCAAGCTAAGCCCAACAATTTAAGTTTGCTCAAAACCCATGAGAGTTCAATATAGTTCGGAGCAAATTGATGTGCTGATTCTAACCATGCATAGCAAAAGAGGCAGAAAAAGATTTTGTCACATTAAAGCAGAACGTCATTGTCATGTCAACTAAATAGATATGTGCGGACCGTGATAAGAAACCCATCAGTATTCAAACATACAAATCTACTAAAAAGAATTAGGGGAATACATATATTATTAAACTGTATCTGTTAATACGTTATTAGTTCAGGACATGAAACTATATACATTAGCAATTAAATTGTGAATAGTAGCTAAAAACTGTAAATATCGAGTGTGTAATAAACTAAGTAAAATGACTGAGTTTCTTACAACTGGTCATCTACTAGTTATTCAAATAATGACAGCAGACTCTCACCGCATTCGCTGTCCTCATAGCAACGATGGTTAGCCTTAGATTTTAGCACACACTTCCTGTTCTCGCACATAAAGAGATCATCACAGTCTAAGTTAATGTCACAGTTCATGTCCTTCAGAGTGAAGCAAACTCCTCTCTCTTCATCACACACCATTGTAGAGGGACAAGTTCTGTTGGTGGCTGAGTCACATGAGATCTTACAGTTTCCTTCTGCAGTGATCAACACTCACACAGTCCAATAACTGTCAGTCTAATAACTAATAGTCCAATAATTAACAGACTAATAACTAAATTCAACGACTATAGCAGTTTGTCAACTAGCAGTCTAATTATAACTCACAAAGTAAATGACTAACAGTCCAATAACTAATAACGAAATAACTAACAGTCTAATAACTAACAACACAATAACTAACAGTCCAATAACTAACAGTCCAATAACTAATAACACAATAACTAACAACTCAATAACTAACAGTCCAATTACTAACAACACAAAAACTAACAGTCAACTAAGAAATAAATCACTAACAGTCCAATAAGTAGCAGCTCGATAACTAACAATAGGTATATGGAACACATGTGAGTTGATGTGAGAATAAGGAAGAAGCTGATTTAGAATTTATGCAATGCAGGTGTTGGTGAAGATCTAGGTGCACCAATGAGAAGCAGCTAGTTATAAACAAAGTAAGATTTATTTATTAGCTTAGGGCCACACCAACTACATTTCTAAGCTCACTGCTAACTAAAAATTCACAGTAGAGAGAATTGATCGGTTTATGCAAAATTGTAGTGTAATAGTCTGTGGCTTGATTCCCAGTGAGACAGTTAATTTACAAGATAGAGAAACATACCAGACACGGCACACTTGAAGTTGTCTCCACAATTTGAGTCATCATAGCATTTGCCAACACAAACACCTTCAGAGCAACCCATGGACGCTGCGCAGTCCCCATCGTCATCACATTCATCCATACAACCAGGATCACTAGGCTACAGAAGTGAAAGTAAATGTTAGTTGAGTCGAGAAGTCAATTAATGTGCTTAAAACACGCACACACAGACACACTCACTCAAAGAAACACCAAATAAAGACACACACACACGCACACACGCGCAGGCGCGCACGCGCGCACGCACACACACACACACACACTCACACACACTCACACACACTCATACACTATAGTTTTGACTTTTTCCCTCATTTTTGTTCGTTCCTAATTGTATTATAGCCAGTATTTACACTGAATTTCGCAACGTGTTGTCATGTTTGTGATATGCAATCAATCAATCAATTATATTTATGTATATACAAAATACAAAAAACTTTGTCTCTTCAGCTTTGTGATACTCACAGCACATGTTGTTTGACAGTAACCATGGATACAGGAAGTGGTGTTAGCACAGTTTTTGTCTTTCCTACAACTGGAGATACAGCGACCAGACTGACAGCTTCTCTCTTCCGGACATCCGGTGTCCTTAGTACATGACGAGCCACAGATTCCCTTGACGCATACGTCAGTACACTCATAGTCTGAGAAATTGTATAATTTGAGTGTAAATTATTGAAGTAGCTAAACATGTATGCATGTTGACAGAAAAAAATAGAGTAATTCCTAGAAATATAACAGCTCTTCTCTTCGATAACATTAAACTAAAACTCTGAACTATGAAATACAACTTCTCCAAGCGGTTAATTTACCTTGAAGGCAAGGCTGGACACATAATCCATTTAGACAGATTTCCAGCTCCTCACAATTGGCATCAGCGAGGCACTCTGTGCTACACGTCCCAAACACACAGTACTGATTGGGTGCACAGTCCTTAGTCTCAGCACACTTCAGACTACACCTTCTCTCATTATTACACTTCTGGTTGGTGTCACAGTCTGCATCACTTGTACACTTGAGGGAGCAAAGACCTGTGTGGTACAACAGGAAGCTGTTAATTAAGAAACAATTATATAATAAATGAAAATATTTTTTGGTAAAAATACAAGAGAAAATGGCACCGGCAATAAGGGCACAAATGGAAAAATAGGAAAAAAATGATACATTGATGTTAAACTTTCCTAAACCCCAAACTCAAACTCTCAACTTTTAAACCCCAATTCCCAAATCTAAACCCCCAACCCAACCCCAAACCCTAACACAGAAAATGTGCTAGTTTTTATTTACTTTGCCATTTCTGCCATTATTACCTGTGCCATTATTGCCTGTGCCATTTTTACTGTGCCATTTTTACTGTGCCATTTTTACTGTGCCATTTTTACCGGACACAAAAAGAATAATTGGATGATGTGATTAACTCCCCTTACTAAGCACTTTAACTTGTCATGTTGACATGTGACAGACTGAACATGTGTGGCTTCACTCACCTGCTTGGCATGTCATCACATCAGGATATGGCTGACAGGTGTTATCAGCACACAGAGGGTAGCAATTTCCTGACACACATGTTGATCCGGTGGGGCACTGGGCATTAGTATTGCAGACTGCAAATATGTGGGCAAACGAAATAACAAGGGCCAAACTATCTATTTAAACATTTGAAATTAATTTATTAGTTGAAAAAATATACAAAAACACTTTAATTTCTATAATGCTAACTGTATGGTTTTGGAAAACTAAGCATTTCATTATAGTTGATCCATAAATAGCTGTCAAACATGTAGAAAAAAAGACTAGTCCTTGATCAATCATTAGAATGACAATTTTTGGCACACTTTTCTGATTTTGTTTAAATAACAGTAAGACTGGGGAATAAACGTTAGATTAGATTATCTCAGTAAGCTCACTAAAACTGACTACAGAAAGTAAATTTAGCAGAAAAAATACTGGAGTGACATCTGACATGTCAGGTGTCACTGACATGACAGGACATGTCAGGTGTCACTGACATGTCAGATGTCACCGACATTACAGGACATGGCAGATGCCAGGTTCATGACTGTATATTCAACAGAATGACAGCTGAAAAAGGAGTGACACACAATTGACACAATGCATGAGTAGTTGCTACTAATGTCATAATTAGCTTGTTTAGTAACGCAAGTCTATATAAATACAAAACAAGAAGCAATAAAAACTACTTGACTACCTTGCATAAAAAAATCGAGAGTTTTTGAGTTGACGAACATTTCAGTTGTTGTTGGTTCGGGAGTTGTGGTAGTAGTTGGAGTAGTTGTAGTAGTAGTTGGAGTAGTTGTAGTAGTAGTTGGAGTAGTTGTAGTAGTAGTAGTTGTTGTTGGAGTAGTAGTAGTAGTGGTTGTAGTTGTGGTAGTAGTTGGAGTAGTTGTAGTAGTTGTGGTAGTAGTTGGAGTAGTAGTAGTAGTGGTTGTAGTGGTGGTAGTGGTAGTAGTTGGTTCCGGTGGCAACAGAAGTGGTATTCTGGTTTTGCCGACAACCACGCTATCATCGTTGGGATCGAAACACCAGTTATATCGAGTGTCACATGCCATATCCACACCACAGTCTTCAGAGCTATCACACAACTCTGGTTCTGGGTGCAGAACATTTCCTGAGCCATCCACCGTTTTACCACAGAACCCAGAGCTCTGACACTCTGCTCCAAATCCTTAAACAACAGAATGTTACATGAAGTCATTGTTATACTACTGGATTCTACAGAAACTTTAAAATTATATAGGAAAACATTGTCTTTACTCTGTTAACACTCGATGGAATACCTTAATATTTGAATATCTATATAACCACCAAAAACATCTTATATAACTGTGACAGTAAATCCTGTGTGATTAGTAATGATCACACTACTATGTAGGGCTCAACCAAACACACCTGGAACAGGTAAAATCCTGAACTACACTGGTTTGGATAAATCTGTTGACTGATATTACTAGCGGAATATATAAATAACACTATGGTATATTGTTTTCCAGGTATTCCTGCATGGTAGTTGAGAAATTTAGTATCTAGTAAAGTTAATACTGTCTTACCACAAAAATCTGATTAGTTATAGCTAGTAAGTTAAGTATTATCTCACCACACATTTCGGCTTAGTAACTGATAGGTTGGGTATCATCTTACCACACATGTTTTAATAGTAGTTGATGAGTTAAGTACTATCTTACTACACATGTTTTAATAGTAGTCAATAGGGTAGGTACTATCTTACCACACATGTTTTAATAGTAGTTGATAGGTTAGGTACTATCTTACCACACATGTCTGACTAGTAGTTGATAGGTTAGGTGCTATCTTACCACACATGTCTGCTGGAGTGTAGGAGTTGCACCTGATTGGGAAATCTGGTGGTAAATTGAGGAACTGACACTTTTGCACCTCCAAATTGCAGAAGAAATTCTCACTACAATCTTCTTGACTCTGAATAAGTTAATACACATGAAACAGTGAAGGTTAAACACATTGAGTATGAAACAATAGCTTTAAATGAGTTTTAAAGTGTTTAATAAGTTCGGTAACCGTTGAAGTTATGTAGATACAGCCAATCAGCAAATATAGATACAACATGAATTACTGCAAAACACATTTCATCGGATCACAAACAATATGTAGTTGGGTAAACTCAGAAAAATAGATTTGGACCAAGAAATTACAGCAGAAGTATGTTGGCTGAATGACTTAATGATAGCTTGTTCAGAGACAGAGTTTACAGTCAGATACAGAGTGAAGGTTTATAGTTACCTTCACGATTTTCGGTCAGAAATGCAATTTGGCCAAGTTGAAATTTCTCCGAGATGCATTGCATTGTAAAAGCCACTAGTAAAAAGTTTTGTATTTTGATAATTTAATTGGCCAATTTCAGAATAAGGCTCAAAAGAAGTAATAACTCCTTGTAAACATCGTTATTTAGTTACGACTTTAGCGATTAGATGACAGACCTATACGGTTATAGTTGTATCACCTACGCCTTCTCAATTATCACTTTTATGCTGTCAACTCAACTAACTCATGACATTTTCAAAGGGCATCAAATAGCAATTAGACCAGTCAAAGTTACCTTTTTGAAAGTAAGCTTTTGCATCAATTTGATTTTAATGATTTTCAGTTTGACTATAAAGGGAGACCCGGACAAGCATTATTAACTGAAACTCGAAACTTTTTCAGCAGAGGTATGAACATGATTTATAAAAACAAGTTACATTCACCTGAGTAAAGTATAAAAGCAATAGACAGCGCACCTGACACTCATAGCCAAATCCTCCTTCTAATTCACACGTGTTTGTGACATCACTACAGGAATATCCTTGAGGACAGGAGTTGCCTTCTCCACAGCTCTTTACACAAGCATCCTGGGAAGGAGAGCATTCCCAGCCATTGGCGACGTCACATGGTTTAACTGTATACACATTATATACAGTATATACACATTATATCGGTATGTAAACAGTATATAAACAGTATATAAACAGTATATAAACAGTATATGGGTATATATACATTATATGAGTATATAAATAGTATATTAGTATATAAACAGTATATAAACAGTATATCGGTATATAAACAGTGTATCAGTATATATACATTATATCAGTATATAAATAGTATATAAACAGTATATAAACAGTATATCAGTATATAAACAGTATATAAACAGTATATCAGTATATCAGTATATAAACAATATATCAGTATATAAACAGTGTATCAGTATATAAACAGTATATAAACAGTATATAAACAGTATATAAACAGTATATCAGTATATAAACAATATATCAGTATATAAACAGTGTATCAGTATATAAACAGTGTATCAGTATATAAACAGTATATAAACAGTATATAAACAGTATGTCAGTATATAAACAATATATCAGTATATAAACAGTGTATCAGTATATAAGCAATAGCCTGAGAATCTACTCACCTGCACAGTTGGGGGGTCGGGAACAGTAACATATTGGAGTACAGATACCCTCTACGCAGTACCTGTAGTCATTACAGTCCATGTCTGTTACACACTGAGCAAACACTCCACCATCAATACAGTTGCTAGACTTTCCCTGCAGCAGATAATTAGAATACAATGTGACATCTAATATTAAGGAACAGCCGTGGTCTAGGGACTAGAGTAGTGGCTAGTAAATACGAAGTCATGGGTTCGAACCGATAAATGTCATTGGTGATGTTAGATAGAGCATTAAGTCAAAATGACTCCTTTACATTTTACATAAATAATTCTTTAGCTAGTTTAAATAAAAACCCTTTCCATCAGGGTTTTCTCACAGAGATAGTGACTATAAACTTGCGTGAGTGGGATGTTTAATATTATATAGACATAGTAAAGTAAACAATTATGCAGTCAGAAGATATACCATTGGCTAACAGAGTCAGCATAAACAAACCAGCTTTAATTCTATTAAATTCAAATTTCACATGGAAATGATCTAACAAACATTGCATTTACACTATAGATACTGATGTGAAGCTGCTATAGTGATATTTTCACATTTATAGCTTGTTATAAAACAGCAAAAAGTATTGTTTATAAACAAACTAGACAAACAAACACTTTTAAAAGGAGAAAGGTGCAATGAAAATGCCAAATCATTGTTTTATTATATATAAAATACCGTAGAGTAATTAAATGAATGCCCAGCAACTTTATATTTACAGATTAAGTGAAGCATACAGGAAAACCTTAAATATTATAGAATACTTTGATATATAAAGTATATCTTAGTATTATATACAGAGGGTGCAGCCATGGTCTAGGGGTTAGAACGTTTGCCTAGCAAACACGAGGTGATGAGTTCGAGCCCGGACAAAGGCCATTGATAATTTTAGGAAAAGCATCCTGTCATAATTGCTCCTGTGCCTCATCTTAATAAGTCCTTAGCCCGCTTTAAGATGTAAACCCTTTCTATCAGGGATAGTGACTATTAACTTGCGTTAGTTGCGTGAGTATAATATACGGAAAACCTAACATATGCACAGAATTCCCATCTCCAAAGATATAAGCTGTAAGTGTATTCACTATATATTAGTTTAATCTCACATCACATTTAGGTCTGCAGAAGTTAGCACTGCAGAGCTGTTCTGGACCACAATCTGAATCACTCGTACACCAGATCTGACAAACTCCTTGCTCACAGGTGTGTGACTTCGGACAGCTCATTTCCTGTTTACAGCGTGACATTATAACACCTCCTCTACATACTCCATAAGCAGTCGACTGTCCTGCAAGTAAATAGCAACACTCTTTACAGTACTTCAACATTCTCCACAACAATTGTAACGTTATCTACAACACTTTAACATTATCCAAAACACTGTAACATAATCCACAACAATTGTAACGTTATCTACAACACTGTAACATTATCTACAACAGTGTAACGTTATTCACAACACTGTAACATTATCCACAACAATTGTAACGTTATCTACAACACTGTAACATTATCTACAACACTGTAACATTATCTACAACAGTGTAACATTATCTACAACAGTGTAACGTTATTCACAACACTGTAACATTATCCACAACAATTGTAACGTTATCTACAACACTGTAACATTATCTACAACAGTGTAACATTATCTACAACAGTGTAACGTTATTCACAACACTGTAACATTATCCACAACAATTGTAACGTTATCTACAACACTGTAATATTATCTACAACACTGTATCGTTACATACACAGCAACACACAGTATGCATTCAGTAGTCAATGTGGAAGAAAGTAACTACACACCTTCTATACAAGTATCTCTACACCAACTACTTTATATACAAGTATCTCTACAATATCTACCTTCTATACAAGTATCTCTACACAGACCAGAAACGCAGACATCATTTTGTGAGGTACATCTAAATGTACACTTTTCCAGGCAAACTCCGGGATACGACTTTCCTGAACACTTCTGCACAAAATAAATTCTTAGAGGTACATATAGCCATTACATGTGAGTCCTGCTCTCTATACACCTTTGTCAGTAAATTATATCTATATGTATACAGGCTACTGTCAGAGTAGACCTGATATGTAATAGATATTCGATTATGATCTCGGTGATAGTATACTACTAAATACAGTCATGAAGAAATATACAGCTATATACGATCATAGAAATGCATACATTCATCAACTGTTATTCACATTGTTGTTATATAGTATGGCCATAAAACGCATACAGTTACATGCATCATAGAAACAGTTTGTCATAAAATATGTTCTTACCATATATGGTCGCCGAGATACATATTGCCAAATATGGATATGCATAAAGACATGCACTTTCATATATGGTCACAGAGATAAGTACTGCTATATATGGTCAATACAATTGCATACTTCCATATATGGTCAAAGAATTAGCTGCTAGGATAGAGACATGTATGCAGTGTCTAACCTGGTTGGATGCACACTCAGAGTCACTTTTACACGTCAGTGTGCAGACCTCATTAACACAGATCTGATTGGGTAGACATTCTTGATGAGTCTTACACGTGAGTAGAGTGAGTCCGTCTGATGGAACTATACTTTGCAGAGTAAACTCTGCAGATGAACTGTAAACACATTATAGAAAGATATCTTATACCAGCTAGTATATGCTAAATCAAAACACAGTCTGGGTCTCGGTTGGTAGCTTTGTTGTATATGTGAACTATTTACCTATCTGTTTATCTGTCCATCAGCCAGCCAGCCAGCCAGCCAGCCAGCCAGCCAGTCAGCCAGCCAGCCAGCCAGCCAGCCAGCCAGCCAGCCAGCAAGCCACTCAGCCAGCCAGCCAGCCAGCCAGCCAGCCAGACAGTCTGCCCATCTATCTATATATTTATTGTCTGCCTGTGTGTCTGTCAGTTCGCCTGCCATTCTACTTGTCTATATATGGTAATGGTACAATGTATACTAAGCAATATCTATACCTCTGATCCAAGTTGTCTCCACTCTCTTCCAACTCTGCCGAAAGTTGACCACTTGTACTGTAGGAGACATATGGGTCATTACTCAAGTCACTAGCAGGATATATAGACACCACTTTGGTTGTGGCTACAAGAGATGTAGAATAACTTGTCGAGCAACTAATAGTGAAATTTATTATGACTAGCAAACTTTTACTGTACCTCGACTAACAGAGTAACTATACGAACAAGAGCAACTCTATTAAAAGAGTACTTGTACTAACAGAGTACTTGTACTAACAAAGTAACTCTACTAACAGAGTACTTGTACTAACAGAGTAGCTATACTAACATAGTAACTTACCATCATTCTGTAGATCCAGACGATCATCAAAGAGTTTGTCCTGCTCAGTATCAGAAAGATCTGGATCGTTGAGAGGATAAAGCTGATAGCATATGTTGGATATACATTCAGCAAATTCAGATCCACATTGTTCGTCTTTAGTACAGTCTATTAATAGAAACAAAACTCTATAAATAGCAAAATAGTCACTAAATAACCTCACTGTTGGGGGAATATTAAATATTGAGAACCTGGCCTAAACTAGAACTGTACTTCAATCATGTTGGTAATATGGGTTTGTTGTGGACCAGGAACAACTGTGACCATCTGTTTTCACTCACATCCTGCATGACCTGACTGATAGTTAAACTCACAAAGTGAAGACAGCTAATTACTAAACCACAACTGCTCTCTCACAGTAAAGACAGGAAGTATATTCCGAATACCACTAATTAATTGACTAATGAGGTATTGTGTGTTTTTGAAAGTTTCTGAAAAGGTTTCAAGCTGTTTGAATAAGTTCACTAAAAACTGACAATTAGGAGAAAAGTCAACAAAGCCAGCCCATAGTCTACTAGACACACTAGAGTAAACATATACAAGGAAAGCTGAAGTTTACAATCAAACTAATATTGTCTTCAACATATGTATTCAGATCATGCTGTAAGCAATCTCTGTATACACACCATGTTACCAACTTTGTCTCCATACACATAATACTATGGGCATTGTCTCTATGCACACATCATGTCTGTATACACACTTTACTACAAGCATTGCCTGCATACTGATTACAGAGTAAAACCTGATGTCACCTAAATTACCTTTAAAAGAGGAAAGAGCACCAGAGCTGATTTCTCTCTTAGTTATATCTTTCTCCTCCCACTGTGAGGATGTGATACAGAAGTTGTTCACACACACTTCTTCAAAACCTGTTGTTTGAAGAATAATATTATATAAATATGACAAGAGTGCACATAGTCACTTACACACTCGCTGAGAGTTACAGACTTGCTGAGACACACACATGCACACACACACAAGCACTCAAGCAGGCATTTAGAAACACATGGGAAAACATGAAAACACATGAAGAAATAGACACACAGCCCACTTAATGTAGATATACCCACCACAATCCTGCCCAGCACATTTAGATCCTAGCTGAATCTTGATCTCACACTTCTTAGACATGGGGTGACAGAAGAGAGCAGGTAGTTGACAGTCAGAGTCCCGGGAACATCCTGAGCTGATGGTAGACTTGCAGGTGCCCGATGAACAGGTCTGGTGCTGAGTACACTCACTTGACAGACTGCACGTTTTCTCGCAAGCTGATGGGCGGCCATTTTGATTCTTACACGTGTACCTGGAGTTGAAAGGCTTCATGCTTAATTTATTTCAGCAGTGTCAAAATAAACTATATTTTCACTTTAGTTATTTTTGCTCTGTCCTATTTGGGTACCAATCATACATAAAGTGTGATCATTAGCAAATGCAGCAGTGATCTAGGGGTTAGAGTGTTTGCTTAGTAAACTTAAAGTCATAGGTTTAAGCCCCAGTAAAGACCATTGGTGATGTAAGGAAGAGCATCCAGTCATAATTGGATAATTTAAGTAAATTTAATACACACAATATATCTTTATTCCTTGTTATTTCCGATGATTTAGCAGCTATTGTATATAGTTTCTTGCATTAAACCCACGGAATATCAACAAATACAGCTGAATAGCCAACGGTTTTTTTTCTAATTTCATTTTATTTTACATGCCCTTTCCATTTTTTTTTTATAAAATTAGGTGTGCGAACCATGTTGGAAAAACTGTCTTTATAATAACAAAAATTTTATTATATAATATATACACATATAATAATAATAAACATTTATAATAAACACTAATAAACATAGTAATAATAAAGAAAGTGAAACCATCACCACTCACCCGTCTGCACATGGAGCTGCAGAAGAACAAGGTGAAGTGCAGATGCCCTGAGTGCAGCCATCAGGACAGTTGAGGCTGTCACTGCATGTCACAGTACAGACTCCTGAGAGACATACTGTAAACCCCGTACAGTCTGAGTCAACCTGTAATCAGTTCTCATAATCAGTAGTAGTTGATTCACGGTATAAATTATACTGTTGGTCATGAATTACACTATAAGTTATATCAGCTATAGTACTGAACAACAGTATAGGTTATAAAGGTTAGTCATGACTCACAGTATGAGTGATATCAGTTAGTCATGATTTACAGTATAAGTTACACCAGATACTTGGACTCACAGTGTAAATTATAGTAGGTAGTCATAACTCATAGTATAAAAATCATCAATAACTCGCAGTGTAAGTCATAGCGACTAGTCACCTGACAGCCCTCTTTACAGACACCATGGTGACAGATCTGTCCATCACTAGGACAGGCTGTGTTGTCAGTACACGGATAGAAGCACCTGCCACCTTGACACGTCCTGCCAAGTGTGCATGACAGCTCGTACTCGCAGGTGTCTGAGCAAAGTCCTCCCACACACACACCAACACAGTCCGAGTCTAAATAAATACAAGTGTATGAAACTCTTTTTGATAACCTTGATCTCAACAAATAAAAATACTAATAATCACATCGAGTATGAAGTCAAGTATCTACTGAAAAATCACAAACAAAATATATAGAAAATAAAGCAAATTCAGCTTTAAGTTTACACTCTGTTACGTAAATACATTATAATCTAGAAGATGAATGATTTACAAAGGTTTTACTAAACTTATTGATATATTACATCAAACAGTAGCCGGTAATAAAATGGCAAGCGTTCAAAAATCCTGGGCAGCACAGATATAAGTACAACAGGCAGCAACACTTCTAAACTCTAAAAGAGTTAAGGTCAAAGATCTCATAATCAAACCTGAAGAACATTCTACTAGTTCTATGTGATAAAGATCCCAAACAACTGTTTTGTCATCTGGTGAAGCCTGCTGATAACATCTTTTCTCCAAACAGATCTGCAGCTTCCCACAATCTCTGTCAAGGTCACATACCCCAACACAGGCACCACGCTCGCAGGTGAAGCCATACGCACAGTTCTCGGAGGTCTGAAGTGTTCAACAGAAACTATAAACTATACGGGTGATTAGTCAGCTTACTTGCGTCAGAGTTGAGATGTGCTGGAGGGTAGTTGTTGAATACTAGCAGTATAAATTGGTAACATAATTTGGTAACATAAATTGGTAACATAATTTGGTAACATAAACTGGTAATATAAATGAATAATATAGATGATTGATATACTCATTGGCAATGATAATGGGTAGTATAAACTAATAGCACTAATAGGAGTTGATTAAATTGATAACTCAAATTAATAAAAAATTAGATACAAATAGGTAATATAAGTGGGTAATATCAGTATGAAATATAAATTAGCAACAATCATGAGTGTATAATACAAGTGGGCAATATAAGTAAGTAATATGAGATTATATTACATGTGTAGATCATAAATGAGCAACATTGATGGGCAATGAGCTTACAGTGCAAGTTGGTGTGCAGAGACCCTGGTGAGGGCGGAAGTTGTCTTCACATGATTTGTCATCTTCAACTGTTGGAAAACACCTTTCATGAGCACAAAACATGCCAGATGGGCAGCTACTGTCAGTCTCACACACTGCAATACATATTCATCAAAAATATACTTTGCTATACAAACTAACTCCTAATTAATCTGTTTTCCCATGACACAATTAAAGCAACTTTCCCAAAACCTAATTAATGCAACTTCCCCAAAACCTAATTAATGCAATTTCTCCAAAACCTAATTAATGCAACTTCCCAAAGCTGGATAAATGTGATATTTTATTAAAACAACTTATAACTATTACTTTTCTCCTTAACATGCTGATTACCTGAAAAAGCTTCAGGACCATAGATTTCACCATTCAAACACTTGTCTCCAAAGAGGGTGGTTCCTGAGGCGCACTCACAGAAACCAGTCTCGTGGTTGTAAACCAGACCCTGGATATCATAGTGTAGACACGGGTAGCCGGTATTGTCAGAGGAGGCGGGGTCTACGTATGCGTCAGGGTTCCAGAATCCAGTGAAATCTATAAATAGTTTATTTCTAGATATAATAACTTAAATCAAGCAGGACTTATGTCATTTCAGTTGATGATTTGTACTACAAGCATATTAAAGTAAAGAATTGAAACTTATCAAAATGGTCAACTGCAAAAAGACAAATTAGTACAAGTTTTTTTAGATAGATTGAATGTGCATTTGCTCATGTGTGCATGTGTGTGTGTGTGCGTGCGTGTGTGTAAAATATACATGGTAATATCATAAAACATATTCAACCTGTGACTATGATTGACAAGAAACAACAAGAGGAAAGAATACTACTGTACTTGTGCTCTTAAGAAAGAGGTAATAAAACAGACCTGGCGTGAACTCTCCATAAGAATCCCCATCATTGTTTGTAATGACCTCGCATTTCTCTTTTATACAAGCATGTCCAAATGCTGTAAAATGGAATTACTACTCAATACGCTACATCATCATAAAGTCACCCAGCAAAAAATACTATGACCCAATATTAGTATCAGCTTATCTTAAAATCTTGCCAAGTGTAATATGTACAATCATATTTGATAACTTCTAGACAACTATTTCAACATGCATACCACAAGAAGATTGCGAAATGCAGTGAATTGGATTATGGGGCATGACGCAAGATCCTCCTTCACAAACCAAATAGGCTGTACCGTCTGCGTCAAGACATTCTAGTCTGTTACTACACGTCCTTCCTACTATAGGTTTGCAGACTATCTGACTCTCAACTACAGCACATTCTGTGTGGGGAGGACAGTTACTGTGATCTGACTCACTCTGACATCTTGAAAGGAAAGAAAACCCCATAAAAGTAAACAGCAAATAACATACGAGATACTTATATACATTTAGCAGATAGCTAAGTTCGATTGAGATTTTCTTCAAAAAGTTGCAATGTTTACTCATGCCAAGTTGATACATGTCTAACATGCAAGCAACAAATTCCCCTAATTGGTAGGTAATAGTAGAATTATTACTAGTGATTATTACTTATAGAGTGTATAGTATTATCATTACTAATATATATAATTTATAGAGAGTGAGTGAGTTGTGTGAGTGGGTTTACAACTATCATTAGCAACTATTACATATAGAGACTAGAGTATCACTATTACTAGTAGCTTTTACATATAGAGAGTATCACTATTACTAGTAACTATTACATATATAGAGTATCACTATTACTAGTAGCTTTTACATATAGAGAGTATTATTATTACTAGTAACTATTACATATAGAGACTAGAGTATCACTATTACTAGTAGCTTTTACATATAGAGAGTATCACTATTACTAGTAACTATTACATATATAGAGAGTATCACTATTACTAGTAACTATTACATATATAGAGAGTATCACTATTACTAGTAACTATTACATATAGAGAGTATCATTATTACTAGTAACTATTACATATAGAGAGTATCACTATTACTAGTAACTAATACATATATAGAGTATCACTATTACTAGTAACTATTACATATAGAGAGTATCACTATTACTAGTAACTATTACATATATAGAGTATCACTATTACTAGTAACTATTACATATAGAGACTAGAGTATCACCATCACTAGTAGCTTTCACATGTATAGAGTATCACTATTACTAGTAACTATTACATATATAGAGTATCACTATTACTAGTAGCTTTTACATATAGAGAGTATTATTATTACTAGTAACTATTACATATAGAGACTAGAGTATCACTATTACTAGTAGCTTTTACATATAGAGAGTATCACTATTACTAGTAACTATTACATATAGAGAGTATCATTATTACTAGTAACTATTACATATAGAGAGTATCACTATTACTAGTAACTAATACATATATAGAGTATCACTATTACTAGTAACTATTACATATAGAGAGTATCACTATTACTAGTAACTATTACATATATAGAGTATCACTATTACTAGTAACTATTACATATAGAGACTAGAGTATCACTATTACTAGTAGCTTTTACATATAGAGAGTATCACTATTACTAGTAACTATTACATATATAGAGAGTATCACTATTACTAGTAACTATTACATATATAGAGAGTATCACTATTACTAGTAACTATTACATATAGAGAGTATCATTATTACTAGTAACTATTACATATAGAGAGTATCACTATTACTAGTAACTAATACATATATAGAGTATCACTATTACTAGTAACTATTACATATAGAGAGTATCACTATTACTAGTAACTATTACATATATAGAGTATCACTATTACTAGTAACTATTACATATAGAGACTAGAGTATCACTATTACTAGTAACTTTCACATGTATAGACTATTACTAGTAGCTTTTACATATATAGAGAGTATCACCATCACTAGTAACAAAGAGATGACTCACTGAACATGACACGTATGAGTGCTACTGACAGTATCCTGTACACACACAGTACCAGGAATACCACATGAGTTAGTACCACTCGTCTGGCAAACAGTTGTACAGAATCCGGCTGAGCAAATCAAAGATGGATGCTCACAAGTTCGAGTTTCGTCACAGGATATTTGAACCATTTTCTCCTGCCCTCCATTGCCGTCTGGCACCAGGATGATAAATTCCTGGAGATGAGCAGAGAATTCAGAAACGTATTCAATATGCAGCAGCATATTTTACTTTGACAATTGTTTCAGATTTCACCAGATTAACGCGATTGGCCTACATCAACTACAGCTTTGTGTTACAAGGTGCTTCAAACTTAATTTAACTTAAATTTAGTGTTTATTGAATACACTGGACAGTCACAATTACAGAGTGGGGATATTTTATTTCATGAATACGTTGCTAAGCATGGCTTACATTATCAGACAATGAAGGGAGATCTAAATCATCTATAGACTGAGGTGCCCCTCTGCACACTCCACTGGTTGGGTGGGTGCTGTAGGTGACACATATCTGGTTGTCAGGTCCACAGCTAGAGATTACCGAGTCAGGATGACAGTGTGGGTAACAACTGCCAGCCATGCAGAAGTAGTTAGCTGGACAGGATCTGAGGGAGGAACAGGAAGAGGAACAAGCTCCGCCCACACATACATCAGGACAATCAGCGTCTAGAACAAGATGGAAAAAGTAATACTAGTTATTAGTGATCATGAGATCAGTTCCTGAAATGTTAGTTATTAGTTAGCAGGATATTATAGTTACTAAACTACTAGTTGTCAGTTTTAAGTAGGCATGATACCAGTGATGAATATATTAGTAACTATAAGTATGTTGGTGGAGATGACAACTGTTAACACTCTAAACTATGAGAGACAGTTTTGTTTGTCTTATATAACTGTAACAGCTCTCTGCACAACAATATATACTAAACGTAACAGCTAAAAGCCACAACAGAACTTCTGTATAATAACTCTAACTGAAAGGGAAAAGAATTAATGACTACAACTCTTCCTGGAAACATGTTGTAAATAATCTAACCATCTGAGCACATGGGAACGCAGACACCATTTCGTAGCTGAGTAACTGAGCTACAGAAATCTTGGTTTGGCACAAAGTCGTCATCTCCATCCTCTAAGGAAGAAGTACCTCCATCTGGATCATCGGGATCTGTAAAACCAATCAGCATGATCCTAACACTCTACCACAGCTCTGTGAGAGATTGTAATGTACTTTCTATATTGTCAACTATTGAGCTTGTTTGAGCATCTCTCCTCAGTAAGTCATCTACTCAACAAAGTTTTAATTACATGTAAATACAAAATATATCTACAGAGATTTTTTATTCCATTTAACTATGAATTTATAAAACCGACTGAGAAAGTAAGCAGAAGGCAATGATTTTGACGACTGACTTTATAATGCTTGGCATCTCAGTAAAGTTTTCAATTTGGCCAAACTGAAATTGTGACTACAAATCTCAAAAGCATAGACTTATCTTGAGGAAATTTGAGCATCACGCTAAACAAACTCTGATTTCTAATGATTTTAGATAATTTCACAAAGAAAAACAGTTTATATAATTAATGCTACTGAAATGCTTAAATTATTTTTTCTAAATTTATTACGAAAAATTAGCATTGATTGAACAATTTATGTAAAAGTCAAACTTTGAGATTTGACAAGATTTACCTCCAAGATAACAAAAACCTAAAACTGAAAGGAAATAAAGTTAAAGAGTCTAACAACAAGTTCTATCCTTTGTAGGAAGGTTGGATATCATTTCATTACTTGAGATAGAAAGAGTTACATAGATAGAGCAGACAACACACCTGTTCCAGCTGAATGAGTTTCATCCGGATAGAAGTCTGAGTCAGAGCCCGCTGACTCACCTCCATCTCCGGATCCACCAGTTTCACCTGTTTCCTCAAAGAAAGTCTTCCAGAAGAAATCTTCATCATCTGAGTTGTCTGCACCTGTGATTAATACTAATGTAAACTCATACCACTAGAAGATAGAATAATTCTTGTAGCAGCTATTGACGTCAGTATAGCAGTAGGTGCGATAGTAGTGTTAGTAGCAATAATACTAAATCTAGTAGTAGTAACAGTAGTGGCAGTAGCAGTAGCAGTAACAGTAGTAGTAGTAGTAGTAGTAGCAGTAGCAGCAGTAGTAGTAGTAGTAGTAGCAGTGGCAGCAGCAGTAGCAGTAACAGTACTAGTAACACTAGTAGTAGTTAGTACTAGTTGTAGTAGTAGTGTTGGTACTAGTGGCAGTGGCCGTAGCAGTAGCAGCAGCAGCAGGAGTAGTAGTACTAGTAGTACTAGCAGTAGTAATAATGGTAGCGCTAGCGGTGACAGTAGTAGTAGTAGTAGTAGTAGTAGTAGTAGTAGTAGTAGTAGTAGTAGTAGTAGTAGTAGTAGTAGTAGTAGTAGTAGTAGTAGTAGTAGCAGTAACAGTAGCAGTAGCAGTAGCAGTAGCAGTAGCAGTAGCAGTAGCAGCAGCAGTAGCAGTAACAGTACTAGTAACACTAGTAGTAGTTAGTACTAGTTGTAGTAGTAGTGTTGGTACTAGTGGCAGTGGCCGTAGCAGTAGCAGCAGCAGCAGGAGTAGTAGTACTAGTAGTACTAGCAGTAGTAATAATGGTAGCGCTAGCGGTGACAGTAGTAGTAGTAGTAGTAGTAGTAGTAGTAGTAGTAGTAGTAGTAGTAGTAGTAGTAGTAGTAGTAGTAGTAGTAGTAGTAGTAGTAGTAGTAGTAGTAGTAGTAGTAGTAGTAGTAGTAGTAGTACTATTAGTAGCAGTAGCAGTAGTAATAGTGGTAGTAGCAGTAGCAGTAGCAGTAGCAGTAGCAGCAGGAGTAGTAGTACTAGTAGTACTAGCAGTAGTAATAGTGGTAGCGCTAGCGGTGACAGTAGTAGTAGTAGTAGTTGTAGTAGTAGTAGTAGTAGTACTATTAGTACTAGGAGTAGTAGTAGCAGTAGTAATAGTGGTAGTAGTAGTAGCAGTAACAGTAGCAGTAGCAGTAGCAGTAGCAGTAGCAGTAGCAGTAGCAGTAGCAGTAGTAGTAGTACTATTAGTACTAGTAGTAGTACTATTAGTACTAGTAGTAGTACTATTAGTACTAGTAGTAGTACTATTAGTACAAGTAGTAGTAGTAGTAGAAGTAGTACTCACCAGGTGGTAGTGGAACTCCCTCTCCTAAGACAGCTTTACTCCGACAGATTCCATTCACACAGACCTGGAAGTCCTCCACACAGGACTCTGAGGGGAGACCAACATTCAGCTGACACTAGGGACAGGCAGATGATGTCAACACATGTTAGTAGAATGAGACAAAACCAGTCTGATGTAATATGAGAGACACTCAACTTATGTTATTATGTATGGTCACGTTTCACCGCCGTGATCCTGCGCAGGTTTTTTGTTATTTTGTATATTCATGTATAAATCATTATCTTAAGTAAAAAAGGTAGAAAATTATAGGTAAAAATGGCAGACTGATGTTAAGTTTTCCTAAACCCAAACACTTGAAACCCAAACCTCAATTTTTAAACCCCAACCCTAAACTCTACTTTCCATTTGTGCCAGTTTTACTGAAGTAAAAGGACTCTGCTACCGTTACAAAACTTTTTAGCCGAAGTTCTTTACCTCTGTCTCACACTGACCGGCAGGTGAGCAGACCTCCCCAACTGCACATCCTCCGGAATCATAGCATGAAGTTCCACAGAGTCCATTAACACAGGTTTGGGTATTACTGCAGTAAAGAGACCCGTCCCCTACACACATGTTCACACAAACACCTCCTTTACACGCTTCACCATATGGGCACTCAGTGTTGGTATTGCAAGCTGCAAGTACAACGATACACTGTATATATCTTATACCTACATACAGTGTAAAAATATACTCTATATACTGTATATATTATACTCATTATACCGTAGCTAATATACTATATACACTGTAGATATACACTGTAGATATTATACACTGTAGAGACACACTGTAGATATACACTGTAGATACACACTGTAGATATACACTGTAGATACACACTGTAGATATACTATGTAGATATACACTGTAGATATATACTGTAGATACACACTTACTAGTCATGTCGGGTACACAAGCTCCGTTGTAGTAGTGAGTACCCCCTGTACACCAACAACCTCCTTCGTCTCCACCGCTGATGGTAATACACTCGGAACCTGGTAAACCGGAGTTGCCGGCGCAGTCCGACACCCCATTTGACACAGAACAACTCGGTGGTTTGGGCATGACTTTTGGATCACCATTATTATCGTAGATAACCCGACACTTCCCATACAGACACAGACCTGAGAACCCTGCAATGATAAGGTGAAGGTTGTCTGCCCTTGAACATCCTGTCTATTATTAGAATGGATGTCACATGCTCACTCTGACTTCTACAGAGCAATGTCTAAAAGAGCATTATTTAACTTTCTATAATGACTTTATTGAGCTGCACTGCTACATCATGTACATTTCTGATGAACATATCTCTATGTTATACCAATTCAGTGATTCTCCTGGGTTCTTGTATTATACAAACTGATGAGTGTCAGAAAGCACTTATACACTAAAATTCTACATTTTTTTCAAGTTCTAGTTGCAGAAGTAAAGACGTTGCCCTCTATTCAGATACAACTTGTGTTTCTCACTTCTAATACAATCAAAGTATAGCATCTTAGAAGTGCTTACATAAATATGTATTAATTCAACGAAATAAATTGAACCAATGGCATTTAAATGTCTTCACCTATCCACACTTACCTTGGTTCTGCCCTGCTCAGGTAGCAGCAATGATATCTAAATGTGCCTTTTGTTAATTAATCAACTGTGCTTTATTTACTTTCCCCCCACGATTTCAAGAAAGTATAATAATGAAAAACAAAGCGCTTGTATGTTAGAACATATTCACTGAAATAGACATGACAAAATATGACTCAGGCTGTTGGAATACTGAATAACCAGAATCACACATGTTTAGACGATAAATCTCCTGTAGAACTCATCACACTGAGAGGTTAACTCCCTGTAGAGCTCACCACACTGAGAAGATAACTTCATATAGAACTCACCACACTGAGAGGATAACTCCCTGTAGAACTCACCACACTGAGAGGATAACTCCCTGTAGAACTCACCACACTGAGAGGATAACTCCCTGTAGAACTCACCACACTGAGAGGATAACTCCCTGTAGAACTCACCACACTGAGAAGATAACTTCATATAGAACTCACCACACTGAGAGGATAACTCCCTGTAGAACTCACCACACTGAGAGGATAACTCCCTGTAGAACTCACCACACTGAGAGGATAACTCCCTGTAGAACTCACCACACTGAGAGGATAACTCCCTGTAGAACTCACCACACTGAGAGGATAACTCCCTGTAGAACTCACCACACTGAGAGGATAACTCCCTGTAGAACTCACCACACTGAGAAGATAACTTCATATAGAACTCACCACACTGAGAAAATAACTCCCTGTAGAACTCATCACACTGAAAAGATAACTCTCTGTAGAACTCACCACACTGAGAAGATAACTCCCTGTAGAACTCGCCACATTGAGAGAATAACTTCCTGTAGAACTCACCACACTGAGAAGATAACTTCCTGTAGAACTCACCACACTGAGAAGATAACTTCATATAGAACTCACCACACTGAGAAGATAACTTTCTGTAGAACTCACCACACTGAGAGGATAACTCCCTGTAGAACTCACCACACTGAGAGGATAACTCCCTGTAGAACTCACCACACTGAGAGGATAACTCCCTGTAGAACTCACCACACTGAGAGGATTTGGTGCAGTTTTTGCCGACGACCAGAGACTCCTGACAAACTCCGCCCACACAAATCATGTAGTCGATGTGAGAGTCGCTGTCGCAGTCGGCATCACTGGTACACACCTCCGTGTCACTTGATAGACAGAGACCAAGGGCAGAGCAAATCTATGGTAAACATACGATTAGTAAATATTCTACTGCTCTGTATACCAGCATCACTAATAATAGCTCTTTACACCCCTATTAATACAAGGAGTGGATGAAATCTAGCTCTGTACACCCCTACTAACACAAGAAGTGTATAAAGACTAACTTAGATGTATACCTCTACCAATAGAAGGAGATGGATAAAAACAGACTCTGCTTACTTTACTGAAAAATTAGGAAAAACATAGAAAATCAAGCAAAGTTAGAAAAAAACCATCAATATTCAGCTGTATTTGTTAATATTCTATCAGTTTAATGCAAGAAACTATACACATTAGCTGGTAAACTTCGAAAATCAGCTAAAATCTAGAGATACATAGTGTCTACTAAATCAGCTAAAATCTAGAGATACATAGTGTCTACTAAATCAGCTAAAATCTAGAGATACATAGTGTCTACTAAATCAGCTAAAATCTAGAGATACATAGTGTCTACTAAATCAGCTAAAATCTAGAGATACATAGTGTCTACTAAATTAGGTAAAATGACTCATTGTATAACAATTTGTATTGCTTTTGCAGTTGAAAGAAAGATACAGATAATAGTTTAGCATTAAGTAACTTAAACTAAATATAGCACACAATGTATATTTGTATGTACTGTATCTGTATATTGTGCTCTCTTGAGATATCAATGTCAAGATGGTGAACTCTATGTTATAAAACTAGCAATTACCTCCCCTGTGAACAGCTAACTCACCTGACTGCCAGCACACACACTAGATGACTGAGTACAGCTGCCAACACAACCTTCTTCTCTGCAGACAAACCCTTCTGCACACGCTGAGTCTTCTGCACACTGGTTACTGCAGACACCTTCTGAGCAGAGCAGACCTGCTGGACAAGATGAGTCATCTGCACACGCTTGCACGCAGCTCTCTTTAGCGCAGAGACGGTTCTCTCCACAATCTCGCGAGTTCTGCAGTGAGAGGTAAAAATAAATGTAAGCAATAACTGTTGATATGTATAATGTTGATATGTATAGTGTTGATATGTATAGTGTTGATGTGTATAGTGTTGATATGTATAGTGTTGATATGTATAGTGTTGATATGTATAGTGTTGATATGTATAGTGTTGATATGTATAGTGTTGATATGTATAGTGTCGATATGTATAGTGTCGATATGTATAGTGTCGATATGTATAGTGTTGATATGTATAGTGTTGATATGTATAGTGTTGATATGTATAGTGTTGATATGTATAGTGTAAATATATATAGTGTTAATATGTATAGTGTTGATATGTATAGTGTTGATATGTATAGTGTTGACATGTATAATGTTGATATGTATAGTGTTGATATGTATAGTGTTGATATGTATAATGTTGATATGTATAATGTTGATATGTATAGTGTTGATATGTATAGTGTTGATATGTATAGTGTTGATATGTATAGTGTTGATATGTATAGTGTAAATATATATAGTGTTAATATGTATAGTGTTGATATGTATAATGTTGATATGTATAGTGTTGATATGTATAGTGTTGATATGTATAGTGTTGATATGTATAGTGTTGACATGTATAGTGTTGATATGTATAGTGTTGATATGTGTAGTGTTGATATGTGTAGTGTTGATATGTATAGTGTTGATATGTATAGTGTTGATATGTATAGTGTTGATATGTATAGTGTTGATATGTATAGTGTTGATATGTATAGTGTTGACATGTATAGTGTTGATATGTATAGTGTTGACATGTATAGTGTTGATATGTATAGTGTTGACATGTATAGTGTTGATATGTATAGTGTTGATATGTATAGTGTTGACATGTATAGTGTTGATATGTATAGTGTTGATATGTATAGTGTTGATATGTATAGTGTTGATATGTATAGTGTTGATATGTATAGTGTTGATATGTATAGTGTTGATATGTATAGTGTTGATATGTATAGTGTTGATATGTATAGTGTTGATATGTATAGTGTTGATATGTATAGTGTTGATATGTATAGTGTTGATATGTATAGTGTTGATATGTATAGTGTTGATATGTATAGTGTTGATATGTATAGTGTTGATATGTATAGTGTTGATATGTATAGTGTTGATATGTATAGTGTTGATATGTATAGTGTTGATATGTATAGTGTTGATATGTATAGTGTTGATATGTATAATGTTGATATGTATAGTGTTGATATGTATAGTGTTGATATGTATAGTGTTGATATGTATAGTGTTGATATGTATAGTGTTGATATATATAGTGTTGATATGTATAGTGTTGATATGTATAGTGTTGATATGTATAGTGTAAATATATATAGTGTTAATATGTATAGTGTTGATATGTATAGTGTTGATATGTATAGTGTTGACATGTATAATGTTGATATGTATAGTGTTGATATGTATAGTGTTGATATGTATAATGTTGATATGTATAATGTTGATATGTATAGTGTTGATATGTATAGTGTTGATATGTATAGTGTTGATATGTATAGTGTTGATATGTATAGTGTAAATATATATAGTGTTAATATGTATAGTGTTGATATGTATAATGTTGATATGTATAGTGTTGATATGTATAGTGTTGATATGTATAGTGTTGATATGTATAGTGTTGATATGTATAGTGTTGATATGTGTAGTGTTGATATGTATAGTGTTGATATGTATAGTGTTGATATGTATAGTGTTGATATGTATAGTGTTGACATGTATAGTGTTGATATGTATAGTGTTGACATGTATAGTGTTGATATATATAGTGTTAATATGTATAGTGTTGATATGTATAGTGTAAATATATATAGTGTTAATATGTATAGTGTTGATATGTATAGTGTAAATATGTATAGTGTTAATATGTATAGTGTTGATATGTATAGTGTTGATATGTATAGTGTTGATATGTATAGTGTTGATATGTATAGTGTTGATATGTATAGTGTTGATATGTATAGTGTTGATATGTATAGTGTTGATATGTATAGTGTTGATATGTATAGTGTTGATATGTATAGTGTTGATATGTATAGTGTTGATATGTATAGTGTTGATATGTATAGTGTTGATATGTATAGTGTTGATATGTATAGTGTTGATATGTATAGTGTTGATATGTATAGTGTTGATATGTATAGTGTTGATATGTATAGTGTTGATATATATAGTGTTGATATGTATAGTGTTGATATGTATAGTGTTGATATGTATAGTGTTGATATGTATAGTGTTGATATGTATAGTGTTGATATGTATAGTGAAACCTACAGTACAACTCTTAGTACAGGTTCCCTGAACACATTTCTGGTTTGAAGCGCACACACCATCTTCAGGAGAGCACAGTCTAATGCAAGTTGGTTTGGTGTTATCTAGAACACAAGCTAAGCCCTCCGCACAGGGCTTTTCCTTGGAGCAGAGGCTAGAGCAGATGCCACTCGGGCTACAGTAACTTCCGGATGAACAGTAGCGATCTGCAAAACACATAAAAAGTATTTACATGCAGACGGCTGACTCGAGCCTATTACTACTAAACAGACTTCAGTCATCATGGTTTTGTGAGTTTCCCAGGTTTAAAGAAACAAATTGCAGCTGAAATGTCTCCAGAAGCTAAAGTGTTCAACATGTTTTGTAATGAATAACTAATCTTATAAATTTAATTTCCTGGAAGTAGTTCACTGATGCCTTCAGCTGCCACACATTCAACTGTATTCAATTCTGTTTTTACTAAAAAACTGATTGCATACAGTGGCAGTGTTAGTATACAGTGTAAGTAAGTACACAGTGTAAGTATATAGTGTAAGTATACAATGTAAGTATACAGTGTAAGTACACAGTATAAGTATATAGTGTAAGTACACAGTGTAAGTATACTGTGTATGTATACAGTGTAAGTACACAGTGTAAGTATATAGTGTAAGTACACAGTGTAAATAAACAGTGTAAGTATACAGTGTATGTATACAGTGTAAGTACACAGTGTAAGTGTATAGTGTAAGTATACAGTGTATGTATACAGTGTAAGTACACAGTATAAGTATATAGTGTAAGTACACAGTGTAAGTATACAGTGTAAGTATACAGTGTAAGTATATATTGTAAGTATACAGTGTAAGTATACAGTGTAAGTACACAGTGTAAGTATACAGTGTAAGTACACAGTATAAGTATATAGTGTAAGTATACAGTGTATGTATACAGTGTAAGTACACAGTGTAAGTATATAGTGTAAGTACACAGTGTAAATAAACAGTGTAAGTATACAGTGTATGTATACAGTGTAAGTACACAGTGTAAGTGTATAGTGTAAGTATACAGTGTATGTATACAGTGTAAGTACACAGTATAAGTATATAGTGTAAGTACACAGTGTAAGTACACAGTGTAAGTATACAGTGTAAGTATATATTGTAAGTATACAGTGTAAGTATACAGTGTAAGTACACAGTGTAAGTATACAGTGTAAGTACACAGTATAAGTATATAGTGTAAGTATACAGTGTATGTATACAGTGTAAGTACACAGTGTAGGTGTATAGTGTAAGTATACAGTGTAAGTATCCGCTGTAAGTAATAAAGTAGAAATTTTAGTGTAGCTATCTAAGTAAGGAGCAGAGTAAAGTTGCGTTTATACCTTCACGATTTTCGGTCAAAATTTCAATTTGGCCGGGTTGAAATTTCTCCGAGTTGCATTGCATTGTAAAAGCCACTCGTTGAAATTTTTGTACTGTGATAACTTAGTCGGCCAATTTTAGAATAGGAGTAATAACTCCTTGTAAACATCATTATTTAGTTATTACTTTGGCGATTAGACAACGTACTTATACGGTTATAATTATATAGCCTAAGTCTTCTCAATTGGATATAGACCGCCACTTGGGGGGTGATATGGACCGTGGACCATATTACTCAGCAAATAGAATTTTTCTTTTCACATACTAGCTTTGAGAAAAATAATACTTTTTTTCAATTATTTCAATTAATGATGAAGCATTAAACCCCTAAATATTGATTAGACAACATTATAGCCAGTTGCTGTAGAATGTGTGCTTAAAATGTTAACATACTCATGCAATGTATTTTAGATGCCAAGATATTCTTTCAAAAATATTTGAAATGCTTGGAGTTAGGAGGCACTAAAAGACGCTGTTACACACTCATTTTAAATCTATTGTTTTATGTTACTTTTTATTATAGCAAAATGCATTTTCAACACAAAAAAGCTGACTTTATGGGATGGAGTCTGTGGTGGCCCATACCACCCGAAATTTCAAAAAATCTCCGGGTGATATGGTCCACCAATTTTCAATTATAGCTCAGTCAAGCATCCGTATAGGCGCTTCAAATTCTGTTTGAATGTCAGTAGAGATAGTACCCACATGTTGAAATACTAATTTTCGATCCAACATTGTCAGTTTGGGCTGTGGGTTTAAGTGGCCCATATCACCCAGGTTTCCCCTATAAACGCAACTTAAGAATTAAGGACTACCTTTAAAACCTTACTATTTGCTCGAGAAAATAAATTAAAAGTGAGATTCAAAGCCAAAATATTGACTGTAACATACAATATAATAAAATATTTGATATAACATAAAATATAATTCTTGATATAATGCTAAATTTAATATTTAATGTATGTATTATATAACATAATCTTTAATAGATTAAAATCTATTCTGAGACAGAAAATAAAAGAATGAGTCTTTTTGACTTGTACATAAAGTTTACCATGTCAAGGTCAATCAAATGTGATTCCAAATTTGGTTCCGAAAAGTTTTCTAGCCATAGAAAAGAAACTTTTAGAGCCAACGAGAGAATAGTTTAAAAAAATGTCAGAAGTGAATTCTTGAAGGAAACCTTAAATAATGAAAAGACTCTTTAATTTAGAAAATTAGAGACTCATTCAACTGGAAACTGAGTAGTGGACAGAGTGAGTTGCTATACAGGAAATTGAGACGTCAAGTCATACCAGAAGTGCAGACTGAGACGCAGATTCCTCCGTCACACACTTCACCGATCAAGCAGTCGTTGTCAGCTGAACAGGTGGGAGTACACTTCCCTTGATCACACAACTCTCCTGACTCACACAACAGCTGCAGGTAGAGAACCTCATCTGTAAGTATACAGTAAACGTAGGTATACAGTAGTAATAAGTATACAGTAAGTATACAGTAGTAATAAGTATACAGTAAGTATACAGTAGTAATAAGTATACAGCAAGTATGCAGTAGTAATAAGTATACAGTAAGTAGGTATACAGTAGTAATAAGTATACAGTAAGTATGCAGTAGTAATAAGTATACAGTAAGTATACAGTAAGTAGGTATGTAGTAGTAATAAGTATACAGTAAGTAATAAGTATACAGTAAGTAATAAGCATATAGTAAGTAATAAGTATATAGTAGTAATAAGTATACAGTAAGTAATAAGTATACAGTGAGTATACAGTAGTAATAAGTATACAGTAAGTATACAGTAAGTAATAAGTATACAGTAAGTATACAGTAGTAATAAGTATACAGTAAGTATGCAGTAGTAATAAGTATACAGTAAGTAGGTATGTAGTAGTAATAAGCATATAGTAAGTAATAAGTATATAGTAGTAATAAGTATACAGTAAGTAATAAGTATACAGTAAGTAATAAGTATACAGTAGTAATAAGAATATAGTAAGTAATAAGCATATAGTAAGTGATAAGTATACAGTAAGTAATAAGTATAAGTGATAAGTATACAGTGTATATCAACAATAACTAATAACAAAGCCAATAGAAGAATATCCACTACTAATCAACTTAAAGTAATAGTCAACACTGAAATGATATCTCATTAGAGAATGGTGAACCACCCACCCATTCCTCTGTCCAGGTCTTTCTTATGGGCCTGAGTCTGATACGGCAGACAGTCCTTGACACACATCCCATCAACACAGTGGTGTAGGAACGGGCAGCCAGTATCTCTCTCACACGCCAGGTGACACTTCCTGTTTATACACTTTACGTCTTCACATCCACCACCAGAACAGTCTATAAGCATACTAGGCAGTCTATAAGCATACTAGACAGTATATAAGCATACTAGATAGTCTATAAGCATACTAGACAGTTTATAAGCATTCTAGGCAGTTGATAAGCATACTAGGGAGTCTATAAGCATACTAGGCAGTCTATAAGCATACTAGACAGTATATTAGCATTCTAGGCAGTCTGTCAACATACTAGGTGTTCTATAAGCATACTAGGCAGTCTATAAATATAATAGGCAGTTGATAAACATGTCCCATATCTGTATTTCAACAGTTCTAAGAAGTTGAATGTTTCAAATATTGCAATAATTGTGAGCGGAAAAAGAAAAATCACAACCTAGATCAATTATTTTTACGTTTTATTGTATGAATAAGCATTGAGTAACTACTAGAATCAAGTATTATTAGTATAGAGTAGTATTAGTATAGAATAGTATTAGTATAGAGTAGTGTTAGTATAGAGTAGTATTAGTATAGAGTAGTATTAGTATAGAGTAGTATTAGTATAGAGTAGTATTAGTATAGAGTAGTATTAGTATAGAGTATTATTAGTATAGAGTAGTATTAGTATAGAGTAGTATTAGTATAGAGTAGTATTAGTATAGAGAAGTATTACCATAGAGTAGTATTAGTATAGAGTATTATTAGTACAGAGTAGTATTAGTATAGAGTAGTATTAGTATAGAGTAGTATTAGTATAGAGTATTATTAGTACAGAGTAGTATTAGTATAGAGTAGTGTTAGTATAGAGTAGTGTTAGTATAGAGTAGTATTAGTATAGAGTAGTATTAGTATAGAGTAGTGTTAGTATAGAGTAGTGTTAGTATAAAGTAGTATTAGTACAGAGTAGTATTAGTATAGAGTAGTATTAGTATAGAGTAGTGTTAGTATAGAGTAGTATTAGTATAGAGTAGTATTAGTATAGAGTAGTATTAGTATAGAGTAGTATTAGTATAGAGTAGTATTAGTATAGAGTAGTATTATTATAGAGTAGTATTAGTATAGAGTAGTATTAGTATAGAGTAGTATTAGTATAGAGTAGTATTATTATAGAGTAGTATTAGTATAGAGTAGTGTTAGTATAGAGTAGTGTTAGTATAGAGTAGTAATAGTATAGGGTAGTATTAGTATAGAGTAGTATTAGTCTAGAGTATTATTAGTACAGAGTAGTATTAGTATAGAGTAGTATTAGTATAGAGTAGTATTAGTCTAGAGTAGTATTGATACACCGTCATTACCTCTGCTCCAATCATCTGGATCCTTAACACATCTGGCCCCAACAGCGTGCAGATGTAGAGGACATTGACAGAACATAGAGGAGGAACAGACAGAACCTTTCACCTGACTCTCGCAGTAAGCCAGTGGATCCTGTTTGCTGCTGCACCAGTGTTTACTGACTGCTGATCCATCAAACCTCCTCACACTTGCACAGTACCCAAACTCACAGTCCATCATCGGATCTGAAAAGGGGAAACAACATCCGCTTTACGACTAGTGTTTGTTTAGCCAAAAAAATAAAATCATTCGTGCTCCAGAAAACTTACTATAGAATATAAAATCTGATGCACAAAACAGCTCTTTCTTATTTACAGAAAATTAACTAGTTTCGGAAATATAGTATAATATAAAAAATATGCATATAAATGTACAATATTTGTTTATAAATATTATATATAATAAATATACAATGTTTATATGTTTAAATATATATAGAATAAAATTACAATAGTTATCTATAAATATATACAATAATTATACAAAATTTAATACATACATCTATATAGTAATATAAAATATTTAATATATATAAGTATATATGATAATATACAATAATTACCACAATCCTGTCGCTTAAAGCAAGCTGTGTTGACAAAGCGCAGTAGACCACAAGTATTGTCATCTCTACAGAACTCATTGGGGCCGCAGTCAGATAAAGAAGAGCACGGCTTTGGGGGTAACTCTTCGCACTTTCCGCCATTACAAGGATGAGACATGGGACAATGATCGTCTGCTGTACAGGCTACTTCCTCTCCGGTGGTCAGACACAGATCTGGAACATGTTAGAATGAGTAATATACCTACCAGCTTTCTGTAAACATCACAATACAAGTTTCTTATCAGCTCATAAAAAGCAGTTCATGCTAATTGCATAAAAACCTGTAATTTTCTTTTAGAACAGAATTACATAATTTTAAAAGATTTAAGCCATTAGCTTCTGTTTTTTCCTATGAAATGTTCACATTCATCAAACATAAGCTATAGGTTGTGAACTAAGTAAATCAAAAGAAGGCTTCAAGGAATATTCCTTTTGCTACAAACAAACTAATAAACTGTATGCTGTGAGAAGACAACTCACTAAGGTGGCAGGTGGACCCTGGAATCCCTTGACATTGAGCCTCGAAGGTACAGAACTTGTAACACTGCTTAAAGTCACCGCCCGCATCTGTGTTTGGGACTCTCAGGCAGACGTATTCTATTCCATAGAGCGCCACACAGTCCTCTGTTTCCTGGTGAAACATACGTCAGATATTCATAATATGAGTCTTCAAAGTATAATAGGACAAGCTAGTGTTGGTATAAAGAAGTTTGTTATTTTAATTGCTAAGGATGACACAATGTTTATTGTTGACTTGTTCAAAGAATTCTCTTCAAGCTTGAGATATAATATTTACTGACATTAAGTTAGTAAATTTAATATATTAGGAATAAAGTTTGTAGAATTATTACGTATGTTAATAATGTAGTTGGTAGAATTATTACGTATGTTAATAATGTAGTTGGTAGAATTATTACGTATGTTAGTAATGTAGTTGGTGGAATTATTATTTTAGTAAAAGAATTATTGAAGTTATCAGAGTAAATAGAGTATTTATATTCAGAACAGCAAATACAATGCGTTAGTTGGTAGAGTCAGTACAGATAGTACAATCAGTAGCTATAGCAGAGTCAGTAAAGTGTGCACAGATAGTACAATCAGTTGCTAGTAGAGTTAGTAGAGTCAGTACAATCAGTAGTTAGTAGAGTCAGTACAGATAGTACAATCAGTAGTTAGCAGAGTTAGTATAGTCAGTACAGATAGTACAATCAGTAGCTAGCAGAGTTAGTAGAGTCAGTTACATTACGCTACACTCTCTACTGCCCAAGTTCTAACCTGACATCCACTCTTACAGACAGAGTTGAGTTGACTGCAGCCCTCGTACAGAGGAGAGATCAGACATTGGTCAGAGTTGGTGATGGCCGGGTCACATGACGGCACACAATGTCCTTCTGCAACACACACACACTCACTCACAAACTTAGGCTTCATTCTTTCGGAATTATACTAAAATCCTACATCTGAGGAACTTAACAAATGAAATATTAACACAGTTATGTAGATTTTCTCAGTCATATTGGCCTACATAACTTTTGGCATATGTATTAGATAGTATGGATGTGCAAACATATGGTTACCTATGACAATGATAGTACAGTACAAATATAACCACATATGACAATGTATACAGTACAGTATACATAATATATAATAAAGCTTCATATGACAGTGTATAGAATACAGTATACACATACAGCTATACATGACTATATGTATACAGTATAGTGTCAACATATAAGTGCATATGACTGTGGATATCTCACTGCTCACCAAAACAGATGTTTCCGGAATCACAATCAGCACTCTCTTTGCATTCTGCCTTGCAGACCTTGTACGATGACTTGAGGTCAGCAGGATTAGGTATGAAGGAGCAGACACCTCCCCTGCACTGAGAGCTGTCCTTACAAGTGAAACGGCACGACCAATCAGATGCATCACAGACAGCACCATGTCCAAGGAGACTGCACTGGGTATTAGACGTACATTCTCTGTCTACAATCATTGTATATCTTTGTGTTGTATGTATATATACTGTTTATAGTACAGTATTATGTGTCTAAACAATGTTTATTATACTATGTGCCTAGATAATGTTTATTCTACATTAGTACACTATTATGTGCCTAGAAAATGATTATTCTACATTAGTACACACCCTATACTAATTACTCATGCTTGGTACAAAAAACTAATTTTCATATTCATGTCAGATGAAAACAAAGATGGCAAACTGTAATAATGAATTTTCAGCAAAAAACTGTTATATTTGCAAGTTGATTATTTCTGAGTAAAAATTCTCACCCAATAAATTTCTTTTATTTCGAGTTAGTAGCTTGCCTTTTGTGTTTACAACTGAAAAAGCACACGAAAAGAGTTTCAAAAAAACGGATGAGTCAAGTAAATAAAGACACTGTGTATAGAGTGTCAGACATAACTACATAAAGACACTGTGCATAGAGTGTCAGATATAACTACATAAAGACACTGTGCATAGAGTGTCAGATATAACTACATAAAGACACTGTGTATAGAGCGTCAGAAATAACTACATAAAGACACTGTGCATAGAGTGTCAGATATAACTACATAAAGACACTGTGTATAGAGTGTCAGAAATAACTACATAAAGACACTGTGCATAGAGTGTCAGACATAACTACATAAAGACACTGTGCATAGAGTGTCAGACATAACTACATAAAGACACTGTGCATAGAGTGTCAGCTCACCAGCTGTGCAGCTATCTTCTGAAAAGCAACTCTTATGGTCAGAACTTTGTCCCTCACAGATTTTGCCTCCATTTTCAGGGCTAGGGTTGTCACATGACCTCATTCTAGTCTGAGTTCCATATCCACAACCAATGCTACACTCTGTCCACGTGGACCACACGCTCCAACCTCCATTAACTATGCAACAAGAGTTAGAAAAGTTTTTCAAATAGACACAAATGCAACCTTAACGAAATTCTTTCCAAATTTTGTAGTTTTACAGTTGAGTATTTGGACAAAGAGTTAATGCACTGAAGTTAGCAGCAAGGAGAAAACAACTTTGATATGTAACTGTATAATATCATATAGTTTGAAATCTATCAATATAGTATGTTATCACATTTGCTATAATTATAATTTGAGTAAATCAGGCAACATGCAGTAATACGATGCATAGTGAGGGTGTGGCCTGTGTGATTATTATAAATCATTATATAATCATATAATTATGATATAATTACGCAGGTAAGTAATAAATGGTGAAATACTCTGAATTCATGATTAGGAAGATTTTAGGGTAAGTTGGTGAGTGCTGAGCTCATAATCCTAGACTGTAGAGCACCCCAGATGAATACCCCACCCGTAGATCAACATAGGATCTGAAGCTAACCACACCTCATAATATATATGCACTATCACATAAGTGGTACCAGACGCTGTTTTAGACAATTACTTGGTGAGTTGACAATTCTACCTCCAAACACCAGTGTAATAATTAATAACTAGTGCATTCCATTGCTTCACTCATGGTATTCTATTGGTTCACTTATGAAATCATTATGTAAGAAATGAAACAGCAAACAACTGAAAACAAAGAGTTTAATTAATAAGACTAACTGGGACAAGGGCCGAGGTTTTGGATACTGTATGACACATTAGATCCAACACAGACACCTCCGTTTCTAGGGAAGGGGCTGTTACACCACCTCTCGCACTTGTTGGTCACATCGCCACAAGATTTAGCGGGCTCGTCTTCAGAAAAGCAGTGATAGGCCGACCATCCTCCGTCATCTACAGAACATTGACTACAGGCTAGAGGTCAGTTATATAGGTCAAAGGTCGTTTATATATGAGTTAGAGATCAATTATATATGATATAAACAGACTACAAGCTAGATATTGTATAAATTGGCTAGACATCACCTGTAAAAACTGGATCTTTTATTTATGACACATAATATATCATATATATGACATAGAATATAGATCATATAGGACATAGAATAGACCATATATATAAC
The DNA here is from genome assembly GCA_964035545.1 of Bugula neritina. Lineage (NCBI taxonomy): Eukaryota > Metazoa > Bryozoa > Gymnolaemata > Cheilostomatida > Bugulidae > Bugula > Bugula neritina. The sequence goes on along the minus strand of OZ037772.1, from coordinate 4,566,669 downwards.
ATAAAATATAATATATATATGACACATAATTTTTTATATATGACATAGAATATATCATATATGTGATATAGAATATATATATATATATATATATATATATATATATATATATATATATATATATATATATATATATATATATATATATATATATATATATATATATATATATATATATATATATATATATATATATATATATATGATATAGAATGCAACATATATATTACACAGAATATATCATATCAGAGCTACACAAGCTATATCTTTTTATACTAACATACACTATACCCTGTTATACTAACATACACTATACCCTGTTATACTAACATATACTATATCCTGTTATACTAACATACACTATATCCTGTTATACTAACATACACTATATCTTGTTATACTAACATACACTATATCCTGTTATACTAACATACACTATATCCTGTTATACTAACATATACTATATCCTGTTATACTAACATACACTATATCCTGTTATACTAACATATACTATACCCTGTTATACTAACATATACTATATCCTGTTATACTAACATACACTATATCCTGTTATACTAACATACACTATATCCTGTTATACTAACATGGGGCACAAGCCAAGTCTTTGAAACTATCAAAAGGGTATTTCTCCTTCCCGCCCATGTCGGGATACTCGTAGTGGGAGGAGATATTCTCGGGACCAGAGTCTAGGAAGTTGAGTCTATAGTAGTGTATAGCTGTCCACGTAGACACCTCCATATCCTCCTGACCGAATCCACTGATACCGTGCACACTTGCTGAGATCTTGAACTCGTGTCCAACTACTTCAACTAAATGCGTGAGAAGTGTGGTAGACAGTAGAACATAGAATGTAGAAGGTGTAAAGCAGCTTATATGAGAGGATGTAGAAAATAAAAGATGGGAACTGGAGTTTAAAGAATAAGAAGGACAATATAGAAGATAAAGTGTAAAATGTAGAACATACATGGCAGATAAAATGTTGAATATAGAAGGTAGAATGCATAATATAGTAAATATAATGTACAATATAAAAGTAATAATGCATGGTATAAAAGATGTGATATATAATATAAAATAAAAGATGTAGAATGTAGAAAATAGAAGACAATATTATGTAGAATATAGAAGATATAATTTAAAAGCTAGGATGTAAAATATGAAACATAAAAGGATAGACTATAGAAGATAGAATGCAGAATATAGAATGTATAGTATAAAAAATAGCGTGTATAGTATAGAAGATAGAATGTATAATATATAGAATATATAGTATATAGAATATAGAATATATAGTATATAGAATATAGAATGCACAGTATAGAATATGGAATATATAGTATATAGAATGTAGAATATAGAATATATAGTATATAGAATGTAGAATGTAGTATATAGAATGTATAATTAAGAATATATAGTATATAAATTGCAGAATATAGAATACATAGTATATAGAATGTAGAATATAGAATGCATAATACATAGTACATAGTATATAGTATATGGAATATAGTATATAGTATATAAAATATATAGTATATAGAAGATAGAATATATAGTATAGAGAATGTAGAATATAGAATGCATAGTATATAGAAGATAGAATGTAGAATGATTAGTATATAGTATATAGAATAGAGTATATAGAATGTATCACATTGACTTACACCAATTTTTCTTCTGATCTTTGATCACTTCTCTCATCTCGACTAAGTTGCACATTTTAGCAAAGTTAGGATGAGAATCAGGGTGGGGATACGACGTCCCAGTAAATATATCAATTCTCTTGAAAGAGATTTCTATCTCTGAATCTCCACATTCTCTGGCCACCTTGAAATGAGATGACAAATCCTCAACAGATTCTACTGGATTAAAATACCGAATAAACAAAAATATAGTGCAGACTCTCACGGCTTTGTGTTGTGTTTAATATAATACTAGTATAGAATCACCTGTCATTCTAACCTAAACTGTATATAAATCTAAAAGTCTTGTTTAAAACATCTCAGAGATTTATTATTCATTAGAAGAAAGAAGTTACATGTTGTGCAGTAAGAATATAAATTGCAAGTGAGTTATTTTACTTAATCTATACACACTCGACATCTCTAGTTTCTAGCTACTTCTCACAAATAAGCTGCTAATGTATAATATGATTTCTTGCCCTAAACTAATAAAAATAGTAACAAATAAAGCTGAAAATTCATATATTTTTGAAATGTGTTTGATTTTCTACGTATGTTTGTTCCCAATTTTATAGTGCGGGCAGTTTTTTCATCACGGCTCGAACATAGAAAGTGAGCTCATATGACAATAACTTTTGCTTTAACCGAAAACCTTCTCCCACAGCTGTTTTTGCTATGCAAAGTTAGAATCAGCACATGATACTACCACATAATTTTCAATGAATTTTGAACAAAATTCAATTTTTGGTCACACTTTGCTAAATTGTACCAAATAAAGCAACATGAGATAAGAGAATTGCAATCACTCTGTTACAACAATTTTATGAGTTTAGGTAAGTTCAACTCTACATGGAAGCTGATTGTGATGTGAAAAAAAACAAAGTGACTTACCTTAGCCGAGATAATCTTTGTGATTGGCATAGTGAGGCAGGCAAGGCCGACATAGAACACGTTGGGGTAGTCGGGGGAGAGATAGGCAGACTGGAGGGCGACTTCTGGATTATTGTTCACACTGAGAACCGAACACTGAGAGTAGGCACAGTCTTCAACAGGCAGATTAAACCACGGCCTCACAGTAAATGAGGGAAATGCATGAGGTTTTGTGTTGAAGTAGTCTTGGTGTTGATTCCGATACGCATACCCTGTGAGTCGTTCTCTCCTGCAACAGAATATATACTCAATACATACTCAATATATACTCAATATATACTTTCTACCTACTCAATATATACTCAATACATACTCAATATATACTCAATACATACTCAATATATACTCAATATATACTCAATATATACTTTCTACCTACTCAATATATACTCAATACATACTCAATATATACTCAATACATACTCAATACATACTCAATATATACTCAATATATACTCAATATATATTCAATATATACTCAATATATACTCAATGTATACTCAATACATACTCAATATATACTCAATATATACCCAATACATACTCAATACATACTCAATACATACTCAATACATACTCAATATATACTCAATATATAATCAATACATACTCAATACATACTCAATACATACTCAATACCTACCATGACACTACCCCAGGTACCTGCGTCAGCTTACCTCAGGTCTATCAGTGGTCCTGCAGGTATGTAACCATTCCCTCTCAGATTAGGTATTATCATGATGAAGAACACCTGGTAGAGGACGCTGTCTGAAGCAGTGGAGTCGTTTTCCTCGTCCCCGGCTAGTCTGATCTTTAGTTTCACTCTCTTAGTTTCCATGCCAGAAACAATCCATTCTTCACCCTCGCTAGTTTATATGCTTAACATTAGTATTGAAATCAAAAAGTCCAGCTGTATATAACTATATAAATATCAAAAGACAAATCCAAATACTATTTGATAGATGCAGTAATGAAGAAATTGAGAAAAGCCTGTGTTCTAGATTAGAAATTATATTCTTGCGAGAATTTCAATTCACGCCCCAAAACAAAATTTAACAATAGAATTGAATAGCTCATGCTATCTCAACCTCTCCACTACTGCTCCTAAATGAATATTATTACATATATATTATATGATTATAGTGTATTACATACTGGTACACATAAAGACCTACGTGGGTAAATTCCTTGTACCGAGTCTATTAGAACGAGTGTTGTCTTGCTCCATACTCAAATTTGGCTCCTAAAATCAACCCAAACCAAAGTGAATCATGGAATGACTTTTTTTATATTTTGATTTCACATAGCTGGCTTTAGCTTCAATGTATTCAAAAAGCTAATATGAAGATAGTATGCGTAATTAATGAGATTTTTGTTAGTATAGTAGCATTAGTAGAGTACTAGAGTGAGTACAAGTATTAGTTGAGTACTAGAGTGAGTAATAGTATTAGTAGAGTACTAGAGTGTGTACAAGCATTAGTAAAGTACTACAGTGAGTACTAGTATTAGTAGAGTACTAGAGTGAGTAATAGTATTAGTAGAGTACTAGAGTGAGTAATAGTATTAGTAGAGTACTAGAGTGAGTACTAGTATTAGTAGAGTACTAGAGTGAGTAATAATATTAGTAGAGTACTAGAGTGAGTAATAATATTAGTAGAGTACTAGAGTGAGTACCAGTATTAGTAGAGTACTAGAGTGAGTACTAGTATTAGTAGAGTACTAGAGTGAGTAATAGTATTAGTAGAGTACTAGAGTGAGTACTAGTATTAGTAGAGTACTAGAGTGAGTAATAGTATTAGTAGAGTACTAGAGTGAGTAATAGTATTAGTAGAGTACTAGTATTAGTAGAGTACTAGAGTGAGTAATAGTATTTGTAGAGTACTAGAGTGAGTACTAGTATTGGTAGAGTACTAGAGTGAGTAATAGTATTAGTAGAGTACTAGAGTGAGTAATAGTATTAGTAGAGTACTAGAGTGAGTACTAGTATTAGTAGAGTACTAGAGTGAGTAATAGTATTAGTAGAGTACTAGAGTGAGTACTAGTATTAGTAGAGTACTAGAGTGAGTAATAGTATTAGTAGAGTACTAGAGTGAGTACTAGTATTAGTGGAGTACTAGAGTGAGTACTAGTATTAGTAGAGTACTAGAGTGAGTACTAGTATTAGTAGAGTACTAGAGTGAGTAATAGTATTAGTAGAGTACTAGAGTGAGTAATAGTATTAGTAGAGTACTAGAGTGAGTAATAGTATTAGTAGAGTACTAGAGTGAGTACTAGTATTAGTGGAGTACTAGAGTGAGTACCTCATATCGATCAGCGCTGAAAGACCCAAGGTTTTTAAAGCTGATCGAATAGGTAGACCTGGCCACTTTATTGAACAGATTCACTTGGCAAGGAGCCACCTGTCTTCTCCAGCATTCGTTTAGGGGGGCCTCTCCTCCACGGGCCAAACCTGAAAGAGAATATTTAAGAAACCAGCTATTATATCAGCATGTTACCTAATAAAATCCACTAACCATATCTGGTAGCTCTATCAGCTGCTTTCCTTGTATTTTATGATTGTCAGCAACTCAAGCTACTCTATTTTATAAATGAGAGTCAATTTACTCTTTAAAATGTTTTGCACATGTGTGTGCGTGCGTGTGCGTGTGTGTGTAAGAGTTGAATGTGTACATCCACTCACTCACCAAGTACCATAAGATCTCTGTTGTTGAAGTTGACATTAATGCTCCACTCAAACCAGATAGTAGCTTTGCTATAAGACCTGATGAGGATAGTCTCTCCTCCCGGCACCGTGTAGTCCTGGTATTTCTCCTTCTGGTAGTTCACTTTGTAATCTGAGTTCTTCAATTCCTCCGGTGTATCTATATAATATCACACCATAGTTTACAGACAAACAGAGACTATCCCTATGTATATAAATTTTAACTTACCCTTTGAAGTTTAACTTTCTAATGTAGTTGAATCGCTGTATAGCATACTAATCCAAAGTCCAATATCTCACCATATACTTCTTTATGAAAACACTCACACAAGTTTATAGCCACTATTCCTGTGAGAAAACCCCTAGTGGTAAAGATTTTCTTAAAGCTGACTAAGGGCTTATTCAGATGAGGCACATGAGCAATTATGACTGGATGCTCTTCCTAACATCACAAATGGCCTTTGTCTGGTTTTGAACCCATGACTTCGTGCTCACTAGGTAAAATCTCTAACTCCTAGACCACGGTTGCTCCCTGCTACATACTTCTATATACAAGAATAACTGAAATCATCAGCACAAATAAACTTGCTTACCGACTAACTCCGTATACTTCTGTATAAACGAAATATCTTTCCAGGCTTTCTCGGCAGCCAAGTATTCAGTAGCGTCACTACTCAGGTCGAGGGTGTGAGTCCCGGACTCCGTGTGCTCTGCGGTCACCTTGGTGGTTGTGGTAAGGAACCTCTCATAGCCTGAAAACAGAAAACTAGTTATAAATCACGTTTATACTTCTGCTGAAAACGTTCCGAGTTTCAGTTAATTTCACTCGTTCGAGTACCCCTTTATAGTCAAACTGAAACTCAGTAAAATCATATTGATGTGAAAACTCAAGTGTTAGTAGTGAAATATGACTCATCTAATTGCTACTTAATGCCTTTGAAAAAGTAGTGAATTAGTAAAGTTGACAGCATAAAAACGATAATTGAGAAAGCGTAAGCAATATGATTATAAACATGAAACTTATATTTGAATCACTGAAGCTTTATTTAACGATTTTTAAGTAGTTCATCTATTCGCACAAGTCATAATTGAATACCAATATCTTCGAGGAGTTATTATTCTTTCTGATTCTTATTCTGTAATCAGCCAACTAAGTAATCACAGGACAACTATTTGGACGAGTGGCTTTTACAATGCAATGAAACTCGGTGAAATTCCAACTCAGCCAAATTAAACTTCTGACCAAAGATCGTGAAGGTATAAACGCAACTTAACAGTAGCCTGTGAACTCAAAACCAGTTCCATCTGTGAGTATAAAAGTCAAATTGAGTGATTGCAATGCTTACAGAACCAACTGCCACATTGAGATGTCTGTTTCTCAGTAGACTGATTCTCCTTCCCAGATGCTGTTTGACATCTGTCTGTTATTCCGGTGTTGACAAAGTCAGGGGAGGTAAGCCTTAAACATAGATTATATCTTTGTATGTTAACACAGTAGACATATCAATGTATGACATGCTATTACATATATTATACATGAGGTTCATGCCCTATCAATGCATTTTATGCTATTATATAATATTATACATAACATTCATACATAATTATCAACATATTATACGCTGTTATACATATGCAGTTCATATATTATTATCAATGCATTATATTAAATACTGTCAAATATAATAAAACATATTATTGTAAACTCTATTGCCTGACACGTGAGATTGTAGGGAAGTTCATGTACATACATGGGGAGACAATCTCTTTTCCTTGTAGTCACGCCACTAGTCAGTCTGGCACAGTTAGCTGTACACTGATCCCATGGCTGCCATTCACCCCATCGGATCTGTTTGACTACAGAGTGAGTTATTATATGTTACAGTGTCACTGTATACAGGTGGACATCTAATAGACTATGTACATATACATATAGTACTATATACAGGTGAGCATCTAATATACTATGTACATATACATATAGTACTATATACAGGTGAACACCTAATATACTATGTACATATACATATAGTACTATATACAGGTGAACACCTAATAGACTATGTACATATACGTATAGTACTATATACAGGTGGACATCTAATAGACTATGTACATATACATATAGTACTATATACAGGTGAGCATCTAATATACTATGTACATATACATATAGTACTATATACAGGTGAACACCTAATATACTATGTACATATACATATAGTACTATATACAGGTGAGCACCTAATAGACTATGTAGCCTACATATACATATAGTATAATATACAGGTGAACACCTAATAGACTATTGGATTGGTATGCCACCCAGATGTATTGGCAGGCAGCCAATCATTAAAGCTTTCAGGCTTTAAAGCTTTCACCAAAGCTATTATTAGCTGGCAGGGCTGGTGCTAATTCACAGTACTGCATGAGTCAGTGTGTCATGATCAAACCGCCAGAGAGGAGCATTTTTAGCATTATACGAACACACAGTTAGACACCAATATTTACACTCTTTGTGAAAATAGACCATCGGTTTTGGCATTGTGATGGCAAAGAAGCTTATCTATGCATCAATATTGTAAGTTTTATTAAAATTATAATAGATCATGTCAATTTGTTTGCTTTTGTGATGTTCATGGTGTTTCTCTGACTTTTGATTTATATTGTTACTACTTACTTATACAATTTCTATTTTTTCCCATTTTTATAGGGTACGATTTGAGAGTAAATAAACTTGAAAACCTGTTGCCAAGTTGGCTTATAGTTAAATCATACCTTGTAACCAGACACTAACACAAACCGATACAACTATGTACATATACATATAGTACTATAATATAGTACTATACACAGGTGAATATGTAATATATGTACTATTATACAGGTGAACACCTAATATACTATGTACATATACATATAGTACTATATACAGGTGAACACCTAATATACTATGTACATATACATATAGTACTATATACAGGTGAACACCTAATATACTATGTACATATACATATAGTATAATATACAGGTGAACACCTAATATACTATGTACATATACATATAGTATTATATACAGGTGAACACCTAATAGACTATGTACATATACATATAGTACTATATACAGGTGAACACCTAATAGACTATGTACATATACATATAGTACTATATACAGGTGAACACCTAATAGACTATGTACATATACATATAGTACTATATACAGGTGAACACCTAATATACTATGTACATATACATATAGTACTATATACAGGTGAACACCTAATATACTATGTACATATACATATAGTATTATATACAGGTGAACACCTAATAGACTATGTACATATACATATAGTACTATATACAGGTGAACACCTAATAGACTATGTACATATACATATAGTACTATATACAGGTGAACACCTAATAGACTATGTACATATACATATAGTACTATATACAAGTGAACACCTAATAGACTATGTACATATACATATAGTACTATATACAGGTGAACACCTAATATACTATGTACATATACATATAGTACTATATACAGGTGAACACCTAATATACTATGTACATATACATATAGTATAATATACAGGCGAACACCTAATATACTATGTACATATACATATAGTACTATATACAGGTGAACACCTAATAGACTATGTACATATACATATAGTACTATATACAGGTGAACACCTAATATACTATGTACATATACACATAGTACTATATACAGGTGAACACCTAATATACTATGTACATATACATATAGTACTATATACAGGTGAACACCTAATATACTACGTACATATACATATAGTACTATATACAGGTGAACACCTAATAGACTATGTACATATACATATAGTACTATATACAAGTGAACACCTAATAGACTATGTACATATACATATAGTACTATATACAGGTGAACACCTAATATACTACGTACATATACATATAGTACTATATACAGGTGAACACCTAATAGACTATGTACATATACATATAGTACTATATACAGGTGAACACCTAATATACTATGTACATATACATATAGTACTATATACAGGTGAACACCTAATATACTATGTACATATACATATAGTATTATATACAGGTGAACACCTAATAGACTATGTACATATACATATAGTACTATATACAGGTGAACACCTAATATACTATGTACATATACATATAGTACTATATACAGGTGAACACCTAATAGACTATGTACATATACATATAGTACTATATACAGGTGAACACCTAATAGACTATGTACATATACATATAGTACTATATACAGGTGAACACCTAATATACTATGTACATATACATATAGTACTATATACAGGTGAACACCTAATATACTATGTACATATACATATAGTATTATATACAGGTGAACACCTAATAGACTATGTACATATACATATAGTACTATATACAGGTGAACACCTAATATACTATGTACATATACATATAGTACTATATACAGGTGAACACCTAATAGACTATGTACATATACATATAGTACTATATACAGGTGAACACCTAATAGACTATGTACATATACATATAGTACTATATACAGGTGAACACCTAATAGACTATGTACATATACATATAGTATTATATACAGGTGAACACCTAATAGACTATGTACATATACATATAGTACTATATACAGGTGAACACCTAATAGACTATGTACATATACATATAGTACTATATACAGGTGAACACCTAATATACTATGTACATATACATATAGTATTATATACAGGTGAACACCTAATAGACTATGTACATATACATATAGTATTATATACAGGTGAACACCTAATAGACTATGTACATATACATATAGTACTATATACAGGTGAACACCTAATAGACTATGTACATATACATATAGTACTATATACAGGTGAACACCTAATATACTATGTACATATACATATAGTACTATATACAGGTGAACACCTAATAGACTATGTACATATACATATAGTACTATATACAGGTGAACACCTAATAGACTATGTACATATACATATAGTACTATATACAGGTGAACACCTAATATACTATGTACATATACATATAGTACTATATACAGGTGAATACCTAATATACTATGTACATATACATATGGTACTATATACAGGTGAACACCTAATATACTATGTACATATACATATAGTACTATATACAGGTGAACACCTAATATACTATGTACATATACATATAGTACTATATACAGGTGAACACCTAATAGACTATGTACATATACATATAGTACTATATCTAGGTGAATACCTAATATACTGTGTACATATACATATAGTACTATATACAGGTGAACACCTAATATACTATGTACATATACATATAGTACTATATACAGGTGAACACCTAATATACTATGTACATATACATATAGTACTATATACAGGTGAACACCTAATATACTATGTACATATACATATAGTACTATATACAGGTGAACACCTAATATACTATGTACATATACATATAGTACTATATACAGGTGAACACCTAATAGACTATGTACATATACATATAGTACTATATACAGGTGAACACCTAATAGACTATGTATTATGGAAGAATATACCTCGAAGGGTTGTAGGCTCTGAATATTTTATATATTCTGATTTGATCTCTTTAGCAAAAGAGCGATATTTCCAAGAAGCATGTTCAATTTCTACGTGAAGAAAGAAGGCAATACTGTATTGATGTCTTTTTACCATCTCTGCACGACAATCCGGAATAGAGAGGTGAAATTCTCCGGTGCTAGAACAGATATTACTCTGAAATATACTGACTCTCAAGTGTGAAACTCATTAGATTCTTGTAGATTAGCTCTGATTTTATGGAGACATATCAAGTAGTTTGTGTTGTGAAACTCAAAAAGAGGCAATGAAGGAGCAGAAATAAATGAAATGCTAAAATGGAAAATAAAACACAACTAATCATATAATGTATTACAAGTATTATCTTGTGTATTACTGGTATTATCGTGTGTAATATTATAATTATCATGTGTATTAGCAGTATTATCGTGTGTATTACTAGTATTATCGTGTGTATTACTAGTATTATCACGTGTATTACTAGGATTATCATGTGTATTACTAATATTATCATGTGTATTACTAGTATTATTAAGCGTATTACTAGTATTATCATGTGTATTATTAGTATTATCATGTGTATTACTAGTAGTATCATATGTATTACTAGTATTATCATGTGTATTACTAGTATTATCATGTGTATTACTAGTATTATCATACCTGATGTTAGCATATACTGATTGGTTATCCTGATTCACGTACTCCATCCGGTTGAAAGTTAAATACTCTTCGTCATTCACAGCATATCTGTTTCCTTCCGTATCGCACCCAAACCTGTGTTCAACTCCGCCCACATCTACCCAAGCCACTCCCACCTGTCAAACAGATAAACATGCTAGCATGGCATTGGACAGAAAAGCGCAGTGGCTGACAAAAACTTTTTGTATTGATTATCTACAGCCAGTGAATAAAGAAAAATAATAGTAGAAAAAAGACAATAAAAACTTTTATACCTCCAATAACACAGTTTTTATACAATTTTGTAGCGTATACACTCACTTCAAGTTGATGACTTTCAAACTCCGCTGTCACATTGATCGTTACTTTCAAGGCTGTCCCGGCCAAAACCTGCTCTGTCTCCAAGACTGACACAAAATCAGCTCCCTCAGCCCTCTCTATAATCAGCTTCCTGAGAACTGGCTCTCTCCACCCCAGGTACTCATTTTTTACTAAAGCAGATTATCAATATAGAGATAGAGTTTCAGTTAGTTAAAGTTTTCTTCTGTCAATATTTGTAATTAGACAGGTAGTGAGACCAATCAGAGCTTGTGCGAGATTCACGAGAACCAATCAGAACTTGTGTGAGACTCATGAGAACGTGGTACTTTTATATTCTATGATTTCATATCTAATGCAATAAACTATGAATGCCGTAGGTTATAATGTAGAGGTTTAAAGAAATAGACAAGCAATAATGTGCAATGTAAAGAATGTAGAGAAATAGACAGCAAAGGCATTATTGTGAACTAGGTTGACTAGTAATTTTAATCATCACTGATGTAACCTCATTATACCAATAATCTAACATGACACATGGATGACACTATCAATATTATTTCACTAGTGAATCAGTTCACTGGCAGCTATTGCCAAGTGTCTGCATGTGTCTGAGCTGTAGGCAGTGTGTCTGCAAAGGCTCTGGATATAACGTAGCCTGAAAGCTTAACTAAAAATCTAACATAAATTTCACTACAGGTTTAGTATAAAGAAATAGACAGGGAGTATATAGTATAGAAACAGACAGGGAGTATATAGTATAGAAATAGACAGGGAGTATATAGTATAAAAATAGACAGGGAGTATATAGTATAGAAATAGACAGGGAGTATATAGTATAGAAATAGACCGGGACTATATAGTATAGAAATAGAGAGGGAGTATATAGTATAGAAACAGACAGGGAGTATATAGTATAGAAATAGACAGAGAGTATATAGTATAGAAATAGAGAGGGAGTATATAGTATAGAAATAGACAGGGAGTATATAGTATAAAAATAGACAGGGAGTATATAGTATAGAAATAGACAGGGAGTATATAGTATAGAAACAGACAGGGAGTATATAGTATAGAAACAGACAGGGAGTATATAGTATAGAAATAGACAGGGAGTATATAGTATAGAAATAGACAGAGAGTATATAGTATAGAAATAGAGAGGGAGTATATAGTATAGAAACAGACAGGGAGTATATAGTATAGAAATAGACAGAGAGTATATAGTATAGAAATAGACAGGGAGTATATAGTATAGAAATAGACAGGGAGTATATAGTATAGAAATAGACAGGGAGTATAGAGTATAGAAATAGACAGGGAGTATAGAGTATAGAAATAGACAGAGAGTATATCGCATAGAATGAGACAGGAAGTATATAGCATAGAAATAGACAGGGAGTAGATAGCATATGAAGGTATAGCTACTAACTATCATTTGCAGACATGGGAAGGGTCGGGGACTGAAGAATAGCCTTATAATCCTCAAGATAGACATCTGGTTGAGCCGGGCTTTCTGCCGGCCAGTTCTCAGTCATCTCAGACTCACAGCGATACTCATACTTTGTGAGACCTTGGGAGTTGCTTACTCCTAGAAACAGAAAATTGTATCATATGAATATTATAGTGTTACATCAGTCTGATAGTTAGATATTGATTGTCTATGTATGTAGCTTTATAAGTTGTCTCTACTATATATTAAACATGTTCTAAACTGTATTAACTCATGTTTCAGTCTTAAAAAGATCTTGTATAATAACACTATAGCTATTGTCTGACTGTAGAAATGCTTTTCACTAGAATAGATTTAATCTGTCAAGTTTTAATTTGTGTTATGATTATAAAACATCTTCATTGACTTTAAAACCCGCAAAGACGAGACAGATGTATCAGTAGAAACATTGATGGCATACGTGTATATATAATAACATACGTAGTCAACATATAGGCACATACAACCAACAGCTATATATATCTAAATCTCCGCATGTAATCTACTCACCCCATAATCTCTGAGCACAAGCTTGTCGCTCTGATTCAGAAAAACTTTGATCAGCACAGACAACTCTAAACCTACAGAGAAAACTTAATATTTGTGACACAGAATTATATAAAATAATCCTACAGCATCCTGTTTTACAAGAATCTCATAGCTTTGTATTTAAGAATGAGGATAGTACAAAGGTAGGAGTCCAAGCTATTCATTTACTGTGATGTAACACAATGAATAAAGCACATTAATTCTCATCATAAATTTTAGACTAATATTTATGGCTTTCATGCAAAAACAATTTGTCTCCTAGTTTAAAAAAAGCAATAGCTTTTACTCAATTTACTACTAAACTGTTGTGCTAAATATGGAATGAGAAATTCAACATCCCAATGCAAACAAGTCATAACAAAATTAAAATATTTTGCATTTATACTTTCATGATTTTCAGTCAGAAGTTCAATTTGACCGAGCTGAAATTTCACAGAGTTGCATTGCACTTCAAAAGAATACTAAGTGTCACCACAAATATAATAGTATGAGTCACCACAACTAGACTAGTATGAGTCATGACAACTAGAATAGTATGAGTCATCACAAATGGAATAGTATGAGTCATAGACCCACCTCAAACTTTCAAAGTTCTGCTTTTCACCAGCTGGGTGTCTCCCAGCATAGAAGAAGTGGTTGATACTGTCAGGGTAGCTGCACGGTTTCTCTCTGCATTTCTTGTATGCTTCTTCATCGAACGTCTTACATGGACCAAACTCAAACACTTGGTTTACTGTAACACAATATACTATACTAGACTATGCTATACTATACCATACTACACTATGTAAAATAATTGCTCTCATCGGGAATCGAACCACAGACCTCCGGCTTGCAAGCAGGTGCGCTAACCATTTACGCTACAGGGACTTCGGGATTTCAAACAACACACTATACTATACTATAGAATATACTATATTACATACTGGAATATACTGCAATACACTAAAATATATTATAACATACCATAGAGGATACTGCAGAATATACTAAAACACTAGAATATACTAATTAGTACTTGTAAACACTTAGTTTACTGTATCAGAATATAAAAATGTATTAGGTACTGGCACGTTTGGCATAGTTTGGTAACTACAGCTAATCAAACTGTGAATTTATAAGATAAAAACAGTTAAAAAGTTTGTTAAAATTATGTGAATGTGCTTTTACCTTCTGAAACAGAGAGCTGCTCTAGTTGATAAGATTTCGCTCCTTTATAGCAGCCAAACCTGCCGCCATTTTGCTTTCCAAAAGTCAGGCCTTTGGCAGTTGATATGACTTTAACTCGCAAGAATAGCCCTAAAATTCCTCTCTACAACACATTTGATTGGTTAGAATTGATGCATTAGTCATGTACTTCGCTGTGTTGTACCTGAACAAGTGGATTGTAACAGAGACAACCTAAGCTTGATCAGACTGAATCAAACTTCTCCAAATGACAATTGTTGAGAATTTGATGTATTAGCTTTATAAAATGTAAAAAGATAGTTAACCCTAAATATACAAATGTTCACAAAATGAGTAAACAAAATACATTTTTTCAAAATGTTTTGATGAGACAAAAATGATAAGTCCGGGCAATCCCTAGAGGAGATATGTGCATGGGCAATCCAGGGCAGTCCCAGAGCATATACATGTAGGGGCAAGTCAGGGTTTTCCCAGAAGATATATGTGGGGGCAAGTTCAGGTAATCCCGAGAGGATATGCGTGTAGGGGAAAGTCAGGGTTTTCCCAAGAATACATGTGTTGAGGCATTTTAATGGAGCAACTTACATGTAGTGAATTAACACGTTAAATCTATTGGATGACGCAATGACAGATGAAGAATTTTGATTAGATCATGAATTTTAGTGAGTATCAAATACTGAGGGGTTTTCAAGGCTTTTTATAAAAATTCTATATAACCCGTTTATCTAGTGTAATAGTTTAGTTAGCGTAGCATACAAAAAAATAGGTTATACAATTCTTTAGATGTTTACAGAAGTTTTTTTTAATATTATTTGCAATATATTGATGACAAGGAGACTGCTTTAGTTTTTTTAACTGAATATTCTTGATCAGCAAGGAATAGTAAAATGCTGCTGAAAACACGGGCAGCAACTAAAGACAGCGCCGCAGTGAATCTAAATGTAAGAGTAGCTCACACTTTCTAGGTAGCTCTGGGATTCCGACTTAGCCTTTCTCTGAACCACACATCTGAAGTATTCCGGGACGTACTCGTAGTAGCCCAACCCTTGGACATAGTCACCCTGTAGAGTTGTCACACCTTCTGTGAAGAGTGCCGTGGTCATTGGAGCATCAACTGGCCATTTGTTGGAGTTGTGTCTCCACTCATTGTTGGGGTCTGGAAACAGTTTATAATATAATAACTCACAGGATACAATATAATAATGCCTCATAGTATATAATATAATAACTCATAGTATATAGTATAATAACTCATAGTATATAATATAATAACTCATAGTATATAATATAATAACTCACAGTATATAATATAATAACTCACAGTATATAATATAATAACTCATAGTATATAATATAATAACTCATAGTATATAGTATAATAACTCATAGTATATGATATAATAACTCAAAGTATATAATATAATAACTCATAGTATATAATATAATAACTCATAGTATATAATATAATAACTCACAGTATATAATATAATAACTCATAATATATAATATAATAACTCAAAGTATATAATATAATAACTCATAGTATATAATATAATAACTCATAGTATATAATATAATAACTCATAGTATATAATATAATAACTCATAGTATATAATATAATAACTCACAGTATATAATATAATAACTCATAGTATATAATATAATAACTCACAGTATATAATATAATAACTCATAGTATATAATATAATAACTCACAGTATATAATATAATAACTCACAGTATATAATATAATAACTCATAATATATAATATAATAACTCATAGTATATAATATAATAACTCAAAGTATATAATATAATAACTCATAGTATATAATATAATAACTCATAGTATATAATATAATAACTCAAAGTATATAATATAATAACTCATAGTATATAATATAATAACTCATAGTATATAATATAATAACTCATAGTATATAATATAATAACTCATAGTATATAATATAATAACTCATAGTATATAATATAATAACTCACAGTATATAATATAATAACTCATAGTATATAATATAATAACTCATAGTATATAGTATAATAACTCATAGTATATAATATAATAACTCACAGTATATAATATAATAACTCAAAGTATATAATATAATAACTCACAGTATATAATATAATAACTCATAGTATATAATATAATAACTCACAGTATATAATATAATAACTCATAGTATATAATATAATAACTCATAGTATATAATATAATAACTCATAGTATATAATATAATAACTCACAGTATATAATATAATAACTCACAGTATATAATATAATAACTCATAGTATATAATATAATAACTCACAGTATATAATATAATAACTCACAGTATATAGTATAATAACTCATAGTATATAATATAATAACTCACAGTATATAATAATATAACTCATAGTATATAATATAATAACTCACAGTATATAATATAATAACTCACAGTATATAATATAATAACTCAAAGTATATAATATAATAACTCACAGTATATAATATAATAACTCACAGTATATAGTATAATAACTCATAGTATATAATATAATAACTCGCAGTATATAATAATATAACTCATAGTATATAATATAATAACTCACAGTATATAATATAATAACTCACAGTATATAATATAATAACTCACAGTATATAATATAATAACTCACAGTATATAATATAATAACTCATAGTATATAATATAATAACTCATAGTATATAATATAATAACTCACAGTATATAATATAATAACTCATAGTATATAATATAATAACTCACAGTATATAATATAATAACTCATAGTATATAATATAATAACTCATAGTATATAATATAATAACTCATAGTATATAATATAATAACTCACAGTATATAATATAATAACTCACAGTATATAGTATAATAACTCATAGTATATAATATAATAACTCACAGTATATAATAATATAACTCATAGTATATAATATAATAACTCACAGTATATAATATAATAACTCACAGTATATAATATAATAACTCATAGTATATAATATAATAACTCATAGTATATAATATAATAACTCATAGTATATAATATAATAACTCACAGTATATAATATAATAACTCATAGTATATAATATAATAACTCACAGTATATAATATAATAACTCATAGTATATAATATAATAACTCACAGTATATAATATAATAACTCATAGTATATAATATAATAACTCACAGTATATAATATAATAACTCATAGTATATAATATAATAACTCACAGTATATAATATAATAACTCACAGTATATAATATAATAACTCACAGTATATAATATAATAACTCACAGTATATAATATAATAACTCACAGTATATAATATAATAACTCACAGTATATAATATAATAACTCACAGTATATAATATAATAACTCACAGTATATAATATAATAACTCATAGTATATAATATAATAACTCACAGTATATAATATAATAACTCACAGTATATAATATAATAACTCATAGTATATAATATAATAACTCATAGTATATAATATAATAACTCACAGTATATAATATAATAACTCACAGTATATAATATAATAACTCATAGTATATAATATAATAACTCATAGTATATAGTATAATAACTCATAGTATATAATATAATAACTCACAGTATATATTATAATAACTCACAGTATATAATATAATAACTCAAAGTATATAATATAATAACTCACAGTATATAATATAATAACTCATAGTATATAATATAATAACTCACAGTATATAATATAATAACTCATAGTATATAATATAATAACTCACAGTATATAATATAATAACTCATAGTATATAATATAATAACTCACAGTATATAATATAATAACTCACAGTATATAATATAATAACTCACAGTATATAATATAATAACTCATAGTATATAATATAATAACTCACAGTATATAATATAATAACTCATAGTATATAATATAATAACTCACAGTATATAGTATAATAACTCACAGTATATAATATAATAACTCACAGTATATAATATAATAACTCACAGTATATAATATAATAACTCATAGTATATAATATAATAACTCATAGTATATAATATAATAACTCACAGTATATAATATAATAACTCACAGTATATAATATAATAACTCATAGTATATAATATAATAACTCACAGTATATAATATAATAACTCATAGTATATAATATAATAACTCATAGTATATAGTATAATAACTCATAGTATATAATATAATAACTCACAGTATATATTATAATAACTCACAGTATATAATATAATAACTCAAAGTATATAATATAATAACTCACAGTATATAATATAATAACTCATAGTATATAATATAATAACTCACAGTATATAATATAATAACTCATAGTATATAATATAATAACTCATAGTATATAATATAATAACTCATAGTATATAATATAATAACTCACAGTATATAATATAATAACTCATAGTATATAATATAATAACTCACAGTATATAATATAATAACTCACAGTATATAATATAATAACTCATAGTATATAATATAATAACTCACAGTATATAATATAATAACTCACAGTATATAGTATAATAACTCATAGTATATAATATAATAACTCACAGTATATAATAATATAACTCATAGTATATAATATAATAACTCACAGTATATAATATAATAACTCACAGTATATAATATAATAACTCATAGTATATAATATAATAACTCATAGTATATAATATAATAACTCACAGTATATAATAATATAACTCATAGTATATAATATAATAACTCACAGTATATAATATAATAACTCACAGTATATAATATAATAACTCACAGTATATAATATAATAACTCACAGTATATAATATAATAACTCATAGTATATAATATAATAACTCACAGTATATAATATAATAACTCACAGTATATAGTATAATAACTCATAGTATATAATATAATAACTCACAGTATATAATAATATAACTCATAGTATATAATATAATAACTCATAGTATATAATATAATAACTCATAGTATATAATATAATAACTCATAGTATATAATATAATAACTCACAGTATATAATATAATAACTCACAGTATATAATATAATAACTCAAAGTATATAATATAATAACTCACAGTATATAATATAATAACTCACAGTATATAATAATATAACTCATAGTATATAATATAATAACTCACAGTATATAACATAATAACTCATAGTATATAATATAATAACTCACAGTATATAATATAATAACTCACAGTATATAATATAATAACTCACAGTATATAATATAATAACTCACAGTATATAGTATAATAACTCATAGTATATAATATAATAACTCACAGTATATAATAATATAACTCATAGTATATAATATAATAACTCACAGTATATAATATAATAACTCACAGTATATAATATAATAACTCATAGTATATAATATAATAACTCACAGTATATAATATAATAACTCACAGTATATAATATAATAACTCATAGTATATAATATAATAACTCACAGTATATAATATAATAACTCACAGTATATAGTATAATAACTCATAGTATATAATATAATAACTCATAGTATATAATAATATAACTCATAGTATATAATATAATAACTCACAGTATATAATATAATAACTCACAGTATATAATATAATAACTCAAAGTATATAATATAATAACTCACAGTATATAATATAATAACTCACAGTATATAGTATAATAACTCATAGTATATAATATAATAACTCGCAGTATATAATAATATAACTCATAGTATATAATATAATAACTCACAGTATATAATATAATAACTCACAGTATATAATATAATAACTCACAGTATATAATATAATAACTCACAGTATATAATATAATAACTCATAGTATATAATATAATAACTCACAGTATATAATATAATAACTCACAGTATATAATATAATAACTCACAGTATATAATATAATAACTCATAGTATATAATATAATAACTCACAGTATATAATATAATAACTCATAGTATATAATATAATAACTCATAGTATATAGTATAATAACTCATAGTATATAATATAATAACTCACAGTATATATTATAATAACTCACAGTATATAATATAATAACTCAAAGTATATAATATAATAACTCACAGTATATAATATAATAACTCATAGTATATAATATAATAACTCACAGTATATAATATAATAACTCATAGTATATAATATAATAACTCACAGTATATAATATAATAACTCATAGTATATAATATAATAACTCACAGTATATAATATAATAACTCACAGTATATAATATAATAACTCACAGTATATAATATAATAACTCATAGTATATAATATAATAACTCACAGTATATAATATAATAACTCATAGTATATAATATAATAACTCATAGTATATAGTATAATAACTCATAGTATATAATATAATAACTCACAGTATATATTATAATAACTCACAGTATATAATATAATAACTCAAAGTATATAATATAATAACTAACAGTATATAATATAATAACTCATAGTATATAATATAATAACTCACAGTATATAATATAATAACTCATAGTATATAATATAATAACTCATAGTATATAATATAATAACTCATAGTATATAATATAATAACTCATAGTATATAATATAATAACTCACAGTATATAATATAATAACTCATAGTATATAATATAATAACTCATAGTATATAGTATAATAACTCATAGTATATAATATAATAACTCATAGTATATAGTATAATGCCTCATAGTATATAATATAATAACTCACAGTATATAGTATAATAACTCATAGTATATAATATAATAACTCACAGTATATAATATAATAACTAACAGTATATAATATAATAACTAACAGTATATAATATAATAACTCATAGTATATAATATAATAACTCACAGTATATAATATAATAACTCATAGTATATAATATAATAACTCATAGTATATAATATAATAACTCATAGTATATAATATAATAACTCATAGTATATAATATAATAACTCACAGTATATAATATAATAACTCACAGTATATAATATAATAACTCACAGTATATAATATAATAACTCACAGTATATAATATAATAACTCATAGTATATAATATAATAACTCACAGTATATAGTATAATAACTCATAGTATATAATATAATAACTCACAGTATATAATAATATAACTCAAAGTATATAATATAATAACTCACAGTATATAATATAATAACTCATAGTATATAATATAATAACTCACAGTATATAATATAATAACTCACAGTATATAATATAATAACTCACAGTATATAATATAATAACTCACAGTATATAATATAATAACTCACAGTATATAATATAATAACTCACAGTATATAATATAATAACTCATAGTATATAATATAATAACTCACAGTATATAATATAATAACTCATAGTATATAATATAATAACTCATAGTATATAATATAATAACTCATAGTATATAGTATAATAACTCATAGTATATAATATAATAACTCATAGTATATAATATAATAACTCATAGTATATAATATAATAACTCACAGTATATATTATAATAACTCACAGTATATAATATAATAACTCAAAGTATATAATATAATAACTCACAGTATATAATATAATAACTCATAGTATATAATATAATAACTCACAGTATATAATATAATAACTCATAGTATATAATATAATAACTCATAGTATATAATATAATAACTCATAGTATATAATATAATAACTCACAGTATATAATATAATAACTCACAGTATATAATATAATAACTCATAGTATATAATATAATAACTCACAGTATATAATATAATAACTCACAGTATATAGTATAATAACTCATAGTATATAATATAATAACTCACAGTATATAATAATATAACTCATAGTATATAATATAATAACTCACAGTATATAATATAATAACTCATAGTATATAATATAATAACTCATAGTATATAGTATAATAACTCATAGTATATAATATAATAACTCACAGTATATATTATAATAACTCACAGTATATAATATAATAACTCAAAGTATATAATATAATAACTCACAGTATATAATATAATAACTCATAGTATATAATATAATAACTCACAGTATATAATATAATAACTCATAGTATATAATATAATAACTCATAGTATATAATATAATAACTCATAGTATATAATATAATAACTCACAGTATATAATATAATAACTCACAGTATATAATATAATAACTCATAGTATATAATATAATAACTCACAGTATATAATATAATAACTCACAGTATATAGTATAATAACTCATAGTATATAATATAATAACTCACAGTATATAATAATATAACTCATAGTATATAATATAATAACTCACAGTATATAATATAATAACTCACAGTATATAATATAATAACTCATAGTATATAATATAATAACTCATAGTATATAATATAATAACTCACAGTATATAATAATATAACTCATAGTATATAATATAATAACTCACAGTATATAATATAATAACTCACAGTATATAATATAATAACTCACAGTATATAATATAATAACTCACAGTATATAATATAATAACTCATAGTATATAATATAATAACTCACAGTATATAATATAATAACTCACAGTATATAGTATAATAACTCATAGTATATAATATAATAACTCACAGTATATAATAATATAACTCACAGTATATAATATAATAACTCACAGTATATAATATAATACCTCACAGTATATAATAATATAACTCACAGTATATAATATAATAACTCACAGTATATAATATAATAACTCACAGTATATAATATAATAACTCAAAGTATATAATATAATAACTCATAGTATATAATATAATAACTCATAGTATATAATATAATAACTCATAGTATATAATATAATAACTCATAGTATATAATATAATAACTCACAGTATATAATATAATAACTCACAGTATATAATATAATAACTCAAAGTATATAATATAATAACTCACAGTATATAATATAATAACTCACAGTATATAATAATATAACTCATAGTATATAATATAATAACTCACAGTATATAATATAATAACTCATAGTATATAATATAATAACTCACAGTATATAATATAATAACTCACAGTATATAATATAATAACTCACAGTATATAATATAATAACTCACAGTATATAATATAATAACTCATATTATATAATATAATAACTCATAGTATATAATATAATAACTCACAGTATATAATATAATAACTCACAGTATATAGTATAATAACTCATAGTATATAATATAATAACTCACAGTATATAATAATATAACTCATAGTATATAATATAATAACTCACAGTATATAATATAATAACTCACAGTATATAATATAATAACTCACAGTATATAATATAATAACTCACAGTATATAATATAATAACTCATAGTATATAATATAATAACTCATAGTATACAATATAATAACTCATAGTATATAATATAATAACTCACAGTATATAATATAATAACTCACAGTATATAATAATATAACTCATAGTATATAATATAATAACTCACAGTATATAATATAATAACTCACAGTATATAATATAATAACTCACAGTATATAATATAATAACTCACAGTATATAATAATATAACTCATAGTATATAATATAATAACTCACAGTATATAATATAATAACTCATAGTATATAATATAATAACTCATAGTATATAATATAATAACTCATAGTATATAATATAATAACTCAAAGTATATAATATAATAACTCACAGTATATAATATAATAACTCATAGTATATAATATAATAACTCACAGTATATAATATAATAACTCACAGTATATAATAATATAACTCACAGTATATAATATAATAACTCACAGTATATAATATAATAACTCACAGTATATAATATAATAACTCACAGTATATAATAATATAACTCATAGTATATAATATAATAACTCACAGTATATAATATAATAACTCACAGTATATAATATAATAACTCACAGTATATAATATAATAACTCACAGTATATAATATAATAACTCACAGTATATAATATAATAACTCATAGTATATAATATAATAACTCACAGTATATAATATAATAACTCACAGTATATAATAATATAACTCATAGTATATAATATAATAACTCACAGTATATAATATAATAACTCACAGTATATAATATAATAACTCACAGTATATAATATAATAACTCACAGTATATAATATAATAACTCATAGTATATAATATAATAACTCATAGTATATAATATAATAACTCATAGTATATAATATAATAACTCACAGTATATAATATAATAACTCACAGTATATAATATAATAACTCACAGTATATAATATAATAACTCACAGTATATAATATAATAACTCACAGTATATAATATAATAACTCATAGTATATAATATAATAACTCATAGTATATAATATAATAACTCATAGTATATAATATAATAACTCACAGTATATAATATAATAACTCACAGTATATAATATAATAACTCACAGTATATAATATAATAACTCACAGTATATAATAATATAACTCATAGTATATAATATAATAACTCACAGTATATAATATAATAACTCATAGTATATAATATAATAACTCATAGTATATAATATAATAACTCATAGTATATAATATAATAACTCAAAGTATATAATATAATAACTCACAGTATATAATATAATAACTCATAGTATATAATATAATAACTCACAGTATATAATATAATAACTCACAGTATATAATAATATAACTCACAGTATATAATATAATAACTCACAGTATATAATATAATAACTCACAGTATATAATATAATAACTCACAGTATATAATAATATAACTCATAGTATATAATATAATAACTCACAGTATATAATATAATAACTCACAGTATATAATATAATAACTCACAGTATATAATATAATAACTCACAGTATATAATATAATAACTCACAGTATATAATATAATAACTCATAGTATATAATATAATAACTCACAGTATATAATATAATAACTCACAGTATATAATAATATAACTCATAGTATATAATATAATAACTCACAGTATATAATATAATAACTCACAGTATATAATATAATAACTCACAGTATATAATATAATAACTCATAGTATATAATATAATAACTCACAGTATATAATATAATAACTCATAGTATATAATATAATAACTCACAGTATATAATATAATAACTCACAGTATATAATATAATAACTCACAGTATATAATATAATAACTCATAGTATATAATATAATAACTCATAGTATATAATATAATAACTCACAGTATATAATATAATAACTCATAGTATATAATATATTAACTCACAGTATATAATATAATAACTCACAGTATATAATAATATAACTCATAGTATATAATATAATAACTCACAGTATATAGTATAATAACTCATAGTATATAATATAATAACTCACAGTATATAATATAATAACTCACAGTATATAATAATATAACTCATAGTATATAATATAATAACTCACAGTATATAATATAATAACTCATAGTATATAATATAATAACTCACAGTATATAATATAATAACTCATAGTATATAATATAATAACTCATAGTATATAGTATAATGCCTCATAGTATATAATATAATAACTCACAGTATATAATATAATAACTCACAGTATATAATAATATAACTCATAGTATATAATATAATAACTCACAGTATATAATATAATAACTCATAGTATATAATATAATAACTCATAGTATATAATATAATAACTCATAGTATATAATATAATAACTCAAAGTATATAATATAATAACTCACAGTATATAATATAATAACTCATAGTATATAATATAATAACTCACAGTATATAATATAATAACTCACAGTATATAATAATATAACTCATAGTATATAATATAATAACTCACAGTATATAATATAATAACTCACAGTATATAATATAATAACTCACAGTATATAATAATATAACTCATAGTATATAATATAATAACTCACAGTATATAATATAATAACTCACAGTATATAATATAATAACTCACAGTATATAATATAATAACTCACAGTATATAATATAATAACTCACAGTATATAATATAATAACTCATAGTATATAATATAATAACTCACAGTATATAATATAATAACTCACAGTATATAATAATATAACTCATAGTATATAATATAATAACTCACAGTATATAATATAATAACTCACAGTATATAATATAATAACTCACAGTATATAATATAATAACTCACAGTATATAATATAATAACTCATAGTATATAATATAATAACTCATAGTATATAATATAATAACTCATAGTATATAATATAATAACTCACAGTATATAATATAATAACTCACAGTATATAATATAATAACTCACAGTATATAATATAATAACTCATAGTATATAATATAATAACTCATAGTATATAATATAATAACTCACAGTATATAATATAATAACTCACAGTATATAATATAATAACTCACAGTATATAATATAATAACTCACAGTATATAATAATATAACTCATAGTATATAATATAATAACTCACAGTATATAATATAATAACTCATAGTATATAATATAATAACTCACAGTATATAATATAATAACTCACAGTATATAATATAATAACTCACAGTATATAATATAATAACTCATAGTATATAATATAATAACTCATAGTATATAATATAATAACTCACAGTATATAATATAATAACTCATAGTATATAATATATTAACTCACAGTATATAATATAATAACTCACAGTATATAATAATATAACTCATAGTATATAATATAATAACTCACAGTATATAGTATAATAACTCATAGTATATAATATAATAACTCACAGTATATAATATAATAACTCACAGTATATAATAATATAACTCATAGTATATAATATAATAACTCACAGTATATAATATAATAACTCACAGTATATAATATAATAACTCATAGTATATAATATAATAACTCACAGTATATAATATAATAACTCATAGTATATAATATAATAACTCACAGTATATAATATAATAACTCATAGTATATAATATAATAACTCACAGTATATAATATATTAACTCACAGTATATAATATAATAACTCATAGTATATAATATAATAACTCAAAGTATATAATATAATAACTCACAGTATATAATATAATAACTCACAGTATATAATAATATAACTCATAGTATATAATATAATAACTCACAGTATATAATATAATAACTCATAGTATATAATATAATAACTCACAGTATATAATATAATAACTCACAGTATATAATATAATAACTCACAGTATATAATATAATAACTCACAGTATATAATATAATAACTCATAGTATATAATATAATAACTCATAGTATATAATATATTAACTCACAGTATATAATATAATAACTCATAGTATATAATATAATAACTCACAGTATATAATATAATAACTCACAGTATATAATATAATAACTCATAGTATATAATATAATAACTCATAGTATATAATATAATAACTCACAGTATATAGTATAATAACTCATAGTATATAATATAATAACTCATAGTATATAGTATAATAACTCATAGTATATAATATAATAACTCACAGTATATAATAATATAACTCAAAGTATATAATATAATAACTCACAGTATATAATATAATAACTCATAGTATATAATATAATAACTCACAGTATATAATATAATAACTCACAGTATATAATATAATAACTCACAGTATATAATATAATAACTCACAGTATATAATATAATAACTCACAGTATATAATATAATAACTCATAGTATATAATATAATAACTCACAGTATATAATATATTAACTCATAGTATATAATATAATAACTCATAGTATATAATATAATAACTCACAGTATATAATATAATAACTCATAGTATATAATATAATAACTCATAGTATATAATATAATAACTCACAGTATATAGTATAATAACTCATAGTATATAATATAATAACTCACAGTATATAATAATATAACTCAAAGTATATAATATAATAACTCACAGTATATAATATAATAACTCATAGTATATAATATAATAACTCACAGTATATAATATAATAACTCACAGTATATAATATAATAACTCACAGTATATAATATAATAACTCACAGTATATAATATAATAACTCACAGTATATAATATAATAACTCATAGTATATAATATAATAACTCACAGTATATAATATATTAACTCACAGTATATAATATAATAACTCATAGTATATAATATAATAACTCATAGTATATAATATAATAACTCACAGTATATAATATAATAACTCATAGTATATAGTATAATAACTCACAGTATATAATATAATAACTCATAGTATATAATATAATAACTCATAGTATATAATATAATAACTCACAGTATATAATATTATAATAACTCATAGTATATAATATAATAACTCACAGTATATAATATAATAACTCACAGTATATAATATAATAACTCACAGTATATAATAATATAACTCATAGTATATAATATAATAACTCATAGTACATAATATAATAACTCACAGTATATAATATAATAACTCACAGTATATAGTATAATAACTCATAGTATATAATATAATAACTCATAGTATATAATATAATAACTCATAGTATATAATATAATAACTCACAGTATATAATATAATAACTCACAGTATATAATATAATAACTCACAGTATATAGTATAATAACTCATAGTATATAATATAATAACTCACAGTATATAATAATATAACTCATAGTATATAATATAATAACTCATAGTATATAATATAATAACTCATAGTATATAATATATTAACTCACAGTATATAATATAATAACTCATAGTATATAATATAATAACTCACAGTATATAATATAATAACTCACAGTATATAATATAATAACTCACAGTATATAATATAATAACTCATAGTATATAATATAATAACTCACAGTATATAATATAATAACTCATAGTATATAATATAATAACTCACAGTATATAATATAATAACTCATAGTATATAATATAATAACTCACAGTATATAATATATTAACTCACAGTATATAATATAATAACTCATAGTATATAATATAATAACTCATAGTATATAATATAATAACTCATAGTATATAATATTATAATAACTCATAGTATACAATATAATAACTCATAGTATATAATATAATAACTCATAGTATATAATATAATAACTCATAGTATATAATATAATAACTCACAGTATATAATATAATAACTCACAGTATATAATATAATAACTCACAGTATATAATATAATAACTCACAGTATATAATATAATAACTCATAGTATATAATATAATAACTCACAGTATATAATATAATAACTCATAGTATATAATATAATAACTCATAGTATATAGTATAATAACTCATAGTATACAATATAATAACTCATAATATATAATATAATAACTCACAGTATATAATATAATAACTCATAGTATATAATATAAAAACTCATAGTATATAATATAATAACTCATAGTATATAATATAATAACTCACAGTATATAATATAATAACTCATAATATATAATATAATAACTCAAAGTATATAATATAATAACTCATAGTATATAATATAATAACTCATAGTATATAATATAATAACTCACAGTATATAATATAATAACTCATAATATATAATATAATAACTCATAGTATATAATATTATAACTCACAGTATATAATATAATAACTCATAATATATAATATAATAACTCATAGTATACAATATAATAACTCATAGTATATAATATAATAACTCATAGTATATAATATAATAACTCATAGTATATAATATAATAACTCACAGTATATAATATAATAACTCATAGTATATAATATAATAACTCATAGTATATAATATAATAACTCACAGTATATATTATAATAACTCACAGTATATAGTATAATAACTCACAGTATATAATATAATAACTCACAGTATATAATATAATAACTCACAGTATATAATATAATAACTCACAGTATATAATATAATAACTCATAGTATATAATATAATAACTCACAGTATATAATATAATAACTCACAGTATATAATATAATAACTCATAGTATATAGTATAATAACTCATAGTATATAATATAATAACTCACAGTATATAATATAATAACTCACAGTATATAATATAATAACTCATAGTATATAATATAATAACTCATAGTATATAATATAATAACTCACAGTATATAATATAATAACTCACAGTATATAATATAATAACTCATAGTATATAATATAATAACTCATAGTATATAATATAATAACTCATAGTATATAATATAATAACTCATAGTATATAATATAATAACTCATAGTATATAATATAATAACTCACAGTATATAATATAATAACTCATAGTATATAATATAATAACTCATAGTATATAATATAATAACTCATAGTATATAATATAATAACTCACAGTATATAATATAATAACTCACAGTATATAATATAATAACTCACAGTATATAATATAATAACTCATAGTATATAATATAATAACTCATAGTATATAATATAATAACTCATAGTATATAATATAATAACTCACAGTATATAATATAATAACTCACAGTATATAATATAATAACTCATAGTATATAATATAATAACTCATAGTATATAATATAATAACTCATAGTATATAATATAATAACTCATAGTATATAATATAATAACTCATAGTATATAATATAATAACTCACAGTATATAATATAATAACTCATAGTATATAATATAATAACTCATAGTATATAATATAATAACTCATAGTATATAATATAATAACTCACAGTATATAATATAATAACTCACAGTATATAATATAATAACTCATAGTATATAATAATATAACTCATAGTATATAATATAATAACTCACAGTATATAATATAATAACTCATAGTATATAATATAATAACTCATAGTATATAATATAATAACTCATAGTATATAATATAATAACTCATAGTATATAATATAATAACTCACAGTATATAATATAATACCTCACAGTATATAATATAATAACTCACAGTATATAATATAATAACTCACAGTATATAATATAATAACTCATAGTATATAATATAATAACTCATAGTATATAATATAATAACTCACAGTATATAATATAATAACTCACAGTATATAATATAATAACTCACAGTATATAATATAATAACTCATAGTATATAATATAATAACTCATAGTATATAATATAATAACTCATAGTATATAATATAATAACTCACAATATATAATATAATAACTCACAGTATATAAAATAATAACTCACAACCACACGGATACACCTCGCAGTGAATGACATAATTATTCTCATCGAAACACCAGGCGGAATCTGCCGGAAAATCTCTATTCAAACTCGGCCCTAGATCGCCAGACCATCTGCAGTAGTCGTTGTGGGCCGACCAGCTATAGTCCTCATCACTACCAATAAAGAAGCACTGAATACAGGTTGGTGTCGGCTGATAAATTTTATAAAATAGAATATTGTAGGCTATCTCATAAGTCAACAAGAACATGTACTAGATATAATATATACATACATATAATCACCCAATATATTATTATATATTATATATACAATATGGTGTTACGTATATTGCAGTAATATGATACAGACAATAAAATATAATATGACATCATTTCATAGAATATGGGCTATGATGTCATAGTTTAGAATATAATCTACTATAATATTGATTTAGAGGTATATAGCATATAATTATATTGCTATATCATATGTAGAAAATACAATAAGTATATATAGTATGTAATATAATAACGAAGCATGTAATGTAATATATAACACGTAAAATGATTTTGTACGATACAATATATAACATGTAATATAATAACATATAAGACATAATACAATATATAACATATAATATAATAACGTATAGTATGTAATACAACACATAACATATAATAATATAATAACATATAGTATGTAATACAACATATAACATATAATATAATAACATATAGTATGTGATACAACATATAACAAAATATATCACATAAGATAATAAACCCACTCTTCCTGAGTTCCAGCACACCGCTGTCCGAACACGCCCACTTTCAGCGTACCTCTGTATGCTCTGGTAAGTTCTACCAAGTCTCTCGGTCTCTCTATATCCCAGATGTTGATGCATTCTATGTGAGACACAACCTCACCTGTAATCACATGACCCAATGTATGCGTACAGTAAGGCTAGCAAATTGTACAGAGTATGTTGGATATAATATGTTAAATACTTTTCAGATTTGTCTCCTCATATTTATAATACGTTGAGTGGAAGTTTTTAGGATACATATTATGGTTAAAATAATTTATATTTAGCAAAATCATGTAAGTTTATTAATAGATATAATGCAATAATTATATTACATTTGAATGCAATACAATACCATTACAATTATTCATAATACAATATAGTACAATACAATACCTCATAATACAGTACAGTAAGATACATTGCAATGTAATGCAATACAATGTAAGAAAATGCATCAATACCACAATTCATAAATAGGATTAATGGTGATTGAAATAATATTAACATGGTTTATGTAATGCAACTCATCAGATGACAGTGTAATATGATAAAGTAAATTGTTCATTGTTATTGTAAAATCCAATACAGTATAATACAATCCATAATAATACAACGCATTTCAATGTATTGCAATTTATAGCATTACAATAACACAATAAACAAACACACAATGTACAATACACTATATTACACACAAGATTTATATTAGTTAAGTTATTTCACAGTTTAACATTAATCAGTGAAGAACCTTCAGTTAACCTATTTATATCTGATATTGAGAAGTTGTGCCCACCTTGCCCTATACTCTGCTGTACCAAAGTCACAGTAATCAGGAAGCATGTCTCTAGAATCATCTTCTGTGTTCTCCGTTGAGCAACTTTTCTCTAGATTATCTGTTAATGTCTTTGCTTCTTGACCAGCTGCTAAAATAATATTCTTACTACTAGCCTTGCTATGACTTGTAGCAGTGCTAATCTATTGTTTGACAGAGAGCACGAGACAGTATTGTACAGAAAGCAGCCGTATTGTTGAAGAGTTGCAGATAGAGTTGAAGTCGCTCCCAACAATCATTGAGTAACAGTTCACTAGATATTTACTTTATGTAATATTCAACTAGTTTTCCTGCCATGTTATCAACTATTTGACCTTGATAGAGATCGACCTATTGGATGACTGGTATGTGCAGAAATTTTTTGCATTATTCGCTTAACATTTTTACTTCATGAATTCCACAAATTTTGCCCAGTTTTCCATGCTAATACAATACTTCCCTCAAGAGAAGTTTTGCAAATTAGCAATCTGTGGGATAATCCACTTCATGTGGTAGCACCTAGTACACTCTGTGCTGTAGTTTGTGGCATATTTTAAGTTACTGTAGTTGAGTATAGGCTTAGGTCTGATCTAGAACATTCTATAATGACTGACTCACCAGTAGCAGAAGGTGATGGAGCATGAATTCCTTGCATTCTAATCAGTCTCAGCACTCTTCTGATGTACACAATAAGGAAGATTGTTCTTGTAATCTAAAAAAATATTGTATACCAACACAGTATTGCAAACATTGTATAGCACTACAGTATAACATTGTACAAAATTACATTATAGCATTGTATACTACTAGAGTGAATGTTTTCTCATTTTAGCTTTGTGCGCTAACAACAATTTGCCACTTACTATATATGTACGTTAGAACTTACTAATTTTTCAGGTACTTCAGCCAGGTCCGAGCCAGCTAGGGTAAGGCCTGAGAAAGGTTCTGTAGTATTGCCCACACTATTCTGAAAAGTGGAACAGATGTTGAGACGAATATTAATTTGCAGCAGTGAACCATGCAGTTTTGGTAGCCCAAGTCCATTGATTTTCCTAATAAATTTTGGTTTGGTGGTTGAACTAGTAGAGCTTTTGAAAAATAAAAGAAAGTATGTGTTTTAGACTAGAAAGATAACAAAAGAAGTTATGTTTTTGTGAGACTCTTAACCCATGCCTCAAACCAAAACTTATTTTGAAAATAAAAAAAACATAGGCAATTTAAGTGTTCTGCTCCTAAATGAGCTTGCAGTTTTCACCTTTAAGAAAAGTAAACTTGTTTAAAAAAAATAAAAACTTTACCAATAAAAAAGTAAGGCCTAAAGTACTTAAACAAATAAAGTTAAAGCCAATATCAATTTGAATATGAAATTGAATATACTAAAAATAAACATCAATAATCATAGTGCTAATGTTTATGTTAATTATTATATATTTATACGTATATACTATAAATATTAGTATAACAATAAAACATAATTACAAATCAATGCATCGCTAGTACTATACTAGCACTATCTACAAACAATTTAAATATATAAAATTACAGATTAATCGTACAATCATGAGTTGCTCTCACTGTTGTTATGGAAATCGTTAGAAGCAGCATCAATTCAGTAATGACCAAGTGCAGAGTATGTGTAGGCATGTTTTTCCGGATTCTAAACTGACTACCCTCAAATCAATGCACTCAGTGACTACCCACTCAGAGCTGTTTTAAGCGATTTCTCATCACTATAGCAATGTATCAGTTTAGAAACTGTATAATCATATTATTATGTGCACGCAGTGCTTTTCCCCGCCGCTAATTTTTTCGTTCAGTACAGATAATTTCTGCGTACTGTTTAGGTTTGTTTTCAGCCGAAACAGCTGCAACATTTTCTCTTCATATTAACGATATCCTAAACATGGGGGAAATTCAACGCTCATCACGCTCTTGCTAACGAACACAACACTAGCGGCAACTGCTAATACTAATTAAATTTAATGTTCTTTCATGAGACTTTTCAGGCTGAGGAAATTTTGTTAGTTTATCATTCTTCATTGCCACGTCTTTTTACTCAATACTAATATGGAAACTGGCAACAGCGACAATTACAAGAATAAAGTTAAAAACTCTAATAACACTAACAGTAACAACGCTCAAAAAGTTCATCATAAAAGAATATCTAAACTTAAAGCAAACAAATCACGCTCGTCAGATAACCAAGGATTTAGAGTTGACAAAATAATCAACGATCTGACTTCGAAGTATCCTACTGTAAGTTATTTTTATAACAAGCTGATCTATCGGTGTCCGTGTCGCCATCGGTTCTCGTTGTACTACTACTTCAACTTGTAATGAACTTGTATTAGTATAACTCTATGACTATAAGTATTAATAGTATTACAAAATTGAATTAATATCATTAAAATTAATAAATATAATAATAATAATGTATACTTATATTTGTAGTGATAATCAGTCCTAATAGTAATACTAATACTAATAGTAATACTAATCTAATCATAATGCGTTGAAGTAACGATTATTATTATTAAATGAAATTAGCATAATAATAAGATTAAGTATAATAGTAAATATAATACTAATACAGTATTACGGATAGTAATAATAATGGTTGTTATAAGTATTATTATTAGGATTATTATTTAATTGATAATAATAATGATATGGTATTACTATTTGTACTCTGAAAAGAAATATGAGCATCATCATCATTATAATCATTAGTATATTATTACTAAGACTAGTAAATGTAATAGTGAGGAGTCACAATGCAATGGCAAAAAACTAAATGATTTGTGTTACTATAGCTTGAACTTATAGTATCAACATAAATATAATACTTAATAGCCACACTCTTACTCTTAATCTTAGTTTCACTCTTCGTTTAGTGTCCTAGATTCGGATGAATTAGGGTATAAATAATGATATTTGTTTTACCTCTTATAGTAGTTTATGGGCTTCAAAATAATCAGCATGATTTACTGTGAAGATATTAGTAGTACTCTGGTTAGACTCACACTCACAGTGATTTATAGCTGCTCATAGTCATAGTGAGTCATAGTATCACACTGGTCATTTAAAAGTTTTTGTCTATAATCGGTATGATTGCAAAATGGTTGAATGTCATCAGACTCAATATTGTATTCTTATGACTTTATAATGTATTTTAATACGCAGTTTCATAATGACAATGAGATATGAATTTGAATAATTCAAACTGTGAATGTGACCATCATTCTTCATAACAACCATAACCATTAGGCTACCAATGTGCATTTTTGTAAATCACATTCAGTGTGAAGATGACTAATAAAACTATGTAGGCCAATTTAATGATAATTTCATTATAATTTATGCTATAATCTGTTTTAATCTATACATTATACTTAGTCAATTTTCAACAAATAATAAATATTTCGACGAGCCGATGAATAATGTTTTATTAATTCAGTATTCAATACTACATCCAGAATTAATTTGGACTCCTATTCTAAATCAAACTCATTATGAGTATTACTAAGTAGTAGTTATTACTATTAATTCAATCTTCAATATTGCCGATTCACTCCAGTTTCATTTATTGTCTCACACATAATGAATGTGTTAGAGAAGAAATTACACACTAATTTATTTAATTATATAAATTTTACTTTTATTGTTGAATTTATTAGATAAAAGTTGAGGATATCAACACATTCAAAGACTTTCCACTCAGCCAGTATACTCAGAAAGGTTAGTTGTTACTACTAAGTATTTTCTATAACTGGTCAACTTACTGATTACAGGTAATTTTATTCTACTGTGGGACGATTCCTTATTCTATAGTTAGGGGCAACTGTTGGTATTTTCAGTGTCAGTAATTCATCGGAGCAGAAATAACACTCTATCCTCCCAAGTTGTTTTATTAAGATGCTCGTTGCCATCAGTCGTCTGTCGTTGTGCTATTGTGAGTCATCACCGTTTCCTGTTCTGATGAGGCATCAGCTAGTAGAGTTGTCTATTCAATTTAACTGCATTGTCGAGTCATTCACAGGTCTGGATGAGGGTGGCTTCACAGTACCCACCGATATTCAGAGACAGAGTATCGGGCTAGCTCTTCAAGGTCACGACATTCTGGGGGCAGCAAAAACAGGATCTGGTAAAACTCTTGCCTTCCTTGTGCCGGTAAGTGGAGACTATTCAAGTACTTTACTATCAGACTACTTGATGACTTGACTGTCAGACTACTTGATGACTTGACTATTAGAATACTTCCATAATTAAATACTTTGGTAACTTAGCGGCTATCAGATAATTTGCTGGTAACTTGATTTGGAATTTATTTTGAGACATAAGTCATACGTAAACCAGATAAATAGTAGCTTTTAGATTGTCAAGGCGAGATCTCTAGCTTGACTCTTAGCCATAGGGTTTGTAAGAGAAATGCTGTGCTACTAGCACACGTATCAATACTTCAATACTCGTAGTAGTAGCAGTGGTAGTAGCAGTGGTAGTAGTAATATTAGTAGTAATATTAGTAGTAGTAGTAGTAGTAGTAGTAGTAGTAGTAGTAAAATGTTGGTTTCCTTACTCTGTATAAACTCATGTTGAATAGAATCTATATCAAAGTGATGAGGGCTTGCAACTCCAACTCCGAGCGTGATATTCAGTTAAAGGATTGCTCTATCTTAGTTTATTACAATCACATTATAATTATGAACTATAATCTAATGTGTATGCAAACAATTTTGACTTTGCAAAGGGATATATGCCTAGAAAACAGCTTTTCAAAATTCCAATTTTGAGGGAGGTAAAATTTTCAGCCATGAAAAAGAATAGCCTAATAATTGACGTGTGAACGCCAGTAACTTTGCTGCACGTGCTAACTATAACGCTAGTATTCAAGGTTGCTGAGCGCAATATCAACCAATAACGCTCAAGCAGTTACAGTGCGCTATATAGGTCAGCTTTGGTGCGCCCGTAATATTGCACAATCTGACCTAGTTTAGATCGATCGCAGGCATTCATCCTAAAGAATGCATGTTTTTGCAATGCTTTTTTCTATGTTTACAAGCAAAATATGGCCTAATGTTATCACATACATGTTATTTAACATGTCAAAAAACTATAGATTGAGATAATTCACATTTGCACTTCAATAAATATACAAATTACGAGCTGAAAGATCACATCTCACAGTCATATTTCTATAGTTATTCATTTGTATAGTCACGTGACCAGCAGGAATGCTGGCGCTGTTACGTCACATTTCCCAGCTCATTTCAAAATCAGCGTTTTGGCTGTTACCAATCTAC
Organism: Bugula neritina; assembly: GCA_964035545.1. NCBI lineage: Eukaryota > Metazoa > Bryozoa > Gymnolaemata > Cheilostomatida > Bugulidae > Bugula > Bugula neritina. The sequence continues at coordinate 4,526,808 of OZ037772.1, read as the reverse complement.
ACCCTCAACTTCAACTAACTTTTTCTACCTTTGGTCAAATGCTTTTTGTCAATGCATGCTTAGAAAAACACAATATTATGCGTGTTTGACCTAAATGGCCATTTATTAGACAAGATAGAGCAATCCTTTAAGAACTAATTTTTTATCTTATATACGATATTATTGGTTTCATTTCCCTAATGATAACATATGTTAGCCAGTGCCCTGTCAGCCGCAGCTGTGTTGTAGTTTGCGCAGTTACATGTCTCATCTCTTCTAGGTTTTGGAGTTGCTTTATCGGAATAAAGTTGGTTTCCTGGACGGCATGTCTGCTCTTATTGTCTCCCCCACAAGAGAGCTCGCGTACCAGACGTACAGTGTGCTGAAGAAGGTTGGTCAGTTCCATGACTTCTCTGCGGGACTAATCATTGGAGGAAAGGTAACCTGATTGGTTGAAGTCATCCCACATATCATATACTGTATTACTATATACTGTATTACTATATACTGTATTACTATATACTGTATTACTATATACTGTATTACTATATACTGTATTACTATCTACTGTATTACTATATACTGTATTACTATATACTGTATTACTATCTACTGTATTACTATATACTGTATTACTATATACTGTATTACTATATACTGTATTACTATATATACTGTATTACTATATACCGTATTACTATATACCGTATTACTATATACCGTATTACTATATACTGTGTTACTATATACTGTATTACTATATACTGTATTACCATATACTGCATTACTATATACTGTATTACTATATACTGTATTACTATATACTGTATTACTATATACTGTATTACTATATACTGTATTACTATATACTGTATTACCATATACTGTATTACTATATACTGTATTACTATATACTGTATTACTATATACTGTATTACCATATACCGTATTACTATATACTGTATTACTATATACTGTATTACTATATACTGTATTACTATACACTGTATTACTATATACTGTATTACTATATACTGTATTACTATATACTGTATTACTATATACCGTATTACTATACACTGTATTATCATATATCATACCGTATATCAGGACCTGAAAGAAGAGAAAGACAGGATCAGCAGAACTCATGTCGTCATCTGCACACCGGGACGACTCCAGCAGCACATGGAGCAGACGTGGGGGTTCGATGCTGACAATCTTCAAGTCCTCGGTACTATGTTATATAGTGTGGTATAGTATTACTCTATATAGTATATTGTTATGCAGTATTTACTCTATATAGTATATTGTTATGTAGTATTTACTCTATATAGTATATTGTTGTGTAGTATTTACTCTATATAGTATATTGTTATGTAGTATTTACTCTATATAGTATATTGTTATGTAGTATTTACTCTATATAGTATATTGTTATGTAGTATTTACTCTATATAGTATATTGTTATGTAGTATTTACTCTATATAGTATATTGTTGTGTAGTATTTACTCTATATAGTATATTGTTATGTAGTATTTACTCTATATAGTATATTGTTATGTAGTATTTACTCTATATAGTATATTGTTATGTAGTATTTACTCTATATAGTATATTGTTATGTAGTATTTACTCTATATAGTATATTGTTATGTAGTATTTACTCTATATAGTATATTGTTATGTAGTATTTACTCTATATAGTATATTGTTATGTAGTATTTACTCTATATAGTATATTGTTATGTAGTATTTACTCTATATAGTATATTGTTATGTAGTATTTACTCTATATAGTATATTGTTATGTAGTATTTACTCTATATAGTATATTGTTATGTAGTACTTACTCTATATAGTATATTGTTATGTAGTATTTACTCGATATAGTATATTGTTATGTAGTATTTACTCTATATAGTATATTGTTATGTAGTATTTACTCTATATAGTATATTGTTATGTAGTATTTACTCTATATAGTATATTGTTATGTAGTACTTACTCTATATAGTATATTGTTATGTAGTATTTACTCTATATAGTATATTGTTATGTAGTATTACTCTATATAGTATATTGTTATGTAGTATTTACTCTATATAGTATATTGTTATGTAGTACTTACTCTATATAGTATATTGTTATGTAGTATTTACTCTATATAGTATATTGTTATGTAGTATTTACTCTATATAGTATATTGTTATGTAGTATTTACTCTATATAGTATATTGTTATGTAGTATTTACTCTATATAGTATATTGTTATGTGGTATTTACTCTATATAGTATATTGTTATGTAGTATTTACTCTATATAGTATATTGTTATGTAGTATTTACTCTATATAGTATATTGTTATGTAGTATTTACTCTATATAGTATATTGTTATGTAGTATTTACTCTATATAGTATATTATGTAGTATTTACTCTATATAGTATATTGTTATGTAGTATTTACTCTATATAGTATATTGTTATGTAGTATTTACTCTATATAGTATATTGTTATGTAGTATTTACTCTATATAGTATATTGTTATGTGGTATTTACTCTATATAGTATATTGTTATGTAGTATTTACTCTATATAGTATATTGTTATGTAGTATTTACTCTATATAGTATATTATGTAGTATTTACTCTATATAGTATATTGTTATGTAGTATTTACTCTATATAGTATATTGTTATGTAGTATTCACTCTATATAGTATATTGTTATATAGTATTTACTCTATATGGTATATTGTTATATAGTATTTACTCTATATAGTACATTGTTATGTAGTATTTACTCTATATAGTATATTGTTATGCAGTATTTACTCTATATAGTATATTGTTATGTAGTATTTACTCTATATAGTATATTGCGTGTTACAGTTCTAGACGAATGTGACAGAATCCTAGACATGGGGTTTGCCGACACTATGAATGCTATACTGGAATATTTACCTGCGGAAAGACAGACGCTGATGTTTTCTGCCACTCAGACTAAGTCATTATCTCCCCTTCTCTATTTAATCATTTTCTTTTCATCCTGTATATTTTGTTTATTTCTCTATATTTCACCTGTTGGCTTTTTCTCTACTCCCATAATTATTCATATATCCTGAAACAAAATTATTCTGCAATGCATTGACTTACATCGTAGTTACTCGTAACACTGAAACTTTTAGTTTATAAGTTGCGCTGTGACTTACTGTGACCTATTGTCAGCTATTGAAATAAGTAATCTTCAACATCCTTTCATGTCCATGTTGTTGAAAAATTAAAATGTGTTTCATTTCATAAATATTTGTGTCACTTTCCACAGCTTTGTTTACTGTGACTCAGTGCGAGTTACTGTGACTCAGAGTGGGTTACTGTGACTTAGAGTGGGTTACTGTGACTCAGTGTTGGTTACTGTGACTCAGTGTGGGTTACTGTGACTCAGTGTGAGTTACTGTGACTCAGTGTGAGTTACTGTGACTCAGTGTGAGTTACTGTGACTCAGTGTGGGTTACTGTGACTCAGTTTGGGTTACTGTGACCCAGTTTGGGTTACTGTGACTCAGTTTGGGTTACTGTGACTCAGTTTGGGTTACTGTGACTCAGTTTGGGTTACTGTGACTTGTTGTCAGCTATTGAAATAAGTAGTTTCCAGATCATGCCAGTTCTATCTCATTTGAAAATCAAACCATCTTTCATTTCATGAATTGTCACTTTTTACTGTTTAATTTAAATTTATTATTTTGGCAAGTGTCCAACTCCTGTCTAGTTTTTGTTCTGTATTGAAGGTCAGTGAAGGACCTTGCAAGGGTGGGTCTCAAGTCGCCCCACTACGTGTCCGTACACGAGCGAGCTGAGCACAGCACACCGGCCACACTGGAGCAGTCATACATGGTGTGTAAGCTCGAGGACAAGATCAATACTCTCTGGTTCTTCATCAAGAATCACCTTAAGTCTAAGATCTTAGTCTTTGTTCAGACGGCCAAACAGGTGGGTGGATATATGCTCTCAGTCTATCCATATGAACCCTAGTCTATCGTTATATGTGATATATTGAAAGTTGTCTGCCCACACTCGTAAAGTTTTACATTAGAGTTGTCTGCCCACACTGGTAAAGCATTGTATTAAAGTTGTCTGCCCATGTACGTGAGGTATTATATTAGAGTTGTCTGCCCATGCAGGTGAGTAGTATATTAGAGTTATCTGCCCATGCAGGTGAGTAGTATAATAGAGTTATCTGCCCATGCAGGTGAGTAGTATATTAGAGTTATCTGCCCATGCAGGTGAAGTAGCATATTAGAGTTATCTGCCCATGTAGGTGAGATATATCTACGAGTCATTCCAAAGACTGAGGCCCGGCAGCACTCTGCTCTCCCTCTACGGCACCATGAAACAGATCAAGAGAGTGAAGACGTACGAGGAGTTCTGCAGGAAACAGAACGTCGTGTTGTTCGCTACAGATGTGGCTGCTCGGGGGCTCGGTGAGTCAGCGTGTACTTTCTTTGTGCTTACTCTGTGCTTACTCTGTGCTTACTCTGTACTTACTCTGTATACTTACTATATACTTATTATGTACTTAGTCTATAGATACTTTATACTTGCTGTTTACTCTCTCTGTACTTACTGTATACTTGTTATATACTTACTCTGTACTTACTGTATACTTGTTATATACTTACTTTGTACTTACTTTATACTTACTTTAGACTCTCTCTGTACTTACTGTGTACTTATTACATGCCTAATATATACTTAGTCTATACCTACTCTATATACTCACTCTATACTTGCTTTATACTTACTCTGTACTTAGTGTACTTACTCTGAATCTACTCTGTAGTATGTTCTTATTCTGCACTCACTATAAACAGGCTATATACTTACTATATATCTAATTACTCTATATACCTACACTGTATACTTACTGTATACTTACTTACTATATACTTACTTTTTCCTTGCGCTGTACATACTGTAGTTTCCGTAGTGTAGGCTAAAAATTTAATTTAGGTATTGTTTTCTGTTACGATCAAGAATTATATTTTCACAACCCTGTAAAGTGGTGTTTGAGGCAGCCTTGGGAGTATGTGTAAAGCTAACTGACTCTACTTAGTTCACCAGATATTTCTCTCTCTCCTCCCAGACTTTCCAGGAGTGGACTGGGTGGTGCAGTATGATGCCCCGGAGGATGCAGACACTTACATCCACCGAGTTGGTAGAACCGCCAGGTACGACTCAGAGGGAGAGAGTCTAATCTTCCTCCTTCCTTCCGAGAGACAGGAAATGCTGAGACTCCTGGCCGAGAGGAAAATTCCCATAGAAGAGATAAGGTGGTGATACTTTATGCTGTTTGTCAGTAAACTTGAGTGCGTGGGTGTGATGAAAAAGCATCACGCCCACGCAACCAGATTTACTAATAAAACTTAAGATAGAAAACGCAAAAGATAAAGTAAGTAACAGTAGAAAAACACTCGCTCATTCATTGTTAATATTTTATCAAATTAATGCAAGAAACTAAGTACTGTGCATTAGCTGCTAAACTCTGAAACATAGTTGAACACTAGCGATATACAGTGTCTGCTAAATTAGTAAACTGACTCATTTCCTGTTTAGAGTGAATCCACAGAAATTAGGAACTATCCAGAAAAAGCTCGAGTACCAACTGGTGGCTGACCCCAGTCTGAAGGAGTTTGCTAAAGCAGTGAGTCCACTTCTATCATGTTAACCTTGACCTTCTATCATGTTAACCTTGACCTTTTATCATGTTATGGGGCTGACAGACTACAATCGAAACTCGACTGTGAACCGTTTTTGAAGCTGCTCGCGCATACCTTCAACGTCACTTCTAACTTTTTGCTGGTCACACTACAGTTCACTACAAACGCTGAAAGCTAACTGTCTCTAGTCCCGCAGTAAACTTTAACCAATAGGAATCTTATAGCTTAGTTTCTGCAGTATCCACAGCAACCAAAAATCAAATTTATTGAGATTTACCAGCATAATTCAATAGCATTTGCTTTTTATTTTTATCCTATTTTACTAGTTTCACTTATTCAAAATTACTATTTTCATTTAATGAGATTTGCTAGCTTTATTCAATCGCAATCACTAGCATAAAGAACTAAATATGCTGATAAAATTCAGCCAAACTTATCTACTAAATTTTGATTTTCATAATTAATTTTTATTAAGATTTGCATACATAACTTTATCATATTTGCATACATAACTTTATCATATTCTTATTAAGTAAAATAATATAGAACCAAATCAAATAATAATGCTTGCTAGTAGCACGTGGAATAAGTAAAATCACTTAACCAATCAGGGCTTGCCTGTCCAGTCGGTGATTGGCTGATCGCTGAACGCCGAAGTTGAGCGTTGGACATGTCGAACTATGAAGCATCCGAGCAACTGACAGTTGCGTTCAGAAATCAGACAGTTGTGACGTCACAGAGTTCAACGCTCAGCGTTCACAGTCGAGTTTTGACTGTAGTCTGTCAACCCCGTTAACCTCATCCTTCTATCATGTTAACCTTGACCTTCTATCATGTTAACCTTGACCTCTGTATACTATTCACCAATCAACAGTACTGACTACTGAGAGTGCCACATACCACCTCCTGCATACAGCATACCTTCTCTTCTGTATCAGATGCTATGTCGGGTTTATCTTCTCGCACTTACCTGTTCAATCTAATAATACCTCACACATACCTGTTCAATATAATAATACCTCACACATACCTGTTCAATATAATAATACCTCACACTTACCTGTTCAATCTAATAATACCTCACACTTACCTGTTCAATCTAATAATACCTCACACTTACCCGTTCAATCTAATAATACCTCACACTTACCTGTTCAATCTAATTATACCTCACACTTACCTGCTCAATCTAATAATACCTCACACTTACCTGCTCAATCTAATAATACCTCACACTTACCTGCTCAATCTAATAATACCTCACACTTACCTGTTCAATCTAATAATACCTCACACTTACCTGCTCAATCTAATAACATCTCAGGAAACCAATAATAGCACAGAGGAACTAATCTCTTCACAGCATCGCACACTAAAGCCTGTTGAACATGCCTGTATCACACAGTGTGTGTCTTACAATGTAGCACGTGATATGAAGTATTAGAATGTGCTTTGTGGTATCATCAATCTGTGACCCTAACTGCACTTCTAAAGACATGTAATGAACCCTGGCTACTCGATATTATACACAGTAGTCTACATTCAATGAGCTGCAATGTTTTATATATAATATAGTTGAGTAACTAACCATGACTTGTGTGTTGTCTCCCTTGCAGTGTTTCATAGCCTACGTCAAGGGTTACTTTCTCATGAGCAACAAGGCTCTGTTTGACCTCAAGAAGTTGAACTTGGAGTTGTACGCTCAGTCTCTGGGCCTCGTTCTGGCGCCCCGCATTCGCTTCCTTCAGAGACAAGAGAAATTACAGAAGGAGAGAGAGATGAAGCAGCAGCGAGGTTTGTATAGCCAGCCTGTGGTACTGTGTACTGTGGTACTATGTACTGTGATACTATGTACTGTGGTACTATGTACTGTGATACTATGTACTGTGGTACTATGTACTGTGATACTATGTACTGTGATACTGTGTACTGTGATACTATGTACTGTGATACTGTGTACTGTGGTCCAGTAGGAGGTAGCTTTGAGATGGGTTGCTTTTCCCCCTTGTTACTGTTGAATTCACTGCACATGTTATGCAATTATAATCAATATTATGTTATAAGAGGAAACATCATGCTATAACAGCTGGTATTATGTAATAACAAGGAATCTAATGTAATAATGAGATCACAACTTTCTTTTTAGCTGCTGCCAAGTTGAAGTCTCAGAACAAGGAGGACGCTGGAAGTAGTGATGAGTCAGATTCTGAAGCTAGCCAATCAGGTGACAGCTCAGAGGGAGAGAGCCAATCAAAAAAGGTGTCTGGTAAACCCGTCCAATCAAAAGTTCACTTTAATTCAGCCAGCGAATCAGATGAGGAGACTGACGCTGTCGGAGGTTTACTCACAGTGAAAGCTGTTACCACGGAGCAACCCAAACCAGACGAACTAACGGTACGTTTCAGTTTAGAGTTTGTTATGTTCGGAGTTGTCTGCTCTACTGTTGGGAAACCAGGCTGGAATATTAATATCTCAATGACTGCATTGCTATGACTGCCTATACATATTAATTGTGGTTTGCAGTAACTTATAACTGTGGTTTAATAGATGTAACTATTTCCATTAGCCTAATGCAAAAAACACTCTGCGACAATGCAAACGTAATGAATGCCTGCCGGTACAATAAAGAGGCTTATTGTTGTCTGTTTCAGCTTCAGCAAGAGCTGGAACTGAAGTCAAAGTTGAAAAGTCGGGCTATATCTAAGAGAGACTTGGCTGTGGCCATGAAGAAGAAAGGAATCAAGGCTAAGCACACAAAGTTTAATGAGAATGAGGTAGAGCTGACAATATCACCTCAGGCTAGCTATGTCATCAGTGCAGGTTTTGTTGGAGCTGCAGTCTATCAGCTCAATAGTTCTCCAGTCAGCCTAGTCCTTACTTCAACTCCCTTGTGTTTAGTTTAGAGAGCAAATATCCTGTGTGATGTCATTTCCTGTGATTTATTCTAATGCAATATAGTGTGATGTAATGTGTGATGGAGTAATGTGTGGTAATGCCATATAATATAATGTAAGGTGTATACGGTGTGTGTAAGATGTGTACCGTAATGTAATGAAAAGTAGTCAAGTAATTACAATGTGACACAATGCTAATCTCGTGTGTATTTCCAGTCGTCTGCAGAAGAAAGTTTTGACGAGGAAGAAGAGAATATTCTAGATTTACAGGCAGCACGTCTCCGCCTCCAGCAGCAGGATGCTTTGGATAAGGAGGTAATATCTCTCGTCTCTTATTGTATATGTGATAGCATTAACCCTAGTATATATATATATAGTTACTCTAGTATATATATAGCAATAGTTACTCTAATATATATATATATATATATATATATATATATATATATATATATATATAGTAATAGTAACTCTAGTATATATATATATAGTAATAGTTACTCTAGTATATATATATAGTAATAGTTACTCTAGTATATATATATAGTAATAGCTACTCTAGTATATATATAGTAATAGCTACTCTAGTATATATATAGTAATAGTTACTCTAGTCTGTATATATAGTAATAGTTACTCTAGTCTGTATATAGTAATAGTTACTCTAGTATATATATAGTAATAGTTACTCTAGTATATATACAATAATAGTTACTCTAGTATATATATAGTAATAGCTACTCTAGTATATATATATAGTAATAGTTACTCTAGTATATATATAGTAATAGTTACTCTAGTATATATATAGTAATAGCTACTCTAGTATATATATAGTAATAGCTACTCTAGTATATATATAGTAATAGTTACTCTTATCTATAATATATAATAATTAATGCAGGCCGACAGAGCCAGAGTGAAAAGGAAACACCAGGAGAGAAGATGGAAGGCCAATGAAGAAAGACGAGCAGCTAAAAGAGTCAAAACTGATGAGGTAGCCATTTGTTTATTTGGTTTCCATAGTTACTATGCTGACTCACTTCATCAGTTTTCCTGAAAGACAATTCAAAGATTTTCTTTGTTTTAATTTGATACAATTTTTAAAAATTAGTGTCTAAATAAGTATTCAACAAGATTTAAATTTTTACAGCGAAACGCAAATCATTATTCAGCATATAGTTTCGATAGTGCCGTTTTGTTTCAACCTTTTTAATTTCAGATATTTTCAACTCTTCCAAAAGGAAGTTTACATCACCCATTTCTTTACTGGCTCTAAATTTCCTGATTAGTATTCACCTAGCTGTGCTCTAAGCAAGAATGTGTGTGCTAGTGGCATAGCCTCAGTTTAGCTAGCTTTCTAGTCTGAGTTCTATACAATCTTGTCTTACAGGATGAAGTTGAAGTGGTACTCGGTCCGAATTCAGACGACAACGACTCTACCCAATCAGAGGCCGAGAATCAGCAACACAGCCAATCAGAGTCAAGTGAAAATGAAGGCAGCCAATCAGACGGAAGCGAGGCTGATGATTCGGAACATTCTAGAGATTCTGAGGATGAGTCTGACTCTAAATGCGCGTCACATGACCTCCAAGATGACGAGGCATTTGCTCTGCGTCTTCTCACATCCTCTACTTCGTAGTAGCGATATTCAATGGTTACAGTGTATACAGTTATACGGTATACTCTACAGTTTTACCGTATACTCTACAGTTACACCGTATATTCTACAGTTTTACCATATACTCTACAGTTATACCGTATATTCTATTGTTATACTGTGTACTCTACAGTTATACCGTATACTCTAGAGTTATACCGTATGCTCTACAATTATACCGTATACTCTACAGTTATATTGTATACTCTACAGTTATACCGTATATTTTACAGTTATACCGTATACTCTACAGTTATACCGTATACTCTACAGTTATACTGTATACTCTACAGTTATACTGTATACTCTATAGTTATACTGTGTACTCTACTCAGTTAGCCACCAAATATTAATGATCATTTTAATGCCCTTTCAATGTGTTATATTATATAATTTTTTACTCATTAATAAATTTAAATATAATCTACTCTGGTCACAACAAAACAAGTGTGTTTATCATTCATAAAGCGTAGTAAAGTCAAATGCTCTGTGGAGTTGTGGGCTCCATTAAAACTTGTCATCTGATGAACCAATAACAGTTTGTGAGAGAAAAGATTAGTTTACAGTTCATGTCATTTATTTTATCTACTTTAAAAAGTAAATTGTAAATGATTCACAGAGTAGACATTTGAATGATAAAATATGGTTCTACGTTGCACTCAGTAAAACAAATGCTGAAGTCCTTTAACTTTCCCGTAGTGTCTTGTTGTTTCAGAGTTGTCTACTTTTGTTGAATCTTCACTCCTGTATATGTCACATCTGCCATCATCATAACCTAATAAACATATTTAGTTAGAGGAGTGGATCGTGTCTGCTAGGCAGGTTATCAATATGAATTCATGAGCAATAAATACGGACGCTACTTTGTATGCACACGCAATACTCCTACCTCGTCTGTTGCATCCAACATATTCAACTGTTACATAAATACTGAGAAATATGTATCACTACAATTTATTCTAGTAAAGAAATTAACAGATTAAAATATGCCAATTCTGAAATAAATTTACACGCTCAAACTTGACTTATATAATTGAACTAGTTTACACCATGAAACTGTCAATCTTAACTTTAGTATCTCTAATTCTAATAGTAAAACCACTTTTCCATAGAAAGGTCAATTTAAAATAAACAGATATTGGTAGGTCCTTTAAAATATTTGTTGGCCTTTGTTTTACTCAAGTATGATTGCACCTAGCTGATCTCTATTATTACTTATTGATCATAATATTAGGCCTGCTAATATATACGCAGTTAGTAGTTGTGCTCTCTTACCAAAAGACAAACACTCGCTATCTTCATTACAGTACAAAGCACAGTCAATAAATGTTTTGGAATTTATTGTCAAGTTTGGATCTATTTTATTTTCACCACCCGGACCATTCCTTTCATATATAGACTGAGATTCTACAAATAGTACATAGACTTTGCATTGTGTAGATAACTCTTAAAAACTTGAAGCTGCATTATATACTGTAGATGTGTCTTACAGAAAGACATATGACCAGTAAATCCTCAGTACCTAAGGCATTGCAGATAGACATAGTTCTCACAACCTGTCTTTCACTAAGTGCACTGTCATACAGCTGCACACAGGCTATGGCCTGGTCACTACTCCATTCATCTGTGTGTGTAAAGTTGAACTCTGTGTCAAAGTTCACGAGTCCACCGAGTAACACCCCATATGATGTCTTCAGAAGGTATCGGTTAGATCTACAATGTTATTATATGCAATGCATGCACTGCATCAAACAGTGACTGATAAGAAATTATTCTTCGATCATTTCAATTTGAGCTGAAATTTATCCAAATGTTGATCACTCATAGTATGAAGGTCAGTACTAACTCCGTTCTCCGCCAACAATTGAAATTTGTTCTTAAATTAAAGTTTGTTGGAAACTATTTTACTGCCCAAGCTTCAATGAAGTTTAAATATTCAATCCTTGCATATAGAAACATGATACATTTTTTAGAGAGTCAAGTTTTAAACTTTTAATTCAAAGCCCGCAGGTTAAGTAAAAGACTAATTGAGAAATTGAGAAAGCCAATGTTCTAAAAGAGAAAGTAGAAACTACGTTCTGTTTTTGAAGCATTTTCAACTATAGCGTGGTCTAGGGGCTAGAGCATTGTTTGTTTAGCAAAAACGAAGTCATGGGTCAGAACTTCGACAGAGACCTTTGGGCATGTTAGGAAGAGCATCCAGTCATAATTGCTCCTGTGCCCCATCTGAATAAGTCCTTAGCCTGATTTACCAAAATAATCTTTCCATCAGGGATTTTTTTCACAGGGAAAGTGATTGTAAACTTGTGTGAGTTTTTGATAAATCAAAGTTTATCAGAAAAATAAAGATCAATTGGAGAATTTAAATATTAATTATTCACAAAAAACTCATGCACTCACGCCGGTTTATATAGTCGCTATCCCTGTGAAAAACCCCTGATGGAAAGGGTTTTTGTTAAAGCGGGCTAAGGACTTATTTAAATGAGGCACCGGAGCAATTACGACTGGATGCTCTTCTCAGCATCACCAGTGGCCTTTGTCAGGGCTCGAACTCATGACCTCGTGTTTGCTAGGGAAACGCTTCAACATCTAGTCACAAAGAAGGTTCTGGAAAGAACGTCTCTGCTCACCTTGTACTTCCCTTCAAAACTCCATCCAGATACAGAGACGTTGTTTTCAGGAGAAAGTCATGAGTGACTGACACGTGTGTCCACACTTCTCTTTCAAAGAAGGTAGGAAACTCGTGTTCCAAACCTGAGTCATTGACTGTCGGATTACGAGGGGATGATGCAACAGAGATATAAACACCCTCCACAGCTGAGGTAGCAATGATGCTAAACCCGGTTTCCTCTCCACTCTGCTCTACACACCAAAACAATATGCAGGTCATTTGCTTCGTGACCCTCAAGAAAACCCAGTACATTTATTGATAAATTTAGTTTGTGCAGCCAGTTGTTTGACATGTATATAGACAACATTTATACATTGCCTTGCATTATGGGAATCAACTTTTTATCATTATGTTTGGAAACAGTTGAATCAACGAAACCACAACCATTAGCTAATGTAAACTGCAACCATTAGCTAATGTAAATCACAACCATAAGTTAATGTAAACCACAACCATTAGCTAATGTAAACCACAACCATTAGCTAATGTAAACCACAACCATTAGCTAATGTAAACTGCAACCAGAAATTCATTCATACCACAAAAATTAAAACTCAGTAATACATCAAATTATACTGAATATACTGACAGCTTATTATCTTCTATATGTCAAAATGGAAAACTATACATTTCTATGCATTATTTTACAAATATTTATATTATAGAGTATACTCAATGTATATTTATATTATCTTAAATACAATACGTATTAATATATCAGCCAATTGCTCCTTGTATTATACAGAGATATCTCACGTATTATACGGATATATCTCACGTATTATACAGATATATCTTACGTATTATGCGGATATAGCTCACATATTATACAGATATACCTCATATATTATACAGATATATCTCACATATTATACAGATATATATCACGTATTATACATATATATATTTCACGTATTATACAGATATATCCCACGTATTATACAGATATATATCTCACCAGAACTCTGTGTAGACCTCCAGGACCAGATGTTGGTTTTCCTATTCACAGGAAAAGTTAAACTAATTTTAATCCATAGAGAGACAGTAAACGCAGCCTTCACATCTAGCCCTTTATCTGGAGGTATGTAGAGGGTGGCGTTGGAGCCGTCCCCACCTAAGATCGCCACAGCTTTGTAACAATAACAGCAGTACTATTAGTTCAAGATGTAAATTTCATGATACAATAAAAACAGCTCTCGCAGCGGACAACAATTCAACAAACTATTTCCAATAAAGTTAAACTTATTATAAAATAAAAACCAATCTACGGAAGGCTTACAAACTGTATCAGAAATAGCAATGTTAAAAGCTTTCTCCAAAACTAAGGCACGAAAATGAGTCATATTCTCTAGGAACTCACAGTTTATAGTGGTGAATGGTGCATTCTCATTGAATTGTATAAGGCTGTTTCCTATTGGCTGCATATCTGGAGTTCGTCCAGTAAGCTCTTGGTATTTATACTCGCTGTTCATTGGCCAAAACCCTCTTGGATAAGGCAAGGAATCGACACCACCTGCGCAGATATGCATTTAGTCAGCAAGTCAATATATAAGACGTAGATAAAAGCTAAGGACACTTGACTTATAATAATAACATACAGAGTGAAGTATAAAGTTTATCTCTCCCCTCCCCCGCTATATTATTTACTCCTATACTGATATACTTACTCCTATACTAATATACTTACTCTTATACTAATATACTTACTCTTATACTAATATACTTACTCCTATAATAATATACTTACTCTTATACTAATATACTTACTCCTATACTAATATACTTACTCCTATACTAATATACTTACTCTTATATTAATATACTTACTCCTATAATAATATACTTACTCTTATACTAATATACTTACTCTTATACTAATATACTTACTCTTATACTAATATACTTTCTCTTATACTAATATACTTACTCATATACTAATATACTTACTCTTATACTAATATACTTTCTCTTATAATAATATACTTACTCTTATACTAATATACTTTCTCCTATACTAATATATTTACTCTTATACTGATATACTTACTCTTATACTAATATACTTTCTCTTATAATAATATACTTACTCTTATAATAATATACTTACTCTTATACTAATATACTTACTCTTATACTAATATACTTACTCTTATACTAATATACTTACTCTTATACTGATATACTTACTCTTATGCTAATATACTTACTCTTATACTAATATACTTACTCTTATACTAATATACTTTCTCTTATAATAATATGCTTACTCTTATACTAATATACTTACTCTTATACTAATATACTTACTCCTATACTAATATACTTACTCTTATACTAATATATACTTAATGTTATACTGATATATACTTACTGTTAGGCTGATGTACTTACTGTCACAATGAATAACTTACTTGGCACAAGACAAGAATCTCTGGTATAGAGGAACTGGCGTAGACTGAGAGCATCCGTATAGAGTTGGAGACAATGCAGGCTGGTTGAGTTACTGTCCCCATTACTAACTAGTGCTGATGATAATAAATCAACACTCTGTGGCCCAACATATCTGATATAAACTGGCTGAAACAAATACCAGCTTCTTAACATAATTTCTTATAAAATGTCAACTTTAAGGCAGACATGATATGATATCATATCATATCATATGATATGATATGATATCATATCATATCATATCATATGATATGATATCATATCATATCATATGATATCATATCATATCATATCATATTTGTACTCATGGTACGATATTTAATTCATTATAGATTTGTATCTTGGTACAATACATGGTATATTAATGTCTCCTCATACAACCCACTAGCTATTATATAATATCACATTATTATAATATAAAATAGAATATCTATAACTAGATGTTTATGGTAAAATTTATGATGCAAATTAAACCGATGAAAATACTTTATTAACCTTTAGTGAAAATGCATCACTTAATTGAAACTTTTCCTGCTAAGCATGAAAGTCCCAATTTACCATTCAACTTTAAAATGCTTTTTCCAAGTTTTTATTATCAGTCATAGCACTTTCATAATTTCAATAAATTACATGTTTCACAGAGACTGAGAACATACAGTTTAAGGACCTAACTTTTGCTTTGAAACCATCTTCAGTGAGATGACAAATCCCTCTTAATAAGAGCCTCTCAAAAACAAAGAGTTCTTTATATCAATACTTTACGGCTTAGCCTCATATCAATACTAACATATTTATACAGCACGGTAGGGGGAGGGTCTCACCTCTCCATCCACGTATATAGTCAGAGTTCCCAAAGCATCACTAAGCACCACCCCCAGCCAGACAAACTCTCCAGAGTCTTCTCCCAGTCTATGAGTAAACTCTCCGCTACCCAGTCTAACGCATCAGAAAATACAAAATCACTAAATATTTTATTTTAAAACAAAGTTTCATGAAAATATATGAAATTCTTTTTTCCACATTGCACTATTAGTTTATATATATATATATATATATATATATATATATATATATATATATATATATATATATATATATATATATATATATATATATATATATATATATATATATATATATATATGATATGCTTGGTTCACATTGAAATTATGTGAAATGTGTTATAAGTGGTTTGAAAAGCTTGCTTGTGATTGGTTAATGGTTTAGAAGGCTCCTTATGAATGGCTTATAGTTTGAAATGCTGTTAAAATTTTCGTTGAAAAAATCATGTCAAAAGTTGTATTCTCATAAACTCGTAATATAGGATACCAAACTCTACTGCGCATACAACGAGTAACTTATGTAAGTTTTTAAGTAATGATTATAACAGTCTAAGATGCTGACGCACTTAGCTAGCTCTAACAAGCAGTTAATAAATTCTCAGCTCCACGACTAACCTGACTGTAATTAGAGGGTATTTCACACTCAGCACTCCACTGAACAGAGACACGTCTGTATTCAAGTTCACCTTCAGATGTACAGCAACAGTAAATCCAGTCAATGGTAGCATTGAGTTAGAGTCAGATAAAGTAAGCGTTTGATTGGCTGATAGCAACAGAGCTTCACCTTTTCTTTTTCGGTGTCCTAAAAAGTTGGTGGAATAATCTAAATAATAAGGTCATGTGACCCTTTTCACTGGCTAGGTACAGTCTGTGATAGTTTTACTTTACTGCGTGCGCACTTTTTTTTTATATTTCACTGATACACTCCTGTCAAGAGCTTCAGATTCCACTAAATATTAACCACCACAAGAACATTTTATTCTCGATAATCCCCCCTCTAATTATAATATTTTCCTCAATCACTCTTATACAGTATTACATAATATGTTCCCCTACATCCACTCCTATCTGCATTATAAAACCTTCTCAGATCATGTTTCTTCAGATCCACTTTTAGAGTGTTATATTCCATCAGATAACTCTCCCCCCATCCGTTTTATGTAGCTGAATAAACTTATATATATCAATACAATAGACCTCAGCCTTCTGCTAGTTAATATGCCAGAGATATTGAAACACTGCAGCACAGTATTTACTTCCTAGCTCCAGAAGCACTAAATAATATGGAAAAGATATATCTTTACCTTCAACAAAAGAGAGCTCTTTGATGGAACTATTGATGGCGATTCTTTTCTTGCTGTCTCTTAGCTGGAACCGCTTGTCTAGTGGAAATAGCCAAAGTGCAGTTGGCTTATACAAGGTTCTCACAATGCTACATTCATTTTTGATCTTTTGCAGAAGAGGTAGACTGAGGGGAGTATCATACCATTGAACACAGGCTAAGAAATCATCTTGTTTGCTACAACACACACCATATGCTGGCTTCTCACTTACTCACATAAGTATTATACATATTATATATTGAAGATCTATTACTTTAAAGTTACATCCACTGGTTTCCATCATCCACATCGTGTGAATTGATTTTCATTTGCTGTTTGGAAACAGTTAGCCTAGGGCCACACGGTGCGTATTTTCGCATGCGAAAATTGAAATCACAAGTAGCAAAGGTGTCCACTGTAATGTCAGTGATGCGTGATAAATAAAGCGTTCATTTTTAAATCGCACTCGCTTTCAATTAAACGCAATTTACTGGAATGTAGCACTTTGGGCTCGCTGAATAGCTACCAGCCAATTAGGTGACGACGACAGAGACGATTCGCACTTGCGTTGAAAATGCAGAGCGACAAGTGCGAATGTTTTCTCAACGCGCACAGTGAACACCTTTGCTACTTGGGATTTCAATTTTCGCATGCGAAAATACGCACAGTGTGGCCCTAGGCTAACATACAATGAAGCCACAACCATAAGTTGATGGAAACTGCAATAGCAAATTAATCTGTATGGGCATCCATTGGCATAATGTGCAGTCATGGAAACGCAGTTATTGACAAGGTTCATTTATATGACATTCTGTAATGATAGCAGAATACATTGAAAGAAGCTTATAAAACATAATCGGCATTGAAGGGAAAAATATTATCATCAATAGATTTCTAAGGGGAGAAAAACGTTTTACACAAAAGAAATACAAATGAAAAGATTTAAAACCTGCCCAGTTTTATTCAGTCAAAATATTCCAATTTACCAAAATAGTTCGTCACATAAAAACTGATTCAATCAATGAACTATTGGAAACTCATTCATACTGTACACAGTCTCCTGGCTACAGCAGAGATATTAGCTGTGTTTGTGTCACTAGTTTATTGTGATACAGGAAGTTCTTACTCATTGCTGGCAGCATCCATCATATAGACGGCGGATCCCATCTTCGTCTCTTCACTGCCGATGTAAGCAGAATCCTTTAGCTCATCGTCAATATAAATACTTATTATTCCTGCAATACAGTATACACTATATTATGATAGTGTGACTATGTACTACTGTGACTATGTACTAGTGTGACTATAACTACTAGTATGATTGTATACTAGTATGACTATATACTAGTGTGACTATGTACTAGTGTGACTATGTACTAGTGTAACTATATACTAATGTGACTGTGTACTAGTGTGACTATGTACTAATGTGACTGTGTACTAGTGTGACTATTTACTAGTGTGATTATATACTAGTGTGACTATATACTAGTGTGACTATATACTAGTGTGACTATATACTAGTGTGACTATATACTAGTGTGACTATATACTAGTGTGACTATGTACTACTGTACTTATGTACTAGTATGACTGTATACTAATGTAACTATGTACTAGTGTAACTATGCATTAGTGTGACTATATACTAGTGTGACTATAACTACTAATGCGACTGTGTACTAAATACTCCCCCTGCAAGGCTGCAGCCTCTGAGATGAACACAATCTACATTACTAAGAAGTGTCACACTTCTGGGTTTTCAGAATTTCAATTAGCAGCATAATGTTGAACTGCCATGGCAAGGTGAAGGTCATTTGCTGCTGTAAGGTAAAGGTTAACCTGCTGTTACAAAGTGAAGGTCGAGTTGCCGTTTCAAGGTGAAGGTCAACCTATAAGCCCGAGTACTCATTCTATAAAGTGATAAACATACTGAGCTGTATATACATAGGATAAAGTGAAACCTGCTCCGTAGTCGTAGGTGGCAGCTATGTAGTTCCACTGGTGCATCTTCAACCCCCCAACATCAGACTTGATGGGACTCACTCCACTCTTTACTCCATGATGAAAGTATAGCTGTGACTCTGTAGGATGTTTCCAGATGTGAGGAAGGTAGCTGGTACCCTCCGTACTAGACGTCATGCGGAATATGGGCCCAGCACTAAGAGGAGGCAATTACAATATATTACAAGCTGGACGGATTTGGGTAAGTAAAGAGACTACAAACCTCTATAGGAAAGAAGCTGGCGTGGTTAGTTATACGTGCATGTGACTACTAGAGAGACTCCCGGAGCAGTGTTTTAAATTGTTGTGCAGGTTTAAGGGAAACAGTATGTACATAGACGAGAGTGGCACATGGGCTAGAAGGAGGTCCATGGTGTCTACACTGAAGGGAGGAAGAGGGTGTGTTTAGGGAGGTGGTGTTTATACGTTTTAGAGGGCTAGGTGTATATATCTAAGGAGGTGTGGTGTGTATATCTAAGGAGGTGTGGTGTATATATCTAAGAAGGTGTGGTGTATATATCTAAGGAGATGTAGTGTATATATCTAAGGAGGTGTGGTGTATATATCTAAGGAGGTGTGGTGTATATATCTAAGGAGGTGTGGTGTATATATCTAAGAAGGTGAGATGTATATATCTAAGGAGGTGTGGTGTATATATCTAAGGAGGTGTGGTGTATATATCTAAGGAGGTGTGGTGTATATTTAAGGGGGGTGTGGTATGTAAAACCAGCAAAGGTTAGATTACATCCTGCGGCATGTTTTTCATGTTTCCTAAGACAATGCAATATATTTAATTCTCTCACCCGTTGCCAGGCTTAATCCAAGCACTGAAAGTAAAACTGGTGACTTTAAGTTGACCTTCAGAGTTGCTGACAGTCACGGAGGAAGTGCCATCCTGACCGAAATAATATGATCCGCCACTGTATCCTGAAACATAAATATGATCCGTCACTGTATCCTGAAATGTATACGTCTAGTAAATCATAAATAATAATATTTGATCGGATTTGATATATAATATACAGGGAATATTCTAATTTATTAGGGAAGCTTTTCATAATGAGAAGACAACTTCGACAAACCCCTAGAATACCCACATGATAGCTGGTGCACAATACATTAACATTAAAAGAACAAATAGCCATAAACAACTTATTATTCGTCCATGGGCCTTTTTTGTAATTCGTAATTTGTAAGGGAGAGCTCGTTACTAGTAAACCCGTTTTTGCAAACCTACAATGTTCTAGTGATATGGAATATTTAAATCAACTAATGGAATTTTCACTTGAAACAATTTCAATGTGCTTTTAGTATAACAAAACAGGTGACCTAATTCATTCAATATACTTTAATGAAGAAGCTGTGCATTGTTTCCTTTATTTGGATGGATGTAGTAACCACTCATTTTGATGTCAAATTTATTCTAAAAACTGGAATTGCCTAAATTCTGCATCTGTTTAAAAAACTATTTTGCTCAGCTGATTGTAAGCTGTTTGTGTTTATCTGTAAGAAAGAGGTGCCAGTTGGACATAAACATGTATCACTAACCATCGGGTCCTTTCTGCAACAAAATGGCTGAATTGACTCCATCTTTGTTGTTTCCGCCTGCTGCATTGTTGGCTCCGAAATGTCTGTCTAGTGGCCAGAAAGCTACTGGGACTGGCCAGGGATACAGAGATTGAGCCTCTGCAGAGTGATATAGAAGTATAGTAATATAAAGTATAATAGTTATATAGTATAGTTAGCTATATAGTAGCGGTTAGTAACATAGTATAGTTTGTAATACAGTAGAGTTAGTAATACGGTATAGTTAGTAATTTAGTATAGTTAGTAATACAGTAGAGTTAGTAATATAGTATAGATAGTAATATAGTATAGTTAGCAATATAGTATAGTTTGTAATATAGTATAGTTAGTGATACAGAATAGTTAGTAATGTGGTATAGTTAGTAATATAATATAGTTTGTAATATGTTAGCTATTTTATGCAAAAATGGGCAATTTTTTACTGTTTTGGAGCATAAAAGTGCAACGAGTTAGATAAATGAAAATTTTTAAAAAGGTTCCAATAGATCAGCAAAAGATTTACAAAATTGTTTTTAAATTTTGGTTCTAGCCTCAAAATTATTTAAGTTATGAGCTGGGCACTGTTTCATATATAATTATAATGGAGCAATGAAATTACTGATTCAGTAGAAGGATGACCTTAATCAAGCTTGTACATTTTAAGTTGGTAATATAAGCTATAACAGGTGAGATTTATTTAATTGTATCTTTAAAATCTCAAAATGAAAATTTACCATAATTTCGGCAAATGCTGAATGCAGCCGAGAGTTGCTCTCTTGTGAGTGAGGCGTTAAAATACATCATGCAAGAAATCGCAGCTTGCAGACGTCTGCCGTCTCCCAACATAGCTCCAAGGTAGACTGTGTCCCACTCATCATCCAGAACAGCTGAGTAACTAGCCCTGCGTGAGAAACTGAGGCTATATGCGTGTCAGTGATGTACAGTGGTTATAGCTGCGTAAGGCGAGACTCATACTCTACATGTATTACATGGTAGAATAATTAGGTATATAACTACTACTAATATAAATTAGAGTAACACTGTGGAATCTAGCAACCATAACTAACTCTTTAGCAAGAACTACACACATATTATATAAATGCCGATCGTATGATAATAAAAAAGAAACATAATTCACATAAAAAACTCACGCAAGTTTTTAGTCCCTATCTCTGTGAGAAACTCCTCATGGAAAGGGTTTTTGTTAAATCGGGCGAAGGACTTATTTAAATGGGGCACAGTAGCAATTATGACTGGATGCTTTTCCAGACATCACCAATGGCCCTTACTGGGGTTTAAACCCGTGACTTCTTGAACGCTTTAACCCCTAGACCACAGCTGCTCCTTAAACATGATTCACATAGATATACTAATTATAACTACTCATAGGTATAGTAAGATGTGAACTCTAGTTACAACTATAGTAACTGTGATACTCATGCACAGTTACTATAGGTAGAGTGGTACTGTGTGTACACTAGTACTGTGTAAGTTAATATACTCATATAGCAATATATATGAGTATATTACTATATGAGTATACTATGAGTGATACTGTGTGTACAGTGATATACTCATAATATAGTAATATATATATGAGTATATTACTGTATGAGTATACTATGAGTGATACTGTGTGTACAGTAATATATGACTACACACTGACCTTGACACTGTCCTCTCCTCTGTCCCCTGGTATATTCTGACGACTCCACTAGGATAGTCATATGTCACGGCTACTTGCGTCCATTCATCTGTAAACAGAGAGAGAGAGGCGTGTAGTCTCAGCTATACACACTAAACCAGAGGTGTCCGACCTTGTCAGAGTGAGGGTCACTGAGATGGAATATTCCATGGCAAGGGCCATATTGTAAACTTCAGTTTGAGCTGGGGCCACAGAGTCAGCAATTTTCAAATAACTTTATTCTAAATTTTTATGAATCGTTACACAATGGAGTCTTAATCACTACTACAGGCTGCATGTTGTGTAGCATTTGTATAAGTAAGTCATTTGAAAGATGGTTTTTATACTCTATGTCATATATGTGTGTGCAAAATAATTTAATGTGGGCTACATAAATGTAGGCTGGGGGCTACGTCCGGCCAGGGGGCCACCTGTTAGACAGCCCTTCACTAAGCCCTAACCAAAACAGTAGCAAAATGTGCTAATTTCACTCCCTTTTTCATGGTTTGCTTTTAAAACAAAATAAAAGTGATGGATAGAATTTAACTGCAAATCAACTGATTATATTGTAAAACCGCAGGTGGGAGCTCTTTTAGACATGCCAAAAGTTTTTGATTTGGACTAATCTCTATTCTAGATGAGAATAATAATAAGAAGAATAATGAACTGGTGAATTTTTTGCACATGAAAATAATTATTTAGTTGAGGAAAATGCTCACAAAAATGTGGGTATGAATTATATGTGTAGACTAGTGAAAAATAATAACCCTCCCTGGGATTCGAACCCAGACACCTCGGACTTGCAAGCTAATGCACTAACCATTACACCACCAGACTTCTAAAAAGATATGCACTACAAATAGATGTGTATAGATAGTGCAGATAGTGAGCCGTGCACTTGCAACTAGCTGACAGTACAAAATCAACGTTACAAGTTGAATAAAACAAGCTCATTAAATAGACCATGTAAGTTTGGTACATTTAGTACCTTGTACCAATTCTAGAATACTCACCACTATAACTTATATAAACTTCTGCAAGTTCAAATGCAAAATGCATACTTCTAGGAAATAGCTGTGCAACTTTTATTACATGCATTATTTTATTTCATATCTTAAATTTATGAATCGTGAGTTCATTTTTCAAAATGTTTAATTTAAGTGCTTACAAAATGCAAATAAAAAGTACAAGTTTAAAAAAATACCCTGGTGCAAATTGACCACAGCCCCAGCTGTTTTGGCAAAACACATTTAATGACATTTTCATTGACATAGTGGTAAATAGGCTGGTTGTTTTTGGCAGATGGGTAGCACGCTGGCTGGCTGCAACTTTATACAATTCTGATTGGCTGGACTCTACCTGACCAGCTAATGATTGTATCTGATTGGCCTAATAATTCATTTGCATTTGAAAATATAGAGTTTTATATAAGTTATAGTGGTGATATTTTAGAGTTGGTACACGCCCCTTTTTTGGTTGAGTTTTATAGTTTGATCATGCTGTAGTCATCTACAATACTTCAGTGTATGGGGAAATTATTAGTATTACGAAATCTGTTTTGGCTTATATTGCTATGCCAGTTTTCTGACTTGGTCTGTAATAAACCATAGGCAGCTATATAACTTAGGTGATTTCATCGAAGGTAGACACTGTTTAGGTGCAGCAAATCAAACACTGTTGTTACTATTGCAAAACAGTAGCAATAGCATAGCACAGTCAGCAAACTGTAATGGCAGTGCTGCACCATATTTGTCATCACTAGCATATATTTACAGCACACTGACGAACACATGTATAAGCTTGTGCTAAGCATAAATTAGTTGCTTATGTACCCACCATTATTTTACTTAAAAAAATTACAACAGTAATTTTTTTAACTTGGTTGCATATTTATTTGCAGGAGTTAAAATGCACAGCTTTTAGCAATAGACAACATAGACGATTTATATAAAAATGAGCTTTAACCTGTAGTGCTTGGCATGCTAGTCTATACTGTTACTTGATATCATGACCATTTTGTACGTGATTTACTTAGTGGAACAGCATGTTTATCCCACAAATGCAATGCCATCAGCCATAGGACAATATAGTCCAGTTTTTTCAACTATGAAGTAATTTTGTTAGCAGCTTGCTTCATTTTTAAGTGATATTTAACGTGAGCTTCTCAGTCTCACGTCATTGTTTGAGGAAATATCTGCACCTAGCTCTGAAGCTATACTAATGAGTTTTCAATACATGTTTTTCCTCACTCAAAGTAATCATCAACCACCATTGAGGCAGGAAGATGACAAAAAAATTCTGAGGGCTAGTATCCAATACCATATGCCAGCCATTAAAACTTCACTATAGTACTTCCGGAGCACACCTATTTCTACTACATGGCGATTTTCATACAGTATTTACTTATTTCCTGGCCATGCCACCTGGAAAGAAAGGCCATTTTCAACTGACTAGAATGCAGTAACTTTAAACTAAATTAATTGCTATCCTTAGAATCCAGGTTAAAAGAGCAATCAACCCATAAAGGACTTGATATCCCAAATAGTCCTGGAGGTGTAAGCTTACTGTTTGCGCCTCTTTTAGAAAAGATTATAATAGTCTGATGTGCTTTCTGCAGCCACCTTTGGTAACCAATAAAGTGTAGCACTTTATAATATTTTTCTTGGTGTGCTATTGTATATGCATGTGCTATACTACTATGCTTTGTAAGTTAAAGTCTGATATTAATGGTTTTTGGGTGAAAGAAAATGGCAGCTCAGACTCGATGCTTATTTTTGCAAAATACAAACTCATGTATGGATAATATTCTGTTGGTAACAATGTTGTATGCAGTCAGTGTTGAAATATAATGCCTTCATTACAGTTTTAGTGGGATCAGCGTCTTCTCTGTAACTATCATGTTGCATCACACAATATGAAAAAAATGTTCATCAAATCCAATGTTTAATCACCATTTATTCTAGCATACCAGAGAATCTTTGTATTTTACCCAACTGACTAAAACATGTATTGAAAACTCATTAGTAAAATTGTTGATGTTATTGCAGTAGCTTCACTGCTAAGTGTAGGCACTTCATCCAGCAATGGTTTGAGGCTGATTACTTTACAGTTGAAAGAATCTAAGAGTCTAGATTCTAGACTATATTGTCCCATGGCTAATGTCATGCTGTTTCGCTAAGTAAATCGTATACAAGAAAGGGTTATCAACATGGTATTATATGGTGATGATACCAACTGGCAATATAGACCCACATGCAAGGCATTACATGTTAATACTAATTTTTATACAAAATGTCTACATTATCTGTGCAATTAAACTTTTGCAAATTAATATGTGATTGATTAAAAAAGCTAATGCTATATAAATTTAAAAAACAGTAGTGAGTACGCAAGCAAATAATTTATGGTTAGCGTAGGTTAATGCATTTGTAATATGCGTGTGAAGCAATTTTTTAAATTATTATATTCAAGTAAACTGAAGCGCAAAATAATCAGACTATGAGAATGTATTCAGTAATATGCATTGATTTAAAACTAAATCATGAAATGATTATCATTATTGCAACCTCTGTACTTGGTAGACAGGATAGAGAGGGGTGGTGTGACTGCTGTAACTGTGTTACTGCTCTACATACTAACAGACTAGGCTAGTGTTTTTAAGTGCCTTACATAAGATATTTTAATAAAACTGGTGAGTTTAGTGTGGCCACTGCCATTGCAGCTTGGTGACTGTACTAGTGTGCTATGCTCTCACTACTGCTTTACAATACAACCAAGTAACAGCACTGGTTGATTTGATGTTCTAAGGCCTAAAGTAATGTCTACCTTTGATGAAATCACCTAAGTCAGAACAGCCTGCATATAGTTGATGAAAAACTAAGTCAGAAAACTGGCATAGCAATATAAGCCAAAACAGATTTCGTAATACTAATAATTTCCCCATACACTGAAGTATTGTAGATGACTACAGCATGATCAAACTATAAAACTCAACCAAAAAAGGGGCGTGTACCAACTCTAAAATATCACCACTATAACTTATATAAAACTCTATATTTTCAAATGCAAATGAATTATTAGGCCAATCAGATACAATCATTAGCTGGTCAGGTAGAGTCCAGCCAATCAGAATTGTATAAAGTTGCAGCCAGCCAGCGTGCTACCCATCTGCCAAAAACAACCAGCCTATTTACCACTATGTCAATGAAAATGTCATTAAATGTGTTTTGCCAAAACAGCTGGGGCTGTGGTCAATTTGCACCAGGGTATTTTTTTAAACTTGTAC